>JAUIMM010000258.1:947500-1332500 GCA_031769625.1 Taudactylus pleione
AGACTGTACAGAAACGTCAGAAAAAGTGTCCTCAGTGTCCTGAAAAATGCCGTTGTACACAATGTCCACTTAACCACGGACATGTGGACAAGTGGAACAGGGCAGACTAAGGACTATATGACTGTGACAGCCCACTGGGTAGATGTATCACCTTACGCAGCAACAGCAGCAGCGTCACCAGTAGCAGCATCTCAGAAACGCCAGCTCGTTACAAGGCAGGCTACGCTGTGTATCACCGGTTTCAGTAAGAGGCACACCGCCGACAACCTCTTAGAGAAACTGAGGGAAATCATCGCCCAGTGGCTTACCCCACTTAGACTCTCCTGGGGATTTGTGATATCTGACAACGCCACCAATATTGTGCGGGCATTACATCTGGGCAAATTCCAGCACGTCCCATGTTTTGCTCACACAATAAACTTGGTGGTGCAGAATTTTCTGAAAAGCGACAGGGGCGTGCAGGAGACGCTTTGGGTGGCCCGAAAAATTTCTGGCCACTTTCGCCATTCAGCGACTGCGTGCCGAAGACTGGAGCGCCAGCAAACACTCTTGAACCTGCCCCGCCATCACCTGAAGCAAGAGGTTGTGACGCGGTGGAACTCAACCCTCTATATGCTTCAGAGGATGGAGGAGCAGCAAAAGGCCATACAAGCCTATACATCCACCTATGACATAGGCAAAGGAGGGGGTATGCACCTGACTCAAGCGCAGTGGAGAATGATTTCCGTGTTGTGCAAGGTTCTCCAGCCCTTCGAACTTGCCACACGTGAAGTCAGTTCAGACACAGCCAGCTTGAGTCAGGTCATTCCCCTCATCAGGCTTTTGCAGAAGCAGCTGGAGAAAGTGAAGGAGGAGCTAAGACGGAGCGATTCCGCTCGGCATGTGGGACTTGTGGATGAAGCCCTTCATTCGCTTTGCCAGGATTCCAGGGTGGTCAATCTGTTGAAATCAGACCACTACGTTTTGGCCACCGTGCTTGATCCTAGGTTTAAAGCCTATGTGGTGTCTCTCTTTCTGGCCGACACAAGCCTGCAGAGGTGCAAAGACCTGCTGGTGAACACACTGTCAGCTGAAGCGGAACGTGACACGTCAACGGCTCCTTCTTCATTTTCTCCCGCAACTGGGGCTGCCAGGAAAAAACTTAGGTATCCTAAGCAACCCGCTGGCGGTGATGCAGGGCAGGCAGGACCAAGTTTGGACATCTGGTCCGGACTGAAGGACCTGGCAACAATTTCTGACATGTCTACTGTCACTGCATATGATACTGTCACCATTGACAGAATGGTGGAGGATTACATCGGTGACAGCATCCAAGTAGGCATGTCAGACAGTCCATACCTGTACTGGCAGGAAAAAGAGGCAATTTGGAGGCCCCTGTACAAGCTGGCTCTATTTTACCTGAGTTGCCCCCCCTCCAGTGTGTACTCCGAAAGAGTGTTTAGTGCAGCCGGGAACCTTGTCAGCGAAAGGCGTAGGAGGTTGCTTCCACAGAATGTGGAGAAGATGATGTTCATCAAAATGAATTATCAGCTCTTCCAGGCAGACCAGCCTCCAGAAGGTACAGAGGGACCTGTGGTGGTGGATTCAAGTGGGGACGAGTTAATACTTTGTGAGGATGAGGATGTACACACTGAAGAGGGTGAGGAATCGGTGGATGAGGAGGATGAGGATGACATCTTGCCTCCGTAGAGCCAGTTTGTGCAGGGACACATTAATTGCCAGCTTGTTTTGTGGGGGCCCAAACGAACCAATCATTTCAGCCACAGTTGTGTGGCAGACCCTGGCGCTGAAATGATTGATTTGTTAAAGTGTGCATGTCCTGTTTATACAACATAAGGGTGGGTGGGAGGGCCCAAGGACAATTCCATCTTGCACTTCTTTTTTTTCTTTGCATTATGTACAGTTTGGGGCCTAGTTTTTCTAACTGCCATCCTGTCTGCCACTGCAGTGTCACTCCTAGATGGGTCACGTGTTTGTGCCGCCCACTCGTGTCGCTTAGCATAGTCATCCAGCTACCTCGGTGCAACCTTTTGGACATGAAAACACTATTGTGAGGTGTGAGGTGTTCAGAATAGACTGGAAATGAGTGGAAATTAAGGTTATTGAGGTTAATAATAGCATAGGAGCAGAGAAACCAACAAATTCTGTGATTTTAGCTGTTTTTATGCTTTTTAAAAAAAAAATACAGATCCAAAACACAAAACCCAGAACCCAAAACACGGAAGGGTGGTTTTGGCAAAACCAATCCAGATCCAAAACACGAAGAAAGATCCAGATCCAAAACCAAAACACAAAACACGAAAAGTGGCCGGTGCACACCCCTAGTGTCAATATAATGATGAATGTTTGCAAGAAATTTGTCAGGTACCATGTCAGATGGGACATGTTGTGGGCTTTAAACTGAGATGATGTTCAAGCCCCTCCCTGTTCCACTTTAGCATGTACAGTATCAGTATCATGTGTGATGTACAGTAATTGCATTAGCATCATGTGTTATGTACAAAATTTTGAATTTTATATTTTTGAAGTCAAATTCTGTGCAAACATGATCAAAGAGACCAGAATATAAAATATAAATGACAGATTCAAGGACAGGATCACAACATGTATAAATTGAACATAAATAAACATAAAGGAAACCTTGTTTTATGTTTGCATTCTTTACTCCATTTCTATTTATATGATTAATTAATAATGTAATATAAGTCTTTTTCATTTAAAAAAAAATACATTTATGTTGTATTTTCTCTGTTTAAGCCCATAAAATCTAGATTTTATGTAATATAATATACATGTAAAATTGGCACACCCTGACAGGAGATGACATATATTTATACAGAGACATCAAACAGTAAAACTTCTAGTATACTATATATATAATACAATAAGTCATCTATTACAAATGCATTTTACTGTATGTTGCAGTCTGGGGAGTAGATTTCCTATCTGACAGGATTCAAAGAGCAATAGTAATTAATGCTAAATCCAGCTTTTTAGCATCAATTTCTGGTGCCCTTTGACATCCATTGGTCAAGGCAGCGGTTTTGTAAATCCAAAGGACAGTAAATCTGCCCCTAGGTGTGTTTTCAGACAAGTGGCTATGTTTCATAGGGGTTGCATATAATTTCTAAAAAAAATTATATGTCATATAAATTACATCAAATGATTGTAGTCATCAATGTTTGATTAAACATTAAACATTCCAAATTAACAGACTGATATTTCCCAGCTACAAAATCTTTAAATCATGGCATTTTAGAGGTTAGATCAATGTAATTTATTTTTAAACAATAATATTTTGTTTTCTGCAGCTACTTGAAATATTAAAGAACAGTAATTTTTCTTACAATGGCAAAACTTTCCACTTTGATGAGAATGGTGATGTCTTAATCGAATATGATGTCATTACTTGGCATTCTATACAAAACAATACAGAAGTTAAGATTATTGGTTCCTATGATATATCGGATGATGTGATCAACATAAATAAAAGTCTTCTTCTATGGAATACAGACAATAATCAGGTTAGTAAAACAAAAAATACATTTATGAGGCAAATTATACAATCATGGACAGAATATTACTGCATTTTTATGTAGCTGACGACCCAAATACCTGTTTTTAATATAGAACTGTTATGGAAGTGAGCAAGTAAGCCATAAATACTACAGAAGTATGATGTTTCATTATTCCAACATTAAAAAAATTACAGCAAATTTCTATAAGACATTTAAAATGATGCAAACATTGAGACACATGTATTAAATGTCAGGTGGAGAAGTTACCCATAGCAACCAAGCAGCTGCCACCTATCAATTTACAGAATGTACCTGATACATGAAAGCTAGAAGCTGATTGGCTGCTATGGACACCTTTTCCACTGTCCTCTTTAGAAGGTTTGATCCATCTCCCATATAGAGAGATGGGTAAATCCCTACTTCATCAGACATATTTTTATTGTTCTCTTTTTTTTAAATAAAGCATGATGTCTAGGGCTTGTTTATTTATACATACAAAGAATATGTAATAGTTTTATAATTATTCACCAGTAAAGTGTAATGCTGCAAGTACAGTAGTGTTTCAGCAATATTTTGTATAATAAAAGCAACCTGGAGTTGACGGGCTAGTGACTGTCACTTTTTATCCTCTCTTTACTAAAAGCCTACCCCACTGTCTTTTTATAGAAAGCATGTGCAAAGATAGCTATTACTAAGTTATTCCATGCGATAGATCCCTATGTGAGAGAGGTGCCCAGAGGGGGGCGGGGGGTACTAATTTCCCGGGCACAGGCTTGCTGGAGGGGCCCGGTGCACCCCCCCTCTTACATCACAGCAGCCCAGCACATGCTGCTATGTGCTGGGCTGCACTGGGAGACTGCTCGTGGCAGCTAAGCAGCAGCCGCAACAGCCTCCTATCCCTGTGGGGGTAGCAATCACACTGATTGCACCCCTTACTGGCTATGTGCCGGGCTGAGGGGCTCACAGCGCTCCCTCTCTCAAGCGGCACTGCAAACATATTTTCCTAAGGGGCTTGGCCACGATTAGGCCACACCCCCTTCACCCGGACCCGATGCATCTGTCAGTGTGTCTGCCTATATGTAGTCAGGTCAGACCTTCTACCTTAGTTTAATACGAGAGTGGTTAAATAAGTATGGTAACAAGACCTCTCACATGTATAATTTTATATATTTCATTCTAATTTCCCACCAGGCCAGAGCAGGTAGACCAGTACTTCCCCTCATGGCCATGCCCAATATCAGTTGTAAGATGGTGGGGCTGGCAGAAACATGGTCATACACTGAGGTGCATAGTGTGATCAGATTTCTGTTTCTAAAGGGCACATCAGCAGCTGAAACTCATTACCAAACTTGTTGAGGTGTATGGTGATACTGGTTTACTGCCTGTGATAACGACAGGACAGACGTTTAACATGAGCAGCCAAGCATGTCCAACACAGATGACAATTTATGCTGCATTGAAGGTCTTATTCAGGAGGACAGACACATTCAAGTTAGTGATATTTCTGATGTACTGAGCATCTCAGTGGGTACTTTGCACAACATCATTCATGAGCAACTGGGGTACAGGAAAAAGTGTTCACACTGGGTACCAAAGCAACTCAAAGCAAAGCAGTTCACAAAACCAATAGGACGGGACTGTCTCTCCTGCCCTTGTGGTACCATGAGAAGGGAATGCAGTTACTGCAGTGTATCATTACAGGCAATGAAACATGGGTGCATCATGTGGCACCGGAGACAAAGCAAGCATCCATGACATGGAAATACACATCCTCCCCACCTTCAAAGAAATTCAAACAACTCCATCAGCAAAGAAGGTCATGGCGACTGTGTTTTGGGACCACAAAGGCATTCTTGTTGATTTCCTCTGGAAAAGAGATACTGTGAATGCTGGCGGCTATTTTGATATATTGAGCCGATTGCGGAGGGAAATTCATAGAAAACGACCTGGATTGCTGCGAAAAGGCATCTTATTGCTGCACGATAATGCCAGGCCACACTCAGCCAAAAGCACGCGTGAGTTGTTACGACGCTACATTGGGAGGTTCTGGACCATCCTCTCTACAGCCCTGACCTGGCACCGAGTGGTTTCCATATCTTTGGACCATTGAAGAAGCACCTGGGTTTACAGTGATTCACAACAGACAGTGAAGTTCAGCAAGCCATCATGTCCTGGCTTGAGGTTCTTGTCACTGATATCTTCAATGCCGCGATAGATGCCTTGGTGTACCGTTGGAGCAAATGCTTTGACAAGTATGGGGAAAAATAATCGGTACCAAGGCCATACTATAGATTATAGGTACACTACTGTTCAAAAGTTTGGGGTCACTTAGAAATGTCCTTATTTTTAAAGAAAAGCACTGTTTTTTTCAATGAAGATAACATTAAATTAATCATAAATACTGTAAGGAATTGTATCTGACTATCACACCTCCGACCACAAGAGGTCACTATTTGTTTCTGATTTTCCCTTCAGTTTTGCGCTTAACCAAGATGGCCAGTGTTATCTCAGTGGACTCCATCTTGGATCCTGTTTCCTGTTTGGGCCTATAAATAGCCATTTCCTGATTTAAACCATGCTTGAGTATTCTGCTTGCTCAGCTCCTGTTACTTGTTACTGGTTCAGCTCCTGAATACCCGGCTGCTTATATACCTTCTTTTGGCTACTGGCCTTCAGGTACGTTACCAGGGATGTGACATGATACTCAAGCCTAAAATGGAGTCTGCCGAAGATGTGCCTATTAAGCGGCGTGTATCAAGTTTAGCCACCATGTTAATTGAGTGCCAGGCAGAATTAAAATTTCTCAAAGAAAGTTTTGTGGGATTTGATTCACAGATTAAACAAGAAATGCAAACTATTTCACAAAAAGCCTGGGATGCACATAATGGTTTTCAAGAATTTTTAATGCGAATATCCCAACATGAAGAACGTATACTAGAATTAGAGAATCGATCACCTGCTGTATCACCCTCTTCTACTACACTCCCTCTCCCACCAGCCAGGTTTGGGGGAGTCCCTCAAAAGTTTTATGGATTTATTAATCAGTGTCAGATGCACTTTTACCTATATAACTCCCACCTTAAAACTGAAAGGCTGACCGTATAATGTATTATTTTGTTACTTAAAGATGCAGCACTGACATGGGCATCACCCTACATTGAGACCAAGAGCCCCATATTAGAGAGTTTTGATGAATTTCTCAAAGCCATGAGATTAACTTTTGATGATATAAACCGGAAGGAAATGGCTGAAAAGGCACTACTGAAACTTCGTCAGGGTAAACGCACAGTTGCAGAATATAATGCTGATTTTCGGAGATGGGTTCTGGACACCACATGGAATGCTGAGGCACAACTGTCTGTTTACCGTAAAGGACTGTCTGATACTATTAAGGATGAATTGGCTCTGGCAGATGCACCCACTGAACTGGAACCTTATATACATCATTGCATTCGTATTGGCACCCGTTTAACTGAGAGACGGCAAGAGAGAAGAGACTCAGCCTGGACTAATCTAAATTATCGTGAATCTACTGCTTCAAATTTTGGTACTGCCGAGGTGAAAACAAATGCAGAATTTTAGAATTTAAAATTTAGAATTTAGAATTTTAAAATTTTAGAATTTAATTGAACCCATGCAAGTGGACACACTTCAAAAACAAAGTTTAAATGAAAGATGAGAGCAATGGCGCCAGGAGAACTTGTGTCTTTATTGCGGAAAACCAGGGCATTATGTATGATATTGTCCCAGAAGACCTAATAAGGTAGTATCCACATTGGTGGAGGTTGATCTTTCTGATCAAGAATCTGTGAATTCTGATACTCCTCACCAATTAAATGCTATTATCTCAAGTTTGTCTTCTTTAGCAACAATTTATAAGAATAAAGGAAATCATAATTCTCACTTCACAATTCCAGGTCATTTCCAGGTCAATTCTCATTGGATTTCCACTTCAGCCATGGTGGATTCTGGTGCAAATGGAACTTTATGGATATAATGTTTGCTAAGACAGACAAAATAAAGTTCCAAGAAAAACAGACACCCATTTTAATGGAAACTTTAGATGGTTCACCCCTGAACTCCGGTCCTGTTACTCTTGAAACTGAACCATTGGAACTAGCAATTGAATCATGTCACTATGAGACTATTACCTTTCTCCTGATCTCCTCTCCCCAATTTCCCATTATTCTAGGAATTCCTTGGTTAGCTGCAAATAATCCAACCATCAACTGGGAAGCAAAGACAGTTTCATTCTCTCAGGAGATTGGTGTCTCTGAGGCTAAAGCTGAACCCTCTCATATAGAGTTGCAATTCCCTGCCAGCATTGGAACAATTACCTCCACAATATCAAGAGCTTGGTGATGTTTGTGATAAAAGGAATGCTGACAAACTATCACCTCATAGACCATATGATTGCCCAATGGATTTGTTACCTGGGGCCACCATACCTTTTGGACGCATTTACCCATTAGCTGAACCTGAAATGAAGGTCCTTAAAGAATATCTTGATGAAAATACTACAAAAGGTTTTATTCGTCCTTCAACATCACCAGCAGGAGCTCCTATTTTCTTTGTGAAAAGAAGGATAGTTCATTAAGACCATGTATTGATTACAGGGAACTGAATAAAAATACAATTAAAAATAGGTATCCTCTCCCCCTCATTTCAGAATTGTTGGAGAGGCTTCAAACAGCTAAACTTTTCACTAAATTATATCTATGAGGGGCATATAACTTAATCCGCATAAGACCTGGCGATGAATGGAAGACTGCATTTTGTACCAAATATGGACATTATGAAAATTTGGTAATGCCTTTTGGGCTGTGTAATGCCCCTGCAACATTCCAACATTTTATAAATGATGTTTTTAGAGATCTAATTGATCAGTATGTTGTTGTATATCTTGATGACATACTAATCTTCTCAAATTCCCAAGAAGAACATCACCAACACGTGCGAACTGTGCTTGAGTGTCTTTGTGAGCATCAGTTATACATTAAGCTGGAGAAGTGTGAATTCTATCAAACTCAGGTTCAGTTTTTGGGTTACATCATTTCACCTGAAGGCTTAAAGATGGATCCTGACAAGCTTCAGTCTATTTTAGATTGGCCAACTCCAAGAAATATTAAAGAGGTTCAAAGGTTTATAGGTTTTGCCAACTTCTATAGACGCTTCATTAAATATTTTTCCAAGATCGTGGCACCAATTACGACAAATCCCATACTAATTTATCCCAACCCAGAGCTCCCTTTTATTCTCGAGACAGATGCTTCAGATTCTGCAGTTGGGGCGATTTTGTCACAAAGAGTAGAAGATGTTATTGCAACCATGTGCCTTTTTCTCCCGTAAAATGACTGCCTCTGAATGAAATTATGACGTGGGAAATAAAGAACTATTGGCCATTGTATCTGCATTCACTGAATGGAGGCATTTGCTAGAGGGGGCCTTACACCAAGTGATTGTACTTACAGATCACCAAAATTTAGAGTTTGTTAGGGCTGCTAAGAGACTTTCAACCCGGCAAGCCAGATGGAGCTTATTCCTGAATCATTTGATTTTGTTATTTCTTACAGACCAGGATCTCACAATGGGAAAGCTGATGCTCTATCCAGAGCATATATTAATGACTCTCCTCAAGTGGAATCAGAAGAAACAATCCTCCCTAAGTCACACTTTTTAGGAGCTATTGGCACAGGTGAGCTGATATCTGATATCAAAGAAGGCTACAAGACAGAACCCATCCTTTTAAGTCCTCCTTTAGATGTACATTTAGCCTACAGGAACAACTTATGGAAATACGAACATCGCTTGTATGTACCAGCATCAGCACGATTAAAAGTACTGCAATTTGTCCATGACTCTACACTGGCAGGCCACAAGTGTGTGCAAAAAAGCCATGAACTGTTATCTCATTATTTCTGGTGGCCAAAATGTAAAGAGCATGTTAAAAAAATGTGTACTATCTTGCAGTATTTGTGCCCGATCTAAGGTTCCCCATAGTTCACCACTTGGACTCTTACAACCATTACCTATTCCCTCTCATCCATGGGGTACATTTCCCTGGACTTTATTGTTGAGTTACCACCATCAAAAGGTAGGACTACAATCTTAGTGGTGGTGGATCGACTCACAAAGATATCCCACTTTGGGCCCTGTCATGGACTACCCTCTGCGAAAGAAACAGCAGAATTGTTGATTAAAGAAGTGTTTCGACTATATGGGGTACCTGATGATATGGATTCAGATCGGGGGGTTCAATTTACTTCACATTTTTGGAAGCAATTTTGTACAGCTCTTGATATAAAGATTAACCTGTCAACCATCTTCCATCCACAATAAAATGGTCAAACAGAGTGAACCAACCAGACATTAGAACAATATTTAAGGTGTTATATTTGCCATCTGTAAGATGATTGAGTTGATGTTCTCCCAATGGCAGAATTTTCATATAATAGCTCTCAACATTCCTCCACCAAACAGAGTCCTTTTTTTCCAATCTGGGGTAACACACAAATCTGCTCCCTAATTTTCCATGGGATTGCTCTATTCCTGCTATTGCGGAAAGACTACAATCTCTACAAAGTAATCTTGAGGTGTTAAAAGAAACATTGCATCATGCCCAGGACAGTTACAAGAGAATTGCTGATAGGCACCGTAAAGCTGCACCAGTTTTTAAGATTGGCGACAAAGTCTGGCTCTCTACACAAAATCTAAAAATAAGTGTGCCTACTCCAAAACTAGGGCCAAAATTCATAGGTCTATTTAAGATCTTAGCTCAGGTCATTCCAGTTTCCTTCAGGCTTGAACTTCCAGAGTCCATGAGGATTTATCCAGTTTTTCACAGCTCCCTGTTGAAACCAGTCATGCCAAATCCATTTCCTGGACACATCTTACCTCCCACAGATCCTGTCCGAGTAAATGAACATGAGGAATTTTTGGTAGAGGGAATTCTGGATTCACGCATTCATCGAAACAAGCTTCAATATTTGATAAAATGGCAGGGGTATGGTCCAGAACACAATTCATGGGAACCAAAAGAGAATGTTCATGCCCCTCAATTACTGCATGAATTCCATCAGAGATATCCAAATAAACCTGGCTAATTACCGTCCAGAGGACGTTGTTGAAGGGGAGAATACTGTAATGAATTGTATCTGACTTTCACACCTCCGGCCACAAGAGGTCACTATTTGTTTCTGATTTGCCCTTAGTTTTGCCCTTAATCAAGATGGCCGGTGTTATCTCAGTGGACTCCATCTTGGATCCTGTTTCCTTTTTGGCCTATAAATAGCCATTTCCTGATTTAACCATGCTTGAGTATTCTGCTTGCTCAGCTTCTGTTACTTGTTCCTGCATACCTGATTTACCTGTGATTAACTCCTGGTGTACCAACATTGGCATACATCTGACTACCTGCTTGGATACTGACCGGATCTTCATCTACTGGTTCAGCTTCTGAATACCCGGCTGCTTATATACCTTCTTTTGGCTACTGGACTCCAGGTACGTTACCAAGGACGTGACAAATACACTCTATACATTGTTAATGTGGTAAATGACTATACTAGCTGCAAATGTCTGGATTTTAAAGGAATATCTACATATGTGCATAGAGGCCCATTTTCAGCAAGCATCACTCCAGTGTTCTAATGGTACATTGTGTTTGCTAAGCGTGTTAGAAGACTAATGGATGATTAGAAAACCCTTGAAATCCCTTGTGCAATTATGTTAGCACCGCTGAAAACGGGTTTGCTCATTAGAGAAGGTATAAAACTGGCTTTCCTTTGAGCTAGTTGAGTATCTGGAGCATCACATTTGTGGGTTTGATTATACTCTCCAAATGGCCAGAAAAAGAGAACTTTCATGTGAAACTCGAGAGTCTAGTCTTGTTCTTAGAAATTAAGACTATTCCATGTGAGAAATTGCCAAGAAACTGAACTACAACGGTGTGCTCCCTTCAGAGAACAGCACAAATAGGCTCTAACCAGACTAGAAAGAGAAGTGGGAGGCCCCAGTGCACAACCGTGCAAGAAGACAAGTACATTAGAGTCTCTAGTTTGAGAAATAGATGCCTCAAAAGTTCTCAACTGGCAGCTTCATTAAATGGTACCGCAAAAAGCCAGTGTCAACGTCTACAGTGAAGAGGCGACTCCGGGATGCTGGCCTTCTAGGCAGAGTGGCAAAGAAAAAGCCAAATCTGAGACTGGCCAATAAAAGTAAAAGTATAATAAGGGCAAAAGAAAACAGACATTGGACAGAGGAAGATTGGAAAAAAGTGTTATGGACAAATGAATCGAAGTTTGAGGTGTTTGGATCACACAGAACATTTGTGAGATGCAGAACAAGTGAAAAGATACTGGAAGAGTGCCTGATGCCATCTGTCAAGCATAATGGAGGTAATGTGATGGTCTGGGGCTGCTTTGGTGCTGGTAAAGTGGAAGATTTGTACACGGTAATGTCATACCCTGTGGACAGTGCTTGATTGGAGCCAATTTCCTCCTCCAACAGGACAATGACCCAAAGCACACCTCCAAGTTATGCAAGAACTATTTAGGGAAGAAGCAGGCAGCTGGTATTCTGTTTGTAATGGAGTGGCCAGCGCAGTCACCAGATCTCAACCCCTTTGAGCTGTTGTGGGAGCAGCTTGACCATATGGTACACAAGAAGTGCCCATAAAGCCAATCCAACTTGTGGGTGGTGCGTTAGGAAGCATCGGGTGAAATTTCTTCAAATTACCTCAACAAATTAACAGCTAGAATGCCAAAGAATGCCAAAGGTCTGCAATGCTGTAATTGCTGCAAAAGGAGCATTCTTTGATGAAAGCAAAGTTTCAAAGCAAAGGACAAAATTATTATTTCTAACCTTGCCAATGCCTTGACCATATGTTCTATTCATTTTGCAACTCATTTGATAAATAAAAGTCAGTTTTCATGTAAAACATGAAATTGTCTGGGTGATCCCAAACTTTTGAACGGTAGTGTATATTTATGTATGAGTGAATACATTTACGCGATGAAAGGTCTTGTTACCTTATTCATTGAATCACCCTCATACATATGACAGTGAGTAAACTTTGCAAGTGGTGTACTAGGCAAATTATATCATGAGCACTCTTATAATCTGAGAATGAGAGAATATAGGGATAATTACAGACATATATAGCAGAACTCAATATAGTAAACAGAAATTACAGTATGTGGTACAGTAATGTTCAGTTTTCTCTACTCTGTAAAATGTACTTTTAAAACTACATAATAATAATAATAATAATAATAATAATAATAATAATTAATAATAATAATCCCAACAATGTCACAATTAAAAGTGTTCATAAAATGTAAATAAATATCCACTAAATAAGTCTAGAGTGCAAAGTATACGGCTGCAGTATGTAACAATGTTGCAAAAAATAACTATTCTGTAGGCTTTACCCAAGAAAAGCTATACCCAGATGGGTGCAGGATGCACTGTAACAGATTGGGAAAAGGTTCAGGGGGAGATGTATCAAACCTCCCAGAGAAACAAATTGGCCATTGCATCTAATCAGCTTCTAAATGTCATTTTACAGGCTGTGATAGAAATCATTTTGCATGCTGTACTACCGGTATCTCTCTCCAAGCTTTGTTAACTCCTCCTGATATCTCTCGAAGGTTTGATACATTTCCCCTCAGTCCTTAAAGAATACTTACCCTAATGGATTACATAATGTATGTGTTATTGCTTCTTGATGGAATCACTAAAGTAATCTGTGATGTCAGAAGCTTCCTGGAGTGCTAATTAGCTGTAAATATATAAATCTGTTCCACCAGTTTGATGTAGAAAAACAATCAGATCACTACTGTAGATTGCTGTTCAGATAATGTCATCACCAGCAGTGACTTAAAGGGGGTATCCACAGGGCTGTAGAGAGCGCCGCCGGGCCCAGGTAAAGAGGGGGCATGGTCTCATCATGGGAGGCGTAGCCACACCCCCTTGAGAAGAAAAAAAAACACAACACTTGTGCAGTGCCGCTAGGAGGTGCTGTGAGCCCCTCAGCCTGGCGCAAAGCGGGCTGAGGGGCTCCAGCATTCAGACCTTCATGTCGCCGAGGTGCGGGTACCACACTGAACGGCGTTCACTGAACATCATTCAGTGAAGGAGCCCGACCTCCTATCTCAGAACATGCTGAACCTGACGAGCATCGTCAAGTTGACGGCATGTTCCGTAGAAAGTCGAGGTCGGCAAGGACCCAGCGTACACGGGCATCGCTGATCCTTGCCAGCTATCCATTAGCAGACTTTCCTAACAATCCAACGAAAACCTCCTGGTTTTGGTTGCATCGTGTAGAATGTCTGCTAATGGACAGGCCCCTTTACTGTGATGTGAGATTTCTAAAGCATTAAAGATACAATGTGACTGCAGCTTGCTATTAGACTGTGTCCATTTCTCAAGACGTGATACTGATGAACATTCAACTTGATCTTTAAAAATATTAAGGGGGTCTATTCATCATCTACAAAAGTAGGGGAAAATTAAGATTTTTATACGGTAATTCATCATTCTTGTAACACAGGGATATAACTCTCCGAACACTTAAAACCACCTTTTTACCTCTCCAGTGCCTGTCCAGGCTAGCGCTGGGGTCCACTCGCACTGTGCAACACTGCTGGATAGCACAGAGGTCCGCTCACTCTGCACATTGCTCTCAGCTGGTGCTGAGGTCTACTCCTGCCACGTCTGCTCAGTGTCTTGTCACTGAGCATCGAGATAGCTCTTCGAAGTCACTTGCTCACAGTGTGCCTCCCCAGCATGATGGTATAAAACTGTAAACCAGAGTTCCCTCCAGAACAACAGTATGGGCGCAGCCATGTTGGACTCTATATTTAACACCTGCGACAGGCTTCCGCAATCTGTTGTACAAACATGATGTTGTCTATCTTGACAATATTCTCATATTTGTCAATGATCTGGAAGAACATCACCAGAAAATAAAGGAGGTTTTGACATGTCTCCGTTCCAATCATCTCTACTGCAAATTGGAGAAGGGTGTCTTCGAGGTCAAGTCCATTCCCTTCCTGGGATATATAATTTCAGGTTCTGGTCTCAAAATGGACCCATAAAAACTCCAAGCTATTCAAGAATGGCCACTTCCTAATGCTCTCAGGACTGTACAGCGCTTCCTTGGGTTTGCTACTACTACTACTATCGCAAATTCATAAAGAACTTTTCCATCATCATTGCACCTATCACCGTGCTCACCCAGAAAGGTGCCAATCCATACCGCTGGTCAGAGGAAGCAAAGGAAGCCTTCCAAAAAAATCAAAAAGAAGTTAATTTCAGCTCCTGTTCTTCATCAACCTGATGTCTCACAGCCATTCATCTTGGAAATTGACGCTTCTCCTATGGATAGTGGACGCAACCCGTATTCAGGGAATAGACTAGACCTATTCCTGAGTCGCGGAGTCTAATGTGCTGGTGGTATTCACCAGGGACCCTCGCAAGAAGGTATGGACTTAGCTGCATCTGACACACAGGTCGTGGCCCTAAGGTTAGGTTTCCCTATAAAGGTGCTGGTGATTAGTAGAGTGCAGGGAACTTGTAGCGTAGTAGACTAGTCGGGTCAGAACCAAACAGATGAGATGGTACCAAGTAGCAGACGTAAATGGATCACAGGGAATAGCTGAGGTTATAACCAGATATCAAACATGGAATCAGGGGTCAGGCAGAATCGGAGTCACGAACAGGCCAAGGTCAGAACCAATAGTCAGGATACACACAGGAACGCTGGAGTATGGTAATGGAGCCTATACTCTGGCACTGGAGTGCTCCCAGGAACTTCCTTTTATAGGTCAGAGTTCAAACTAGCCCCAATCAGTGCTTCCTATTTGAGTGCCTGTCACTTTAAATCTTTAGCAGAGCGGCGCGTGTGCTCTGAAGAAAGCCGCCTGCCGGGGAAGGAGAGGAACAGCTTACAGTGGGTGCCGGGGATCTCCCGCCCACTGTCCCACGCCAGCCAGGACTCCAGTGTCGCCGAACCAGGTAAGAGAGACCTGGATTCGGTGGTGCCATGACACGTAGGAGTTGGAGCCATGCTATTTCAATGCGCTCCTGATGGTCTTCTTCACCCCTGGGGATTTTTCGCCAGAAGATTCACTCCGGCTGAGTGCAAATACTCTATTGGGGTTCAAGAACTTCTTACTATTAAGTTAGCTTTAGAGGATGGAGCTATCTTTTGGAAGGAGCTGTGCATTCAATTTCCATTCTCACAGACCATAACAACCTCTTATATCTTAAGACAGCACATTGTCTAAATCCGAGGCAAGCCAGATGGGCCCTCTTCTTCTCATGATTTCACTTCAAATTGTCTTTTCGTCCAGAGGCCCAGAACCGAAAGGCCGATGCCATCTCTCGCTCCATGGACAAAGAACATTAGACTACATACGCTGAGAAGCATCATTGATCCAGTGGCCTACTCTGCAGTCGGAGTAGAATCCTCACCACCTGTTGGGAAAACTCTTCTCAAGCCCGCATTAAGCAAGAAACTGCTACATTGGGCTCATGCTTCCTGCGTTGAAGATCATGCAGACATAAAAAAGACCTTCAAGTTCATTTCCAGGTCTTACTGGTGGTCCTATCTCAGAAAAGACGTCCAACACTTCATTGCCTCGTGTAACAAGTGTGCCCAGTGTTAAGTGCCTCGACAGTCTCTAGCTGGGCAGTTACTTCCTCTCTCTGTTCCAGAACAGTTGTGGACACATCTGTCAATGGACTTCATTACCGATCTTCCGGTTTCAAACAAGATCAACACCATCTGGGTTGTATTTGACCGGTTCACCAAGATGGCTCACTTCATACCCCTTACTGGTCTTCCGTCAGCTCCAAAGTTGGCTCAATTATTCATAAAAGAAATCTTCAGGCTCAGGGAGTGCAGTTTGTTGCCAAGTTTTGGCGTTACTTGTGTTATTCACTTCAAGTCAAAATCAAATTCTCCACTGCCTATTATTCCCAGTCCAATGGTCAGACGGAAAGAGTCAACCACGCCCTGGAGTCATTTCTTCATTTATTTATATACTCCTCTCAGTATACAGTAACTAGGCTGAACTGTTTCCTTGGGTGGAATTTTGTCACAACTATCAATACCATTCTTCATCTGGTTCCATGTCCTTTTATGCCACCTATGGTCTTCACCCTTGAATTACTGAGTTTCAGCCTCTTCCTGCCTCACAGATTCCAGCTTCGGACCGCACCTTGCAGCACTTTGTGAAGGCTTATGAGTGGTACAAGAAGTTTGCTGACAGGAAGAGGAGAGAAGTTCCCAATCTCAAGGAAGGTGATCAAGTTTGGCTCTCTACATGAAATCTGCAGTCAAGAGTGCCATCAATGAAATTTGCCCCCTGCTACATTTGGCCATTCGTCATTGATAATGTAATCAACCCAGTTTCATTTATTTTCAAGATACCTCCCTTCCAGAGGATACCAGATCCCTTCCATATTTCTTTACTGAAACCACTCATACTCAACCGGTTTCATTTAACACTTCCAAAGGCATTCCTGGACTTTTGCCTCTAACATCAATACTCCTCAGCTGATCCAAGCATTCCATACCAAGTTTCCACAAAAGCCCAGGGGTGCTGTCAAGCTCCGGATACTTAAAACCACCTTTTTACCTCTTCGGTACCTGTCCAGGCTAGCGCTGAGGTCCGCTCATGCTGTGCATCACTCCCGTGTAGCACAGAAGTCCGCTCACGCTGCACATCGCTTCCTGCTGGTGCTGAGGTCTACTCCTGTCTCATCTGCTCAGTGTCCTGTCACTGAGCATGGAGATGGCTCTCTGCAGTCACTTGCTCACAGCGTACCTCCCCAGCATGATGGTATACAAACTGCAGCCAGAGGGCCTGATTCAGAGCCGGACGCTCTTTCAGAGCGCTCGCTCTGAATCAATGCCCTACTTCCCTTATTTAGAGCGGCCTCCTGGCTGCTCGCATAGCTGTGGGTGACCACCCACAGCTATAGCGAGTGGCCAAAAAGATGGTCGCGATGGTCAAGACCATCGCGACCATCGGGCTTGCGACGAGACCCTTGTGGTAGGGTCTCGTCTGCCACAACCCCAGGAGTGCTTTTGGCTCTATCAGAGCCAAAAGCACTCCCACTGACATCACTAGTGATGTCAGTGGGGCCGGCCCCAGACGGTAGGCATTCCCATGGGAACGCCTCCGTCTGGCCAGCCACACCCCCGGCATGCCCACCAAAGGGGGCGTGCTGTCACTCACCCCCTTTGGTGTGAGACCCATAGCGACGGCTTGCCCATCGCTATGCGGGTCTTGCACATGCGCATGATGGAGCCGGCTCCCTTGTGCGCATGTGCACTTAGCCAACATCGACCCGCTTGCGAGCGCTCAGCGCTCATGAGCAGGTCTGAATCAGGCCCAGAGTTCCCTCCAGAACAACAGCATGGGTGCAGCCATGTTGGAAACTGTCACCTGACTCTCCTCCACCACTCAGAGTGCTGTTCCCAGACCAGCTGATCGCAGCATCCAATCCCTGGGGATCCTCCTCTATAAATTTATTTTCCTGACTGGCCTCTGTGCCAGTACAACATAACTTCTTGCTAAAGTTACAGCTCAGTGCTGAGCTCCCAGGTACTCTGTATCTAAATGGTCCCAGTCAGTTATATCCAGATCCAACATCTCGTAAACATGTCTCCTATACCATCTTGCACACCAGTATGGTTTTATCACTGACACTTGTTCTTACAGCAACCATCGGATCCAACCGATACCTTCAATTATCGGTCTCATGTGATGCTTCCAACATCGGACTCTTATCAATTACAGTAAGTTCATCAATTCCTCAACATTGGTCCCAGCTGATCAAGTTAATCAAATCATCAACATCGGACTCTTATGAATTAAGTTCTTCAATTCACAAACATCGGTCCCAACCGATCAAGTTCATCTATTCTTCAACATCGGACTCTTATGAATTAAGTTCTTCAATTCACAAACATCGGTCCCAACCGATCAAGTTCATCTATTCTTCAACATCGGACTCTTATCAATTAAGTTCATCAATTCTTCAACATCAGATTAAGGGCCTGATTCAGAGCCACTCGTAAGCGGCAGCTCGTTCGCTCCGAGCGATGTTTGCCCAACTGCGCATGCGTACGGATCGTTATACGCATGCGCGAACCAGTCAGTGCGGCCGAAATTCATGTGCTCGCAAAATAGCGAATGCCTGCTAATTTGAGTGACAGGATGAGGCGTATGTGGGTGGTAACAGGGGAAGGTGCTTGAAAACGGGGAGTGGAGATCCGATCGCAGGCGTGCTTAAAGGTCAAAACGGGCGTTTTATGGGTGTGCATATTTAAAACAGCAGCGTCATTGACCACGTCACTGGGTTTTTTTTAAGCCAGAACTGCTCGCAAACTTGTGGTAGCAAAAACCAACCACAAGAATAGCGAGCAGCTCATACCCTGTTCGATGTACTTGATTAATCTAATAAATAGCGGACATGACGTAGGATGCGACCGGCCAGGGGGCGTAGTTTCCCAAAAAACGACCGCAAGTTCTGTTCGCTCGTTCAGACCAAGAGGCGTGAACAGACCGCAAACAGCGAACGGTTCATTTGAATAGCCACCCCTATTTTCAGGACGAGCGAGCGCTAATTGCGTCCGGCTCTGAATCAGGCCCTAAATTCCATCAAGTTCTTCAAATCAACAACATTGGTCTAAAACTGATCCAGCTCTCAATCCAGCATCATCAGTCCCAATCCGATTCTGCTCATTCATTCAGTATTATATACGCAGCTCCATTCCAACCTGCTGTTCAAAAAAGACTTTCTATTCCTGTTCTCGCCTTCGGACCCATCATCCACTGTCGTATCTCTACCTCCTCACATCTATATATAAGGAGGTCCTGCCTCAACTCACCTAAATTCATCCACACCTCTCAAATCTCCTCTTCAGTCTCCCACGCCTGTTCCAAACCAAAACCAATCCTCAGGTGTGACAGGTGTTATTTAATAGCATTTATTTAAATATGGAAATCTGCAATATAATATTCTGTCATTAAACAAATAAAACCTACTTACTAATACCAGATGTAGAAATATTATCCTTTACTGAAATATATTTTATTAGGGTAAGATCTTTGATCAAGGTAATTACTGATTTTATAGTTGATGTCATAGGAAATGTTATGTGATGCCAGTTACTAGAAATCCGTAATGTAATCATGTTCATGCTGAAAATTTGTGAATCTCCAATACATTCCAGGAATGTACTGAAAGCATACTTCCCAACAGTGATGGTCAGTTTCTCAGGACAAGGGGGCATGTCATGAAGGGGGCATGGCCACACCCCTAGGGGAATTCCTAGTGCTAAAAAATGTGCCCTCCTAATACCTTTGTCATGGGTACCAGCAACATATGCACACAGCACTCATTCACTGATGCTCTACCCAACTGATCAGTGATCTGGATAAAGCAATCCCAATTGTGTGATTGGGCCAGAGGGCCTGATTCAGAGCTGAACGCTCTGACCAGAGTGCTCGCTCTGAATCAAGGCCCTCCTACCTTTTTTTGGAGCGTCCTCATGGATGCTCGCATAGCTGTGGGTTACCACCCACAGCTATAGCGAGCGTCAATGATGATGGTCGCGATGGTCTTGACCATAGCGACCATCGGGCTTGCGACGGAGACCCTGCGGTAGTGTCTCGCTGCCGCAAGCCCTGGAGTGATTTTGGCTCTATCAGAGCCAAAATCACTCCCACTGACATCACTAGTGATGTCAGTGGGGCCGGCTTGAGATGGTAGGCGTTCCCATGGGAATGCCTCCGTCTGGCAGGCACGCCCACCAAAGGGGGCATGCTGTCAATCAACATCGACAGCAAGCCCCCTTTGGTGCGAGACCCGGAGCGATGGAGAGCCCGTCGCTCGCTGGGTCTCGCGCATGCACACGACGGAGCCCCCTCTGTCGTGCGCATGCGCAGTTGGGGAACATCGACCCACTTGCGAGCGTACTGCTGCTCACGAGCGGGTCTGAATGACCCCCAGAGGCCCTGATTCAGAGCCGGACGCTCTGAATCAGGGCCGTCCTACCTATTATTGGAGCGGCCTCCTGGGCGCTCGCATAGCTGTGGGTGACCACCCACAGCTTATGCGAGCGGCCAAAAAGATGGTCGCGATGGTCAAGACCATCGCGACCATCGGGCTTGCGACGAGACACTGCGGTAGGGTCTCGCTGCCGCAAGCCCAGGGGTGCTTTTGGCTCTATCAGAGCCAAAAGCACTCCCACTGACATCACTAGTGATGTCAGTGGGGCCGGCCCCAGATGGTAGGTGTTCCCATGGGAACGCCTCCGTCTGGGCAGCAACGCCCCCGGCACGTCCACCAAAGGGGGCGTGCTGTCACTCACCATCGACAGCACGCCCCCTTTGGTGCGAGACCCATAGCGACGGCTTGGCCGTCGCTATTCGGGTCTCGCGCATGCGCACAACGGAGCTCCCTCCATCGTGCGCATGCGCACTAGGGCACCATCGACCCGCTTGCGAGCGCTCAGTGCTCGCGAGCGGGTCTGATTCAGGCCCAGAGCCTTCACATTGGGACTATCTTGCTGAAATCAGTAACATTGAGAAGTATGGTGTATGCAAGATTATACATACTGCATCATTATAAGCTAGCCCATTCATTATTTAATCAATATATCTATATATATTATTTATGCACTTTTACAGGTTCCCTTTTCTAATTGTTCCAAATCATGTATTCCTGGATATTATAGAAAATACTCTCTCATAAGCTGCTGCTATGAATGCGTTGGATGCACAGAGAATTATTATTCACCTGAAGCAGGTAAGCATTTTATTCACTAAAAAAATAGAAGGACTTATATGGTGCATCTGTCAAAAATATTGATACTGAAACGTAGTCTAATGCTGGCCATACACTAGTATGACCAGCATAAGATGCGATTCATCATATGTTTTACCTTGAACTCCCCGGCAGCTACCTGGCAGTCAAAAAGCACCAAATCGTGCGGCAGGGACTGCCAGGAAGCTGCCGGGGAGTTCAAGGGAAATCGTGGGATGAATTGCAGGTCGTACTAGTGTATGGTCAGCAGTACAGGTCCACACACACTGGGGTCTATTTACTAAGCAGTGTTAGGAGACAGAGTGAAAAGTGATAAGGTGCCAGCCAATCAGCTCCTAACTGCCATCTCATAGACTGTGTTTGAAAAATGACAGTTGGGAGCTGATTGGCTGGCACCTTATCACTTTTCACTCTATCTCCTAACACTGCTTAGTAAATAGACCCCACTATCTTTTAATGTAAAACTCAGGTCACACATGAAAACATCCTCACAAAGCATTACTTAATATCACTATAAGTTACATTGGAGCTACCATTTTATAATTAATAGATTTGTTTGTATATTTATAGGCATTGCACAATATTTGCAAATTCTTAGTACTCAGATGAAGATATAGTTTGAAAAAATGTGCATTTGACAACCAACAAGGTGTATTAGTTTTAAGGAGGAGATTTATCAAAGCTTCGAGAGAGATAAAGTGGAGAGAGATAAAGTACCAACTAATCAGCTCCTGTCATTTTTCAAACACTGCCGGAAAAATGACAGTTAAAAGCCTGGTTGGTAATTTATCTTTCTCCACTATTTATTTATATGTTGAATATAATCATCAATCAGCATGCTGAAAATTAGATGATCAGATATTATATTATTTACTAATTATACTGCATTTGGAATGCAGATATTTTGCTACAGTATTCAGATGCAAGCGTCATGCTGCCCAGTTTTTCCGTTCACAGCCATAATCATTAGTATTGACCCTCACACCTAAACCATGCTGTGTGCAAGAGATTGGTCTGACACATGCATCATTTTAGGATATATTCACAACTCAGAATATGACACTACTCAGACTACAAGGCCTTGACACTCACATCAAACTACCATTGTTCTGTTCTGTTCCTCTACCCAGTGGCAACACTGTTGCCACCCAGAAACACCCATTTCAAATATAGACGCCTCTGATTCAGAATCTCCTAGAAATATACAAGGATGCATATGTTCACTATTGTAGTTTGTTAATATTTGCTAGATGCTGCTGCACACACAGCTGCATGCGACTCAGAATCAGGTCCGGGATACAGTCAGGATCCCACCCGCCGATATCCCGACACTGACAGCCCAACATGGAACTAAAGATAGGCATCAAAATCCAGACGCCTATCATTAGCCCTACTTCAAAATACTGACACCTGGCATACCGAACGAAGGTAAGCTGGGTGTCTTAGCATCTAGCCACCGGGGGGGAAGGGTTAGGTTTATGGACCCCGGGTGAGACTTAGGGTTAGGCAACCCCCCGGGAGGGTTAGGGTTAGGGTAGGCAAAGAGGAGGTTAGTGATAGGCACCATTAGGGGCTGGTTACGGTAAGGCACCTTCCTGGGAGGGTTAGGTTTAGGGTGCGGGGAGGGGGGGTTAGGTTTAGGCACTAACGGGGGGAGATTAGGGTTAGGCACTAGGGTGGAGGTTAGGATTAGGCACCACTAATGGAGGGTTAGGGTTAGGGGGGAAGAGGGGAGGGTTAGGATACTTACCATCCCCAGTTGGGAATTAGGTCCGTCGCTGTTCTGCTGTCGGTATTTGATCCGGTGGCTATTCAGCCGTTGGCATTACGTACGGATTCCTCAGGTCCAAAATATATAGTTCCCAAATAGAAACAATAAGTGATATTTAAATTAACTCAACTTTTCATTTCCTTATTCGGAAGTGTGGGTGGACCACAATCTAGTGATATAATAGTGATTATGCAAAAACAAAAGTATAAAAGATTCTAAGACCCACATGTGTACTGTCATCAGCTAAACACGCTTACTAGCCCTCATATGATCTTGAAAATCAGCTCAGCCTAGCTATACAGATGGACTAGGCAAAATAAATGAATAACATATGGATAACTTTATATTGTATACTAATATATATTTGTTTGCTCCAGATATGACTGGATGTCTAAAGTGTTCTCAAAGTCAGTGGTCGAGTAATGGAAGCTCTCGATGTGAAAATAGGACTGCAGAATATTTTGAATGGAAGGACCCATTTGCTATTACACTATTGACTTTTGCTGCTATTGGGTTTGTAGTTATGCTAATAATAGGAATTCTGTTTGTCAAATATGCTGACAGCCCAGTGGTTAAAACAGCAGGGGGGTATTATACATACTTATTGATGATATCCTTATTATTTAGCTTGGTGGGAATTTGTTTTTTCATTGGAGAACCAAGTGACACTATCTGTAAGATCAGACAACCTCTCTATGGTATCAGCTTCACCATCTCTATTTCCTGTATTTTAATCAAATCTATTCGAATTCTTCTAGCATTTGAATCGGCCGCTAGGGGACAAAGGGTAGTAACATTAACCTACCAGCCATTCATTATTATCATTGTCTTAACTGGGATTCAGTTGTGTATTTGTACAATGTGGCTTATACTGAAAGGTCCTTCTTTTATTAAAATTTACCCAACAGTTCAATTGATAAGCCTACAGTGTGATGAAGGATCTTATGTAGCATTTGGCATTATGTTAGGCTATATTGGGTTACTTGCATTGATTTGTTTCCTACTAGCGTACAAAGGAAGGAAATTGCCAGAGAAATACAATGAGGCCAGATGTATCACATTTAGCATGCTTGTTTACATGTTTGTCTGGATTCTCTTCATCCCGATTTACACGAATGGCACTCGTGGCATGTACCTTTCTGCTGTACAAGCTGTTGCCATACTGGCCTCAATATATGGAATGATATCCTGTCACCTTTTACCAGTTTGTTACATGATAGTTTTCAAAAGAGAAACTTGTAATCGAGAAATGTACCTTCAGAGCGTTAGTAGATTCTACCAAAAGAAGGTGCCATCAATTCATCAAAAATCCTCAGAACTAGAGATTCCTTCTGCTAACCTCAAACAAAATTCTAGAGCTGTCCATTTCACTCAGATGAATTTAAGTTGTTCTAGAATAGTAAGAAAAAGACATAAGAGCTGTTAGCTGTAATACATTATGTAATATGGCAAAATCAAAAACTATGTAAGTATCACCTGAAGATGTACAAAATAGACATAATTACTTATTTTATTCCAGTACAATTTTGTCTGGTGATACACACACTCACTGAACCTTATTTACAAAGTGCACCGCAAGTTGCTTTGATTTTGAAATCCTGCATCAACATGTATCGCAGAACGCTCTTCATGATGTATACTCAGGCTATGCTTCTGAAAATGTGTCTACATTTGCAGGAAGGAGGGAACATTACAAAAGTGTAAATAATACATCAATTCCAATCTACCACTTTAGAACAGGATAAGTTCAATATCCTGGCGCAGGGGATGCTGGCGATTGGAATACCAGCGCCGGAATTCTGACACCTGTCAGAATCCCGGCGCAGGCATCACGAAGGTAAGTAGCGGGGTTCGGGAGAGGGTAAGGGGTTAGGCACTAGGGGTAGGGTTAGGCACTAGGGGGGGAGGGTTAGGTTTAGAGTGCGGGGAGGGAAAAGTTAGGTATAAGCACTAGGGGGTGAGGTTAGGTTCAGACACTGAGGAGGGAGGGTTAGGGTAGGGAGAGGGGGAGGGTTAGGATACCTACCGACAGGTGTCAGTATCCTATCTCTGTCGGGATGCCAGCATTGGGAATTTGACCGCTGGTGTCCTGAGCACCGGCATCCCGTACCGATTCCCTTTAGAACCACCTCTTCTCCTCTTAAACACCATTTTTTTTCTAAATGCTCCTGAGGCAAGCCTTGTTTATATCTTAATTATTCATGAGGGTGAGCAGTTATCAGACATATTTTTAAGACATGTTACTTACAAGAATGTTCACCTAGAAATATATAGTATCAGACAGGACACAACAACTACCAGCTCTAAACTGGGGAAAAGATCAAGATATTTTGCAGACTAAAAATAAGTGTGTCTTCTTCAAAGCAATGAAAATTTCAATCTAAATTCTCGCTCTGCAAAATATATATTTTTTAACCAGAATTATCTATGTGCCTACTCTGTACTTAGAAAGGTACATACAGGTTGAGTCTCCCATATCCAAATATTCCGAAATACGGAATATTCCGAAATACGGAATTTTTTTGGCATGACTGAGATAATGAAACCTTTGATTTTTGATGGTTCAATGTACACAAACTTTGTCTAAGGCACAAATTGTTAAAAATATTGTATAAAATTACCTTCAGGCTTTGTGTATAAGGTATATATGAAACATAAATGAATTTCATTTCTGTGCACAAACGTTTTTTGAACCACAAAATTATTGAAAATATTGTATAAAATTATCTGCAGGCTGTGTGTATATTTGGGTCCTATTCCCAAGATATTTCATTATGATATGCAATAATTCCAAAATACAGAATATTCCATTATCCAAAATACCCCTGGTCCCAAGCATTTTGGATATGGAAGACTCAACCTGTACTACTTTATCCATAAAATATCTGCATCACCACAAATACAGTCATCTTTATCCACGCCTATGCTTTTTTTGTGTTACTAAGAGTGCCACTTCCAGCACAAAATGAGGCATGTGACTTATCCAGTACTGTATTTTGCACTGAACCACAACTGCTTTGCGCATCATCTCTGGTGATTTCTGGTGAGAGGAAATAAAAATGTGACATTTCCCCACCACCACTTCCCAGATCGCATATACTGTAACAAAAAACGGTGTTATAAATGGAATATTACTAATGCAGAGGCAAATGCAGGATTTCTACAGGGGTTTTCTGAATGCTTGATTTAGGAACCCGACGCAACTGCAGCAATAAGCCTAAAACAAATGCTTTAAATTGTTTTATGTACATAACAAGTACAGTATGGTTGAGTTGCTTAATCACACTGCCTTATCTTTATCTATTGATATAAGTAGAATGCTCAAGAGGATAAAATGGTTTTTACACACAATAAAATAACATATTACATGCAGTGAAATTAGCTGAATTTGCCATTTCGTCGTGTGTTTCATACTTGCTGATTTTTATTGTCTCCTCTCCGGGAGAAGCCAGGAGAGGACATGCAGCTTACAGTTTTGGGGAGCAGGAACGGGCTCTCCACATCAGTAGACCCCACCCCATCATGTCAAATAACTGCGATTTGCCATTCAGTGTGTAGGGGGCATGACAAAATGATGCGATTTGCGGTTCAGTGTGTAGGGGGCATGACAAAATGATGCGATTTGCGGTTCAGTGTGTACGGGGAATGACAAATGATGCGATTTGCATCATTTTGTCCTGCACCCTCCCTATGGACTCGAGATTCTCCATATTATCACCCGAACTTGCCCACTTCACTAGAAAGGGACGGAATGCAGGAGATCCATCCTTGGGGGTGTGGGAGACTACCAGAAACATCATGAGCTTCCTGCAACTTCCGGGATATTAGGCAAATATGCTTTCAGGTGTGTTCAGCTATACAGTAAGGTACATTTACCATAGAGACTAAAGTTGTTGCTGCATCCACCATGGGGCTGATGCTGTTAACTGGACTGCAAATAAGATGCTATTGTTTTAAGTTTTCTTGGTTACCTGGTGTGTTTGAGCCCTTAGAACAAATACTTACATATTAACAATCACAGTCAATATTTCACATACCCATGCATTGCTATTGACTTCCACTTTGCATCAGAAAAGCAACTTAGCTTGTGAAGGGGCTATTAAGTGACGTGCGGTGAAGTAAATGGCTGGGGAGGCACTGGCTAGTTTCAGAGCCAGATTTACAGATACATATATGAACCTAAGGGTTCATGTGGGCATTATACAAAGGTGCAGCAGTATATAGTGCTGGAAATTTGTGTGTTTTGATCTGAGATGTGCAGAAAAGGTAGATGGGGGAGGCAGTGCCTCACCTGTCATACACTTTTTACTCCAGACATTTGACTCTAAAAATGATTAGAATAATACAAAGAAGATATTTAGAATATTTTCTTGAAATTTTTATAGTCAAAACTCTGGAGTATGCCTAAGTATGACAGGATAGGTTCTGCCTCACCTCACCGCACATCAATGGGCTACTTATAGGACTTAATGACACACAGACAAGACAAGGACAGACAGAAACACAAGCAGACCTGATGGACAGACACTTGGACAGTACTGGAAGACACGCTCCCAGGACAGACTGAGAGACGCACACATTGATATGGATCGAAGGCATATTCACAGGAAATACAGATGGACACACTAGCAGTGCTTTAAAAGAGACTAACAGGGTATATAGACACACTGGAAGACAAATGCTTGTCTTCCAGCACACAGTGCTGGAAGACAAGCTCATAGGACATCACATTGACACCACTGGGAGACAAGCCAGATCAGACAGACAGTGCTCACTCTCTTTCCCCTACAGATCAGGCAGCTACAGATTTTTCTCCTCATGACATATAGGAGAGACTCAGCACATGATTGGTCTATGCCTGAATGGCCATATACCTTCCCTTTAGCAGCCTAGTGCAGTGCACAGAAAGGCAGTATACTGTACTAATTTTCTGCAGGCAGTGACAGACAGGTTGTACAAGACTAGATGAGGGCTGCCTAAGCGGGAGACTATTTAAGAAGCCTACATTTTTTGTGATGGGTAGCCTAGAGAAGCTGTTGCTAGGCAGTTTTTAGTTTGTGAGGTTAAACCTGTATCACTCTTGCATTACTTCAGGAATTGTGCCAGTTTTTCCGTCCTCCACTGTCTAAGCCTCATTTTCTCTTGTAATTTTTTCTTTACTTTCCTGTTTATTACTATAAAATTTTTCTTGTCCTCTTTAGCTAATTTCAACCCATACCCCGTTTAAGCCTCCCCCCCTCCCTTGCTTGCTTTACTTCACTAATCCTTTCCCACCTTAATGTTGTGCTGTGTTGCCCCTGTTAATCTCCCTTGCCCAGTCAGGATGCCCCATCCCAAGCGATCTGCATCCCCTCCCCTCCATTTAGTGGATGCAGCTCGCCCACTCGCGGCCACGGGCCACCGCCGGCCTGTGTTCTTGGCGTGCCCTCCTTCACCTGGGGAGCCCACCGGTGTTCAGCCCATTCTTCAATCGGGCGGTGAAGCAGCTCCCCAGTTTCCCTCCTCCAGGCCCCTGCTGCCTGTGCGGGCGGCGGTTGGGCTTGGTGGAATCCACGGCCACGGTACTTTCACTGCCCGCCTTACCTGCCAGTGGTCCTGGTGTCCTGTGTGACCCGGGTGTCCTTCCGGGCATTGCAGTGGATGCTGGGGCTGGAGAAGGGTCATGTGATGAGGCGCATGCCAGGGACAGGGAATCCTCAGCTGTGCTAAACAATAATAATAAAGCGGCAAGTGGCATATGGACCCCTGGCCTCTCTGTGGAGGTCTTAGGGCCCTTGCCAGCCGCTACCTCCACAGGCGCCATTTTGGGGGCTGCCAGGGAAAGCTCTGCAGCTCCTGTGATGGCTGAGCCTGTCACACATTTGCCTAGGGTGCCACTTGCTGTTTCAGCTGCATATGTGCAGGCCATGAGCACTGGAAGCTCATGGTCAGCAAGTTATAGTTTACACCCTCAGCCCACTATTTTAAACTCTCATAATACTTTTGCGGGTTATGCTGTGAATACTTTGCCAATTAATGCCCCTCTTTATCAGGCCGTGCCTGCTGTCAGTACGGCTCGGCAACCGTGTTTCCAGATGTCAGGGTCGAATCCGATCAATTCTCAAGTACCTTTGGTGGTTTTCTCTCCCCAGGCAGTGCAAACCACATGGTCATTAGGCGCACATCATGTTTTTCCCCAGCATTCCGGTTTCCCCCCTATGACTGTTTCTTACCCCTCATACACCTCCTCGGCCCCTACTTTTAGCCAATTTCCTTATGGTCAGCCGAGTTTTCTGGGGTCACAACAGCCACTTAGCCCATAGGCTCCTGGCACCCTGCTTATGCTTCACCCGTGGCTTGGTTGCCTGCATACCCCCCACCAAACGCTCTGCAGCAGAGTTTTCCTCAGTAACCAGTAGTTTCCGCCCCTTATTTTAGCCCTGCTTCCCAATTGTGTCAAACTGTTCCTGTTACTGCCCCGCAGGTGCCTCCCATCCCTCCGACCCCACCCCCCCTCCCCCACCCCCAGTTGCTGAGTCAGTGTCCTCCATGGATTTTAACACGTCTTTTGCCACACCCAATGTTCTCCCTAGTGGTTCAGCGACAGCTGCGGTACCAGATGCGGTAGTACGTAGAAAGAGGTACGTGTCTCAGGACAAAGTTGCGGCATCAGGGAGCAATACTACGGGGACGGCAGGAGTGATATCGGAGGATTCGGAGCTTCCGGGCCCTTCAGGAACAGGTGAGCATACATCTGCACAAATTTCCAATGACAGTTATTCATCTGATTCATGTACTAGCAGCGAGTCGTCGGGGTCCCCTAAACGCCCGCGGAAATTAGCAAAATTGATTGCGCATCACATAGTCAAGAAAGCGACAAAGAGCAAGGGTCCTGAGAAAACAGCTGCTCCTACGGAAGTGCCACCATATTATGATATGGTGCATTGCGCCAATACCGCTATTACGAGGGGTTTAAGGAAAAGAATCCCGGAAAAGATAAGAAAGGGGAAATATATTGATATGTTTACTCTCACGGATGACATGAAGCAGCATTTTGAGAAGGCCAAGAAGACAGGTGGCATTGGGGAGAATGCTTTTCGCAGTATCCCATCATTGGATGAGGGGTATTTTAGTCTTGGCAGCTTGTTACCTTGAAACTATGTCAGGGGAACACATGAACATGCTAAATATATTTACCTCGTTCATGATATGTTCTTGGCTTCTTGGGGTTATGTTTGGAGATATTACGATGAAAAATTTCGTCATAAGCAAAAAGGGAATTCGGTCATGCCTTTAGGGGTAAAAGATGTAGAGGTGTCGATAGAGGTAACCCAAAATAATAAAAACCCATTAGAGAGTCAATATAAGAAGCCGAGTGTAGTAGGGAAGGGCAACTCAGGGTATATGGCAAAAGGTAAATGCTTTGCCTTCAATGATGGGAAATGTACTAAAGGGGCGAATTGTCGTTTTCGTCACTCCTGACGCAATTGTGGGGGAGGACACCCAGCCAAGGACTGCAAGGGCAGGTGTGGTGCGCTGGGGCCACTAAATAGGGCGCCAACACCCATTGTTTTAGAGGAACTTAGTAAGTGGTTGGAGCGTTATCCTATGCGGGATGATGCAAAGTTTTTGTTTGAGGGTTTTAACTTAGGTTTTCATTTTCCGTTTCTTTCCAAGTAGTTGTCCATAGGAATCTCAGGTCGGCGAGGGAGTTACCGCTGGTGGTGCGGCAGAGGGTGGATACGGAAGTTCAATTAGGACGTATGTGCGGTCCTTTCGATGTGGAACGCCTGCCGGGTTTGTGCATTTCCCCCCTGGGGTTGGTGCACAAGAAAGTTCCCAGCAAATTCTGTTTACTCCAACATCTGTCTCATCCGCGCGGGGGCTCTGTCAACGACGCCATTCCCAAGGAGCTTTGCAGGGTGCAGTATCAGCTGTTTGATGAGGCCCTGTGTTTGATTCGCACTTTTGGCCCTGGGGCGTTAATGGCAAAGTTAGATATCGAATCGGCTTTTCGGCTACTGCCATTGCACCCCGATTCCATGCGCTATATGGGTTGTAAGTTGGAGGGTACGTTCTACGTTGATAAGTATCTGCCCATGGGGTGTTCTGTTTCCTGTGCCTATTTTGAGAAATTCAGCACATTCCTTCACTGGTGCATTGTCGCGGGCACAAGTCAACATGGTGTTGCCCATTATTTAGAAGATTTTTTCTTTATAGGTCCAGGAAACAGCTATATTTGTCAAAAAAAATTGTTTTCAGCCAGCTCGTTGTTTCATGTTTTGGGGGTTCCAGTTGCTCATGAAAAGACAGAGTGCCCCACTTTTTATTTGTCCTATTTGGGTATCGAGGTCGATACCAGGGCGGGATACTGCCGCCTCCCGGCAGATAAGGTCCAGAAGCTTTTGGGGCAAATACAGGAATGTTTACAGCTAGAAAGGCTCCGGTTGAAGCAGGTGCAGTCCCTTTTAGGCTCTTTTAATTTTGCTTGGCGGATTATTCCTATGGGGCGAAATTTTTGCCGTAATCTTGAGAAATCAACGACGGGTGTGCTAAAGCCGCATCATACCATCCGCCTCTCTAGGGAAATCAAGGATGACCTTCGAGTGTGGTTTTCCTTTTTGTCAAATTTTAATCAGGAACTCATGTGGCCCTCTAGTGCGGTTTTTAATTCCACTCTGCAATTATTTACTGATGCGGCCGGGTCTACGGGTTTCGGAGCATTTTTTCAAGGGGAATGGTGCATTGCGCATTGGCCGCTAGCATGGTTTGCACAGGGTATCATGGCCAATCTATTGTTACTGGAGCTATTCCCAATAATTGTGGCTGTGGAGCTTTGGGCCACCAGATTGGCGAATCAGAGCATGGAATTTCGGTGTGACAATTTGGGGGTAGTACATGCTGTTAACAATCAGCGCTCCTCTTCCCCTGAGGCTTTGCGGCTTCTGAGGCATTTGGTGCTGTGGTGTTTACAGTTTAACATAAATTTTTCAGCAGAACACGTACTAGGGGTTGAAAATGACATAGCGGATGCTTTGTCACGTTTCCAATTTTCTAGATTTTGCGCTTTGGTGCCTGGGGCTGCTGTTATTGGCTTAACATGTCCTCCTTATGTCTTGCTGATTATCGAACAGGCGTAGCTTGGATGGCGCGTAAGTCCTTGGCACCATCTACATTACGGGCATACACATCTGCGTGGCAGGACTGGGAGGCTTACAGGGTTAAGTATGGGGATGCGGGTAAGTCCCAGGAGGATTGCTTGTTAGCATTTGTTTGGGGTCACTATGAAAGGGGTAGATCTAAGGCAGCCATGGCTACAGCGTTAGCGGGTATTTCCTTTCACTCGAAGATGTATCACAAACCTGATCCCACCAAGACCTTTGTGCTATATAGGGCTCTTAAAGGTTGGGCCCGATAGAGACCTGCCGCAGGCCCATTGATTTGAGCTTACTATGGGACCTTGTGTAAAATTCCCCGTACTAAAACGGATCAGACTGGCCGCGGGAAGTGGGTTTCCCTTAAATCCCATGCCATACCTGACATCTGCCCTTTGCGCCTTGCGGCCCTTTACAGTCAATCAAAGCCGGCGGGGGGTTTTCAATTTTTAGTTCATGTAGATTCTTCCCCTCTTACGAAATTTCAGTTTGTGGCGGTTTTTAGGCAATGTTTACTTGCTTTAGGCTTGAAGAGTGAGGAGTATGGTACTCACTCTTTTTGCATTGGCGCTGCTACGTGTGCTGCGGCGGAACGACTGCCAGCGGCTGCTATTCAGCAGATGGAGAGGTGTAAATCAGCTGCATTTAAAAGTTATGTATGTTGTGATAATTTGTGATGTTGCGCCAACTCAGAAACGCTGCTTACCTGTCAGTTTTTGAAAGATTAGCTTTCAAAAACTGTGGATGTGAAGAGATTTTTTAATTTTTCCTCCGAGGGGGCCTTGGTTCTAATTGGCTATACAAGTGGTCCACGGAAGGTTTTTTACGTTTTCTCTTTCGCCTGGGTTTATGTACTAATATTGTATATCGCATGTGTTGTTCATTTACATGATTTTGGGTTCACAGTACACTATCATTTACATGGTTTTGGGTTCACAGTACACTATCTGATGGTTAAGTGTCTTCTTTTTCAGCATCTACGGGCTCTACGGAGCAAGTATGGCTGGTGGGCAACTCCTATATGTTTTGGGCTGAAAGACACCCTCTAGCTAAAAGAGCGGCTATGCTAATGGGTGGCCGCACAGTTAGATGGTTTGGAATCCGAGGATTGCATTGGGACTCCCTTTGGATTTGCTTTTTAGGCAGGAGAGGCAATGGGCCTGTCCCGATTGGTTGATTCTACATTTAGGAGGGAATGATGTAGGTCAGATTAAGGGAATCAAGCTGATACTAAGAATTAAATAGGTTTTGGATAGAGTGTTCTCCCATTGGCTGGGGTGTATATAGTGTGGTCGGAAATTGAAGAGGGTCCGTTGATGTAGCTGCTTTGGACAAAGCCAGGAAGAAAGTAAACATTGCAGTGGTTAAGTTTGTGTCGGCTGCCGGGGGTGTTGTAATCAGGCACCCTCTTTTGGTTCTTGAGAATTCACATTATTTTAGGTCAGATGGGGTACATTTATTGCCTTTGGGGATGGGAATTTTTCTTAAAGGTATTTTTTCTGCTTTCGAATAGTTAGTTTTGTTGTTGGGTGGCAGGCTGCGGTTCAGGGAACCTGGCATGGTGGGAAGGCGCTACTAACCAGCGGCCACAAGTGGCATAAGCGGTCGTTGTGAGGCACTTGCCCTTTTGAAGGACGGCGAGTGGGTCCTACCTATGTGGGTTGGACAATCGGGCACTATTCTTTGCGGAAGTGTCCGGACTGTGCCAAAGTAAGGGGCGGTGAGAATTGCACAGCGCAGGTTACGCTTTTGGAGAAGTGGGGGCATTTTAGTCGTCCCCCAATTTTATGGTAAGATTTATCTTGGCTAGAGCTAGGTAGTGGTAGCGCCTTCTTTTGTCACCCTCATTAATTAAAATAAATTTGCAATTTAATAAATATATCAATTCTAATTCGAACCAAGCTATCGTTGTCTGTGTGGTTATTTCATTTAGAAGTTAAGCTTAGCATAAGAGGTTATTATGTTTTTGTCACAATAAATGAATGGACGCCTTATCATTTTCACCAAGGCAGGGGGAATTTCTATACACCAGGAAATGTAAAATTTGTAGAACTCATTGTCTGCAGATCTGTGGATAAAACTGAGAAGATATTAATACATTCTGCACTGGTTGGTTGAGGAAGGACTGAAAGACTTGATGAAACATATAACGTTTTTGGGGAAAATAAGAAATAAAGCAAATATTATTTGGAAAAGTTTCGACATTTTTTAGTAAACACATTCAAGTTATATTTCTGATGTTAGATTGTTTTTATGCTTAAAAATATATTTATATAGAGACATTCCTACTGTATATTTATTATTGTAATTTTAATAATAAAGATCACGTTAAGTATTGAAAGTATTTTTCATCTCCTTGTCTTCTATTTGACAGTACCATCTTTCCATTAATTTATTTAAGTTGATACACTTACTGTACAAATGAGATCTATGTAACATGATATATAGTTATACCTAACAGTATATACGGTATTTGTATTTTATACATGTAACTTCTATTAGAGATTGAAATTGGAATTCTTAGAAACTCATCTTGGAATTCTGCTGCAGAAAATGTTCCCCCAAATACTACTGTACTTTGCGTCTTCTATTAATACTACTGGACTAATATATTTATAGCCCACCATTCATCAGTAAGTGGTGTCTTCCTGGTACCTATATCAGCAACTTATCAGTCATCTAGTTTCTAGCTCATATTCAAGATACTTTGGGAAAATAGGTCATCAGGTGCCCTTGTTTAGCACAGCACAGACACAGGGACAGTAGTGCAGTGCAGATTCAATGTCAAAATAATGGTCACCAAACCATTTTATTGCAAATTTCTACTCCAGAACAGTTGTTGGGTGCATTAGTCACATAGTGAATTGGGAGTGTCAATCCTGCCCTATACTTCAAGTAATTTCACCTGGCCTGCTTTCCTTTTCATATGGGGCTTCACGCCAATTGTTCCTGTCCCAGTGCAAGACATGTTCAGAAGAGCAGGGCGAGCTTCTCCGGGAACATGGACTGGCATTGCCTCCCCTAAATTTTCATATGAGCCATGGTTATGATATGTTTTGTCCCTGGCAACACCAACTTCGGTATTGTATCATGAAATAAACTTGCAATATAAAGTGAAGGCTGTAGTTCAAAATGTAAAAATTCAGCATGTCAGCAATAACATGTCGACATGGTCTGACATTACCAGAATTGTGATATATGAAGGCTGCTTGTGTTGTACCTGTAAATTAGGGGGAAAAAGTTAATAGGGTCCCCCCATATTTTAGGAACCAGTACCTGGCTGCTGAGCCTGTTCTGTTTCAAAAATAGGGGGGGGAAATTGCATAGGGATCCCCCTATATTTAAAACCAGCTGGGGTGTAATGCCACAGCCAGGGGACTCTATCACCGTGCCATCCCAGCCAAAGTATTCACATAAACTATTGTTTTTTACCGTGAAACTACAGGTGCCAAACGGCAGGCATTCTGGCACCTCTAATTCCACTGTAAAATACAACAGTTTATCACTATTTTCCCCACTATTACCCCCATACCCACAGCCCAGGGGTGTGGGGAAGAGCCCTGGGCTTCAGACTAAGCCTGGGGTGATTGGAGAGGGGGGATCACTTTATTGGGTGGGTCCCCACCTCCCCATAGATCCCCGACTTGGGGTGCAAATGCTTTGGCTGGAGTGACCCAGTGATAGGGTCCCCTGGCTGTGGCATTACACCCCAGCCAGATTTGAGCCTGGTGCTGGTTTTAAATATAGGGGGACCCATGACATTTTTTCCCCTAATTTTTAAAACCAGGACAGGCTCAGCAGCCAGATTCCTAAAATACGGGGGGGACCGTATTCATTTTCTCCCCATATTTTTAGGAATCAGGACTGGCTGAACAGCCTGGGGCTGGTTATGCTTTTGGGGGGGACCCTACATAATTTTTTTTTTATTTACAATTTAGAAAAGGTTACAAAGCAGAAACATACACAAATAACACTGATCTGTGTATGTTTCTGGAATACTCGCAGCTCAGGAGGTGGTCTATTTGAAACTCCTAATTAACTGTAGTTTGCTACAATTATATCCGAGATTGTAATCTTGTTTCTTAGTAAATGCCCGAGTTGTATCTTTTTCATAAAAAGTACTTCAGAGTTTGACCGATAGTGAGTTTTTGCAATCTCTCCCAAACTCACCGAGTTTGTCTTTAGTAAATTTGCAAGAAGAAAAGCATGCCAAAACTCACCCGAGATTGCAATCTCGACAAAACTCGACTCTTAGTAAATTTACCCCAAAGAATACAGTCACTATCCAAAATTTTAAAAATAGAATCAACATTTTTCAAGCACAGGCACCTATAACAGTGTCTTAAACAGAGTTGGAAGTAAGTCAACATCATTGCTCGAAAGAAGCATATATAGAAAAAATGCATTTATTCGCCCTTATGAAAAGATGTACCTTCACTGCACTATACATCTGTCTGCATGTCTCATATATTACCAGCCATCATCATCAGCACACTTGCAAGTGTCCTATACTAGATGGTTTTCCTTTATCGGTATGTAATGCCGCCGGATCAAATCCTGACAGCGGCAGCCAACGGGTCAGAATCCCGACTGCAGCAGGTAAGTGCTTTAACCCTCCCCTCACCCTCACTTAGTGGTGCCTAAGCCAAACCTACCCCCTAGTGCCTATCCCTAACTTCCCCCCATTAGTGCCTAAACCTAACCCCCCATCCCTGCACTCTAAACCTAACACTCTCGGGGGGTGGGTGCCTAACCCTAATCCCCCCTAGTGGTGCCTAACCCTAACCCCCCTTTCCCTACCCTAACCCTCGCAGGGGGTGCCTAACCCTAAGTTCCCCCCAGGGGTCCCTAAAGCTAACCCTCCCCCCCCCTGTGGCTACACGCTAAGACACCCGGCTTACCTTTGTTCGGTAAGTCTGGTGTCTGGATTTAGTAGCGGGGCTAATGATAGGCATCGGGACTTTGAAGCCTATCTTTAGTCCCATGTTGGGATGTGGGTGTCGGGATACCCGACCCACCTGTATCCTGACCGCATCCGAATCCAACCCTGCATTTATTAATATGCCCCCTCTAAACTTTTCCTGTGTGGGATGCCACGTTATCTCTCAGTTCCCTCTCTGCAGTCACAAATGTAGATGGGATTAAAATCAGAGCGACTCTGCATTGGTCCTTTTACAGAGCATGTGCAATTAGAGTTTAGGCAAGATACCATCCTCAGATTGGCATAAATTAAACTCTGAATCAGCCTAAAAAATGTTTTAACACAAAACAACTTTTATTTACTGTATTGTACAGCTAAAAAATATTTTCACTTTGTTGCTGATGCGCCGTCTCCCTAGCAGGAAGTATCTGTCGCAGAATTGATAATAAATGTTGGCTGCTAATCAAGGCCAGCAACAGAAATCTTGGGGCCCTGTTCACAAATTTTTTTTGCACCCTCCCCGCTATGTGCATGCTAATCAGCTTGAGTCTTTTCTTACCTATATAGAGGTTTTTCTGCAATCAGGGACCTCTGAAGAAATTAATTCCCCCTGGGCAGACCATAACTTCAGTCGTCATTCACTATTCATGTAGGCAATCACATGGTCCGGAAGAATTGTGTTTAAGTAGGAATATAACCAATGTCATCATAATACAATGTTTTCTTGTAGAATTGGTGTCTTAATAAAAATGTATTGTGTCCCAGCCTTTTCCTTCTAATCTGGAAGGTTGCAGAAAATATCCATCCCCTTACCCATTGTGTCTCTCCAGCAGCATCAGTCCCTCCCTTGTGTCTCTCCAGCAGCATCAGCTCCCCCCGTTTCTCTCCAGCAGCTTCAGCTTTACCTCCTGTGTCTCTATAGCAACCTCAGGTCCCAATGTGTCTCTTCATAGCCTCATCCTCCCTTGTGTCTCTCAGCTTGCCCCTTCATGTCTCCTCATAGACTCAGCTCACCCTCCCATGTTTCTGCAGCAGCCTCAGCTTCCCAATGTGTCTCTGCAGCAGCCTCAGCCCCAACCATGCCTCTCCAGCAACCTTTGATCTCCCTGTGTCTCTCCATAGCTTCAGCTACTCCCTGTGTCTCTTCAGCAGCCTCAGTGCTCTCCTGTGTCTCTCCTTAAACTCAGCTTTCCCCCTTTCAGTGTCTCTCAAGCAGATTCACTTATCTACCATTTATATTTTGCTTTCTCCTCCTCACAGTAGCAGTGGCTCCTCACTCCTCTGTTCTGTACATCATGACCTTACGTGTGCTGTGCCAAAACAAAAATAAACATATTGTGCTGGATGATTCCGGCCCCTCCAATAAACAGTGAATCTAGGGCCTGATTCAGAGCCGTTCGCTATTTGTGGTCGTTCGTTTAAAAACAAGGGGTGGCTATTCAAATGATCCGTACGCACATTGCAGTCTGTTCACACCTCTAAGTCTGAACGAACGAGCAAAACATACGCTCGTTTATTTGTTAAAAACGCCCCCTGGCCGCTCGCACCATACGTCATGTCCGCTATTTATTAGATTAATCGAGTACATCGACCAGCGTATGAACTGCTCGCTATTCTTGTGGTTGGTGTTTGCTACCACAAATTTGCGAGCAGTTCTGGCTCTAAAATAACCCAGTGACGTGGTCATTGACGCTGCTGTTTTAAATATACACACCCATAAAACGCCCGTTTTGACCTTTAAGCACGCCTGCGTTCGGATCTCCACTCCCCATTTTCAAGCACCTTCCCCTGTTACCACCCACATACGCCTCATTCTGTCACTCAAAATAGCAGGCACTCGCTATTTAGCGTACAAACGATTTTCGGCCGCACTGACTGGTTCGCGCATGCGTACTAAAAAGCGTACGCATGCGCAGATGTGCAAACATCGCTCGGAACGAGCGTACTGCCGCTAACGAGCGGCTCTGAATGAGGGCCCTAATTTTTAACAATATTGTGCTGTATTGTGAAAATTGTTCTAGTCACAAATGTATACTATATCTCTTATCAAAAAGTGATTAATATCAGTCTGATGGAGAGATTCATTCAGGTGTGATATCCCACAGGAGCCTTGCATGGTAGGTATTATGGTAGGTAAAATACTTATTTTTGTGATATGTTACTACCCTAACTTCCAATCCCTTATTCTACTTAGGAAGTGTAAATTGGTATTTATAAAGTCTGATAGTGTCGGCGAGGCATATGTTGGATCAGTCAGTCAAAGTCCAAGTAAAGAAAGTCCTTCAAATGTTGCGAATGGCAGTCTTCCGGTAATTTGGTAGCTCACCTCCATTACCAATGATTTTAAAGTAAGAAACTTTTACAGATCACTAACATTGAAACAAATAAGGAAATGCTGAAAATGTGGGGGTGCCACTCTCAGCCAGTAAGTGCTTCCCAATTCATGCCAATGGCAGTGACTGCAAGCGACTGGTCATTGCAGGTTAGACACTGTACTCAGGCCCTGATTCAGAGCCGGACGCTCTGACAGAGCGCTCTCTCTGAATCAGGGCCAGCCTTCTGGTTTTTTAGAGCGGCCTTCTGGCCGCTCGCATAGCTGTGGGTGACCACCCACAGCTATAGCGAGCGGCCATGATGATGGTCGTGATGGTCAATACCATCGCCACCATTGTGCTTGTGACGAGACACTTGTGGTAGGGTCTCGTTGCCGCAAGCCCCAGAGAGCTGTCGGCTCTAACAGAACCGAAAGCTCTCCCACTGACATCACTTGTGATGTCAGTGGGGCCGGCCTCAGATGGTAGGCGTTCCCATGGGAACACCTCCATCTGGACAGCCATGCCCCCGGCCCACCCACCAAAGGGGGCGTGCTGTCACTCAACATCGACAGCGCTCCCCCTTTGGTACGAGACCTGGAGCGATGGTTTGCCTGTCGCTACCTGGGTCTCACGCATGCGCACAATAGAGCCGGCTCCGTCGTGCGCATGCGCACTGGGCCATCATCGAGCCACTTGCGAGCACATATCGCTTGCAAGCGGGTCTGAATCAGACCCTCGGTGTACAGTACATACATAATTAAGGCAGTGCGGTGTCATACGCAGCCATACCGTAAGCTGCACACAGGAAGCATCCACATACCTGCGGCAGATCAAGTCAACCACTAATATGCTAATAGGTCTGATGGTTCTCGAAGTTACCGATGTTTACGCTATCTTGCGTGCTGATCAGGCTGTGCGTAAAGGTAGATGGGCGGCATAGTATGGGGCTGGGTGTCTGCATCTTGTCTTGCGGTCTCCGTGAGTATGCATTGATTAGCATATTCTCACAGTGGACAGGTGCGTGCGTCAGCATCTGTGCGTTCCTTGCTGAATCAGGGCCATAGTCTTTTAGCCTATTTATCAGTAGGTACCCACCCACTTCCCCTTCTGATCTAGGGTAATAATGTCATCTACCTGGCCCTGTTGGTCTACTATGGTATTTGGCCCTGCCCAGCTCACCTATAACTCGTGCTTTTGGGTAAGTACTGGCGCCATCACTTTCTGTCCAACTTCTAGCTCCCTTTCTTGCATCCACTGATTGTAGTTCTGGCACTGCTGTTCCTGCATCCCCAGTGTGTGGTCATGCACAAGCTGCATTAACTGCTGCAGTCTATCCCTCATTTGGACCACATATTCCAGGATGGGAACATCAGGTTCCAGAACATCTCTCTTCCCAGTTCTCCCAGACTAGGTGAAGAGGCCCCCATACACTTTGAGCATGTACAAACTCAAAAGGGGAAATCCTGGAGCACTACATGGTACATGAATAATAGCTGCTACAATGACTTCTACTAGCTCCCCCTCTGACTCATATGAATGCAACAGCTGCTTAATGGTCCTGTTAAATTTCTTGCAGAGCCCGTTCGTCTGGGTATGGTAGGGGGTGGTGCAGAAGGTATGGACTCCAAGCTTGTCCCATACTGTCTGCAGCAAGTCCCCTAGAAATTGAAATTGTTTTCCCTGATTGGCAACCATTTCCTGGGTGATAGTATGCGGCTAAAGATATCCATGAGAGCCTGGGTAATATGCTTGGCATCTATGGATGCCAGTGCACTGCCTCAGGATATCTAGTTGCATAGTCATTCGGCTTGGTTGCCCCACAATTTTCATGGCAGCTTGCTCGAATGGTTCACCTATGATGGGCATGGACTGTAGGGTAGCTCTATGCGGGAGGTCACCCACGGCAATGGCATACTTCGCAGGACACCTTACAGTATACTATCTTACCTCCTGGTTTAGTCCAAGCTAGAATAAATGCTACAATAGGCAGGTGTGGGTTTTACAGATTCCTAAGTGGCCTGCTATGGGGATGTCATGGGCAAGAGCCAGCCAAGCAGGTATGGTACTGCCATGAGAACAATTAGCTGTTTCCTTGGTACTTTGGGATCTAAGGGATCTGCTTGTGTGGGTACCCTGTTACTCAATGGCGGCAGTTCAGGAGTCATGGCAGCTGGTCCAACCAAGACTCCCTGTACTGACATAGGAGGGTCCTTCTGTGCTGAAGGTTGGCATAGCTGGGGAACATAGCTGGGCCAGGTGCTGGGACCACTGATGGAGATACCAATGTTGCTGGGCCCTTCAGTGGGTTGTCCTCTCCTCTGGATTGGCCAGTCTCCACTGTGGCCTGTTAGCTGTGAACTTGTCTGCTAATTAGTGCTGGGGTCCTGATCTTCCATCTGGAGTGCTGGGGTCCTGATCTTCCACCCAGTCTCTAATCTCCAACGGCATCTTGTTAAGCAGCTGCTCCAGGATAATAAAAATTTTAACATCCACTATGGTACTGGCCTGATTTTCGGGCAGCCACCTGTCACAGTTCCAGCGGAACAGGTTATTGAACTCAGTAAATGAGGAATCCACTCTTTGTGCCATAGGCCAGAACTTTGTCTTATAGGATTCTGCTTTCACTGCATATCTGGCCAGCAGCACCCTCCACACCTCTTCATATGCCTGTATCTGCTCTAGACTCAGGGCATGGTGCGCCTCCAGACCTCATCCCCTCAGACTGGTTAACAAATAGAGATGCCACTCTGCTGCCTCAATCCCATGATTAGTCATCACTTATTCAAAAATCTGTAAATGGGTGTCAATGTCTGAACTGGCCTCATAAAAAGGTGGGTCATCTTGATATCTCAGCCTGGTTGTCTGCCTTGCCACAGGGTTCCAGGTCTGCACTTCCAATGTGGCACCCAATACTGCTGCTTCTTGACCTAGCACTGCCAACAGCTCCTGCAATTGATGTTCCCTGACCCTCAGTCAGCTCTGGGATGCAGTCCTCATTATAATTTTCTCCAGGGTCCTCTTGGTTCCATTGAGTCAGCTTTGCCATTAATACAGCCCTGATTTCAAATGCCTGGAACACAATCCATCTTGTATAACAGAGGTCCTGCAGTTGATCATTCTTGCTGTATTGGTAATATAGTGTTGCTGCTTCCATTCCCTACTGTATTTATGATTTTTTTTGTGCTTGGAGGTTGATGTCTACGTGATCCCAATGCTGCCACCAAATATAATGATATGGGGTACAGAGATCATTCAGACTCATTGATAGATGAAAACCTGAAACATGGACAGGCTCGACCAAAGCACAGCACACTCAAACAATACCAAGCATAGAAGCAAAGAGACCATACAAGTCCTCTGGCAAGGCACAGCCTGCATTTGAGCCAAAGTAAATTCCAACAGGGGTGAGTTAAAGTTTATTGGGGATACAGACTGATTTCCAAATGCACCAGATACCTGCAAAAGTGTTCAAGAATTGCCGAGCATCAGTGGAGAAAATCACGTTCTAAGGCTGACTTCCTCCATTTCAAATTTATTCTCTCTTCCTACAGTGCTGCCCTGTCTCTCTCCAAACAAACATATTTCAAGAACCTCATCTCCTCTGAGTCCTCAAACCCCCATCGTCTATTTGCCACTTTCAACTCCCTCCTCTGCCCTTCCCCTCCTCGCCTCCCCTCCTCGCTCTCTGCCCTTGACTTTGTCACCTACTTTACATCTAAAATTTACTCCATAAGTGAGGACATCATATCCCATCAGACCCTGAGCACTCCTCCCCTCCTTACCCTGACCACCCCTCCCCTTCTGTCTCACCAACTCTGACATCCTTCTCCCCTGCTTCTGGAGAGGAAGTCATGGCCCTCATCTGGTCCACCCCTCCTTCCACCTCCCCTCTTGACCCTATCCCTTCCCGTCTCCTCTCCTACCTGTCTCCTTCTGCCTGTTCCCATCTGGCTCACCTCCTTAATGTCTCCCTATCATCTGGCACTGTCCCTTCTGCATTCAAACATGCCCTTGTCTCCCCCATTCTTAAAAAAACCTACCCTTGATCCTAGCATACTTTCCAACTATCAACCCATCTCTCTTTTCCCTTTTGCTTCCAAACTTATTGAGCCTATTGTCTACAACTGCCTTACCACCTTTCTTTCCTCCCACTCCCTCCTTGACTCATTTCAGTCTGGCTTCCATTCGCTCCACTCCACTGAAACTGCCCTCACAAAAGTCAGCAATGACCTCCTTGCTGCAAAATCTAAGGGACACTACTCTCTGCTCATTATCCTCTCTGCTGCATTTGACAATGTAGACCACCCTCTCCTCCTGCAAATCCTTTACTCTCTCGGTTTATGTGGCACTGCCCTCTCCTGGCTATCCTCCTACCTCTCTGATCATTCCTTCTCTGTGTCCTCTCATGACTCCTCCTCCCCCCATTTCCACTAACAGTAGGAGATCCCCAAGGTTCTGTTCTTGGACCTCTCCTTTTCTCCCTATATACTTCCTCTTTAGGTGAACTCATTAACTCCTTTGACCTCCAATATCATGTCTATGCTGAGGACACTCAAATTTACCTTTCCACCCCTGAGCTCTCCCACTCGCTCCTTACCAGTATCTCCAACTGTCTCTCTGCTGTCTCTTCATGGATGTCCCAGCGCTTTCTTAAACTTAACATGTCTAAGACTGAGCTCATCATCTTTCCACCCTCTTCCACTACATCACTTCCCACAATTTCATTATTTATTGATGGCACAACTATCTCCTCTAGCCCCAAAGTGCATTGTCTTGGAGTTATCCTAGACTCCTCCATCTCCTTTAAACCACACATTCAGCACCTCTCGCAGTCCTGCCATTTCCACCTAAAAAATATCTCCAGGATTAGACCTTTCCTCAGCCAGGATGCCACTAAAACCCTCATCCACTCACTGATCATCTCCAGATTGGACTACTGTAACCTTCTCATAGCTGGCCTCCCAGTCTCTCAACCTCTCTCCACTACAATCGGTTCTCAATGCTGCTGCTTGGCTCATCTTCCTCTCCAGACATTCTACATCTGCTTCCCCTCTCCTTCAAGCCCGACACTGGCTCCCCTTCCCCTTCAGATGGCAATTCATGGTTCTTACACTCTCCTACAAAGCCCTCACCAAATCCTCTCCTGCATACATTTCTGACCATCTCTCCCTTCAGACTCCCGCCCATCCACTTCGCTCAACAAATGCATGCCGCCTCTCTTGCCAACTGATTACTTCCTCCCACCCCAACATCCAAGATTTTGCCCATGCTGCTCCCTACCTTTGGAATGCTCTCCCTCTCCCCATCAGACTCTCCACAAATCTTCAAATGGGCTCTCCAGACCCACCACTTCATCAAGGCCTTCCAGCACTCATCCTAACCCACCTCATTCTCTTTCCTACCCATCTTCCCCTTCTGTGTCATGCCTGTCTGTCTGCCCCTCCCCTTTAGAATGTAAGCTCTCACGTGCAGGGACCTCTTCCCTCATGTGCTTCTCTTTACATTTTCTTCTACTCTTTACTCCCCATAAGGGCACCTAACACGTGACTGCCAACTCCTGGCTGCTTATTGTGAGTGCTTTAATCGCTGTTGCAGCAATGTATATAAATCGTGTCCTTGTCCTGCACTGTATTGTACTGTAAGTTACTTGTTTCTTGTTCACCTACTAGTTCTATGTACTATGTAAGGCGCTGTGGAACACTTGTGGTGCCATATAAATAAAGGATAATAATAATAATAATTCCCCCCCCAAAAAAACCTGACCTTTTCGCCAGTTCGGCTATTCACTGCATTCGCCCATATGCGTTTTCGCCTGTTTTACCATTGAAAGGGGCAAAAAGCAGGTGCGCTCATTGAGTAAGCAAGCAAAAACTTTGCCTCAAAACACATTAATGGCGCGAAAACATTGCACTTTTCGTCGATCTTGGCTTTTTGCGGCTAATTGAATCCAGCCCTATATTGAGAATATTGCTGAAGGAGAATCTGCCACAATGGTTTGTATGTCATATAGCAAGCCCTCATATGAATAACAATCTTTATTGGGTGTAATATATTAACATATTATTGAACTTGAATCAATCAACACTCAATATAACGCAGATGCTAATGTACAATACCAAATAAATACACAGTGGGTCAATCTGTTTTTGAATCACTTTATTCCCCTTACTGTTGTTTTTAATATCTCACTGATTTAGCCTACATATTTTAACTGTACCTAATAAAGGTTACATTTTATTAATTAGTGCACTAAACAGGACAACACTTTTTTTCTTCTTTGATGTCTTAGGTATTACAGTTGTCAAAAGGCTACACCTCTGTGACCGGATGGCCTCAGCCTGACTCCCAACACAGATTGGGGTTTTGATCCCCACTGGACCTTGGGGTATCAGGGATTCCCACTTACCATCAGTGACCGCCTGTCACTGACTCCGCCCACTGCTCAATGGGTGTGTATGTTGCTGCCACCACCAAGCCCCTTCAATTGGCGCTCGGAACCACTTACGAACACCCAGGCTCCTACCGCCGGCAACTGGCACTGCTTCTGCTGCGTATGCATTGACAAGCTGCAGCCACACCTTCTGATTGGTGTCGGCTGATATCCCCATGATCCCTCGCAATGGACCAGGCTCTGCACGGTAGCTGGCAGAGGGATTGAACTTGAAGATGCTGAGCTCCACACAGAACAGCCGGAGAACGGAATAGTGTTTGGCGCAAGTCTGTTGGTCGCAGGATTGAGATGCAGCCATAGTAAAGGAAAGATGTTTATTGCTCACAGTCTTGAAAAAGCCCCTTCTTCAGTTTCAAATGGTTCAGCATACAGAAATCAAACAGCAGTTCTTCTCCACAAAGGATATACAATGATGTACATTTTTACCAGGCACGCAGCCTTCTTTTATGCCACTCCAATACACATTACCACAGGGGGTAAGTCCGCCCTGTGGTTTCCAACCAATCACCTTAAGTGCATGCCCTGTGCTTGTGCTGGCCACATGCATGTTTAACATTGTCCCCTATGGACAGTGGGGAGTGGTCACTCCCCTGTGTCCGAGCCCGCCCACAGAGCTCAGCACACCCTTTGCTTCGTCCTGTCTGCAAGAGAAAAGTTTTCCCTCCAAAATGGACTTCCAGGAATCTGCTAAGGGACCAAGCCTGCCATCTCTGCCTGAATCTGAGCTCCAGAGGTGGATGGCCAGGGTTTCCTGGCCACAGAGGGGAAGCTATTTTGGAGCTCCCTGAACACAATTAGCTGGCTGCATTAGCCAGCTTCATATGCACCTCCTCATACCACACTCAGGCATGAGGCTGCCTAAGAGGGCAATTTATTTCTTCTGGAAGGGGCTGGGGGATCCAGCAGCCCACGCAGAGCCTTGGATCCCCTGGGACTTCCAGGGAACAAGGTAAGTGCAATTTACTTTTAAATTATACACTTTGGGCCTGATTCAGAGCCGGATGCTCTGACCAGAGCGCTCGCTCTGAATCAGGGCCCTCTTCCATTAAAATGGAGCGTCCTCCTGGATACTCGTATAGCTGTGGGTCACCACCCACAGCATATACGAGCGTCCAAAAAGATGGTCGCGATGGTCTTGACCATCGGACTTGCGAGGGAAACCCTGCGGTCGGGTTTCCCAGCCACAAACCCTGGAGTGATTTTGGCTCTATCAGAGCCAAAATCACTCCCACTGACATCACTAGTGATGTCAGTGGGGCCGGCTTCAGACGGTAGGCGCTCCCATGGGAACGCCTCCGTCTGGCAGGCTCGCCCCCAGCACGCCCACCAAAGGGGGCGTGCTGTCAATCAACATCGACAGGACGCCCCCTTTGGTGCGAGACCCCGAGCGATGGAAAGCCCGTCGCTCGCCGGGTCTCGCGCATGCGCACGACGGAGCTCCCTCCGTCGTGCGCATGCGCAGTGGGGAACATCGACCCACTTGCGAGCGTACTGCCGCTCGCGAGTGGGTCTGAATGACCCCCTTTAACTCAAACACATACATTAAATATATACAGTTAAAATACATTATGTGTTATTACATATACACCAAGCCTGTGCTCTGCATCAGGCTGTTGCACACTGCAGCACTGTAGCCCAGGACCTGCTGCCCTGGCTCAGTGCTGCACAAACCATTTTGAATACATTTATGTTTACTTTATTATTTTCTGTCATTACTTTTGTATAGTACCCTGTACCCAGCGCTCAGCGCTCAGAGCTGGGCTCTCATACCCCTGTAGTCTGGGACTGCTTGGGATCTCCCTCGTAGCAGCACACCAGGGGTTAAAGCTCCAGAGCACTGCACAGGGAGCCGACTTGCCCGGACCTCCCGCAGTGTGCGACTCTGTTCACACTCTCAGTGCTGGAGGTACAAGGAGCTGGATCTCCCTGTCCTCCAACAGGCAGCTACTCAGCCCTGCCCTCCACTGTCTGGCCACAGTAAGCAGCCGGCACGGAGGGGCCAGCAGCGACCCTGTAGAGCTGGGGCACCGGGAGCCAGGCTCCCAGTCCCCAGCATGGTGCCCTCCTTCTCTGCAAGGGGGTCGGTGCTCCAGCCCTTCCACGTGCAGCTACTCTGGCCTGCAGTGTTGCACGGGGGCTGGCTTGCCAAGTCTCCCTGCGTGCGGTGCTCAGCCATTCAGTCCGGTACACTCGTCCTAGCTGCAGTGGCTTCTGACTTCCCTGGAGGGCCGGGAGCCAAGCTCCCATCCCCAGCGTGGAGCACTCAATTGCTCCTTACACCCAGTTCCCAAATTGTTAACAAATTGTTTCAAAACACCCGGCGCCTAGCGCCGTTAATAAGTTTTAAATATGGCGCTTAGCGCCCATTGTTCATTTAAAAATGGCGCCGCAGCACGGGGGGTTAACCCCTTCAGTGCCGCGGCTCCCATTAAGCACGTGGGGCCGTCCTCCTTTAAATATACACACAAATTTATGGTGAACATTAAGGGGCCAAATCCAATTGATATACTACTAACAGTGTTGGACTTGTACAAGGATCTATTATTCCAGTTTTCCCTTTACCCTGAATTTTTAACCTGAATTCTAGAAGAAAAGTCTCCACAGAGGCCCAGTTGATGTCGGTGGCCATCTTGAGAGGGTCAGATTAGAATGCAAAGTCCATAGAAACCCAGTTGACAGTGGAAGCCATTTTGGGATAGTCAAATAAGCAGTCCCAAATAATAAACAACATTCTAAAGCTAAATAGCACAATTAAAATCAGAAGACAAAAATATTAACCATTAAACATTGAAATGGTGGCTATATGGAGGGGACAATATGAGTGAAACAAAATAGGGAAAAGGGTCGACACACCATGGTGTAAAACCATACAGTGAAAGACATTCTAATATGAGAATGGAATTTTTAATTACATTTTTTTAACTCAAAATCCTTATTAAGCCCAAACAGAGCCAGATTTTTATAATTTTATATAATATTCAATTCTGCCCTAGCTAATTTTTTTGGTGATGTCTTTAGATTTGATATCACCTACAACCTTTTGTAGCAATACTGGTGCACCCTGCTAACCAGAAGCAAGGACCATAGGCCAGTGGTTGTGCCAAAATATGCAAATGTTACAGCTGCCCACTAGCAGCATCTTAAGTCTACTGTTTGCATACACAGATACACCATTGGTCACACCATCGACTTCTAAGCAACCCTATGGTCACTCAGATGTTTGTCTGAATTAAGTTGCCGGAGCCTTGACCACGGAAAGCAAATTTGAAGTTGCAGGCAATGGTCATGGTCAGTGGCGGATTTTACCTAGGGGCAGTGAGGCTGCAGCCCCCCCAGTAAATTCAGCCACTTCAGTGAGCCAGTGCAGTCAATGACTGCAATGGCTTCACTTTGACTGGCGGTGGCTTCCTATTGGAAGCACCACCCAGTCATGCTAAAGACAGGTAGCCCCAGAGGGAGGTGCCTCCTCCCCCTGGGACTGCCAGTCCGGGCTGCAATCAGCAGAGAGCGGCTTGCTCTGCCTTTCAGGCGTTAATTTTATATTGAATACGGGGATAAGCGGGAGCGTGCACCAGACTTAACGCAGAAAAAAACTCCGATATGAAGCGTTAACTTCGACAGTGAAGTTAACGTTTCATATTGAATACCCCTCTTAAGCTCAGTTTCTGCTTGTCTGGACCATGGCATGTTGCAGTCCTGTTTGGAAAAAGTAATAGGTACATGTAGTAATGAAAGTAAAGCAATTAATATGGTCCACCAATAATACCACATAAAGCAACATGATGTATATTCTGTGTAAATATTAAATTATTTTTTATTTTACAGCCCTTGGAGCATCTGTGGAAACTCTTGGCACTGCTGTTCTTCTAAGTGCTGGCAGCCCGGCCCCTTCAGCATGATGTCATGTGCTCAGGGGGTGTGGCTGGCACAGGGCGTTGTAATATCCAGTTGCAACATACATAGATATGCATCTACATCATCCAATATTTGAATCTTTTGGATGATGCAAACTTTTAATGCTACAGTAGGTATTATTTTGCACTTATTACTGTTTTTTTAAATATAATAATTGTTGGGATATTTTTATTGTTAAAATTGTTCTTTTAAAAAATGAATTACAAAAAATATATATTTTTGGACAACAAATATTGTTTTGACATCTACTGTATATAATAAGCAAGAAAGCGTGTCTGTCTGTCTGTTTGTCCTTTATGCACGGCCAGAGTTTGGACCTAGCTCCACCAAATTTGGCATGGTGGTGTAGTCTGATCAGGATTAGGTTTTTGCCTAGGTTTGAACTTCAACAGGGCCACACACTGTCACACAATCCCTAAAAATGGTGAAAGTCTTAAATTACACAGGTTCCAGGGTTGGCTCAAATTGGCAGTCTAACAAAAACAGGTTGGGTATAGGATGCCGGAAATCGGGATCCAGGCTGTCAGAATCCCGACACTGGCATTCGACAGGGCTAGCATACTGACACTATTTGTTCGGTATGCTAACCCTCTCCCTACCCTAACCCTAAACCTCCCTCTTTGGTGCGTAACCCTAACCTCCCAGCCTAGTGCCTGAATCTAACCTCCAACTCCCCACACCCTAAACCTAACCCTCCCCCCTTAATGCCTAACCCTAACCCTCTCCCTAGTGTGTAACCCTAACCCCTAAACCTAACCCTCCCCCCACCCCACTACTTACCTTCAGTATCCCGGCAGTTGGGACGATGGCGTTGGTATTGTGAGAGGCATCGCGGCTGCCAAAATCTGTCTGAAAGCTACAATAGTATACTTTTATGAATACCTAATGATCTATACACCTTAAATGTCACTATTTAATGTTATAAGTCGCAAAAGAAATATTTGCTTTCCAGACTTTAATTGTGGTTCCAAAGCACAAAAAGATATTATTCACTAAAAAGCAGATAGTTACACGCTGTGATCTAAATACAATTAGCGCAAACAAATTATACAATCACTAGGTACAGTCGAATACATACGCATGCGCTCTGGATCCAGATTCCCGGCATCAAACCTCTGTCAACAGCAAAGAAAGATGACTAACTATCATATCCAGAGTGCTTGTTTTTGTACCCTTACAGAGATAGGCAATACAATAGAACAAGTTGGCTTAATCCCATTGGTTCTTCTTCCTGGTTCTTCTGGTATGATACAGTTCATAGGTCAGTTTGTATTGTAATAATTCAGCCTCCAACAGTTCTTTGTGCCCATTTTCCCGCCGAAGAACAAGTCTAAACTGGCTACATTTCAGAGTACATTTCAATGCCTAACTCTCTATGATCCATAATTTGCAGACACATGTTGCGATTTCCTCGCCAATGGAACCGGAAATCTGCAAATAAACAGTGGTTCAGTATGGCAAAAAAAAATTAAACCTGAGATCTTAAATACAGTCGCTTTAATAATGAATAAAACCTTGGATACTAACCTTAATGCTAGGGAACCTTTCTATGTAAGTGTACAATGTGTAAGTGTAAAGATATTAAGAAAAGACGCTAGTTAGCACTGTGTGTCTACGGGTTTGTGGAGTACACCATGGTATGTGTTTTGCTGGATTGTTCATATTATATGTTTTAGTAAATGTATGTATTTATATAATGAGGACTTTTAATAGTGTTCTATTGCTTGGGAATCGCACGAAGCTAAATAATAACATCGCCGTATGTACTGATATTGTGTGAGATTCGCTAAAATGGCGTTGAGCAGTCATTCGCAAAATGGCGTCTTGTTGGCATTCGCAAAATGGCGTCGTGCAAATTTTTATTTTAACAGATTCTGTCTCAGCCAATTATCCGGCTTCGACAGTCCACCCATTGATAGCAAACAACACGCTATCACACTCTGATTTTAAAATTTAATTTAGGCTTACACTATGACATATTATTCATTATTATATTATGGGATGGCACAAGGTGGTTCTTAAACTAATGTGTCTCTGGGTGGGACATAAAACTACCCTTATATGCACACCGCGGATCTTGGGAGATCATGGGAGAGATGTGGGGATGCATCTAACCTATAAAGGAAGTCTTGAAGGGGATATGGACATACATTATTTAAGATGTTTTAAAATAACATTAATAAAACATTTCATGCATGGCTAAATTTATACATCATCTGATGGTACATTCTAGTTCAGGGTTGTAATGCAGTTCTTCATTTACCTTGGTATTCATACTGTTACTACTGACCACCATCATAATTTCATTCCTTCGATTTACCTTATCTTTACATTTTCCACATTTCAACACAGTAGGAACACATTTGACACATAAGCCAATTAGTATGATGACAACCAATATGAGGATCAGGAGTTTACCTATACTAGCAACCATTTCCTGGATCCACTCTCCTAGACTGAAGAACCATTTCACTGGGTTCTACCATTAAACCCATTCTTCTACCTTCTCCTCCACGTCAGCCACTGAAGCATTATGGTTCTACCAAAATTACCATTTTAACTGCAGAATTTCGTCCATCTTCCGATCTATCACCTCCTTGGGGTCACTAGTATCGTTCGTGATGTACGTGCAACACTTTACACCAAATTGGGTGGCCAAAGTTACACAATACCCTCCAGTGACAGCTGTTAAATAATTTAACACTAGCCTATGTTGCACAAGTTCTTTCTTATAAGCTTGTAACTCCCTACCTATATACCTAAACGTGTCATCAAACATCTTGGCAATATTATCTATTAATTTAGCAAGATCTTGAATATATCTGAAATTTAGAGTACCCCGAGCGATCCTGGTGGGATCCAATGCTACCAAAACTTGGAAGTCAGTTGTTTCACTAATCAATTGTGTGGCTTTATGTACATCACCAGGTATCATGTTTCTCTTGTCACGGTGTTCATACTGTGTGTGAAGATATGGTGATGGTGTGTTTTTATGAATATCAAGCATTTCACCATGTATAAGGGTCATAACCTCTGGGAGTACTCTTCCCAGGTAACACAAACCTTCGGAACTCGGAGAGAGCCACTTATACACTTTCCTTCCACCTATATAATATACATCATCGGGGAGGACATAAGGTAGAGTAAACCTCATTATCGTCACACACATTTCCCTAGCAAGTGATCGTATTTCAGGTTCTCCCATTTGACTCATGCAAGTTTCTGGTTGTAATATTTTGGCACAATATCCTTCTGGTACCCTACCAATCATTTAATCATTTCCTTTGGTGGAACTTAGTGTATATTTATACCGGAAGTGTCTTCCACCTAGTCTAATTGTGTGTAAAAGTTCAAGATTTATAGGCTCATGATCAGCTCTTAGTGAGAAGGTCATTGTCTGGTTATTCCCTGTCACCTCCCAACTTCCTGATTTATTGAAGTTGTTGATGTTCAAACATAAAAGTGATCTATCTACTTGGTACTGGTGGAGTTTAAAATGAGGTGGTTTGGACTTAAGAAATGTTCCATCCAGTGCATTCCCTCTTTGTAATTCTAAAGCCTCAGAGACATTTAATGGAAATGGCACTAACCCTACATTATGCTGTCCTTTAGGCATGTGAGAGCACACCCAACAGTCAGTTTGGTTTAAAACTTTGCCCACCATGGTATGATAATCCTCTAAAGGATACCAACCACAATACAGGTTATACTTAGGTTGACACCGTTGGATGCATCTCTCATCGACTATGGACCCACAAAACTCACACATACAATAATCCTCAGATGATAGACCTTCACACTGTCTCCGAGTTTCCAAAATAACAGATCTCTTAACAATTACTGTACTGGGTTTGGTCAGATACCACCCTTGTGACTGTATTGCTCCTTCTCCCAACTCCACTCCATCAATATCACCCTCAGCTCCCCTCTCTGTCCTCTGTCCTCTGTCACAGAAACCAGAGATCCCGCAACAACACAGGATGATGAAATCTCTGGGAGAAAACACAAAGATAACCATAGCAGGCCACTCCATTGCTGAAAACAATGATCTACAAATTTCTTTAGCTCTGGTATCTCACTGTAACCTTTAACCCTCCCGGAACAGACCCGCAATTGACAGGTCTACGTTATCTGTCTCGATTCCACCTTGTCTCTCTACCGGTTGGTTGACCTTCTTACAGTGAGTGGAATGGACCCAGGTTTCTTTCTCTGCCACTTTCAAGGAAGTTGTACTCATCAGCAACACCTGATACGGACCTTCTCACCGATCCGTCAAACAACCTGAATGCAAGAAATTTCTGATCATAACAAATTCTCCAAGTTCAACATCATGACAGTTTGTTTCAGGCATGACACGAGACAACAAATTCAGTTTCTGCTGTTGCTGTTTTAACTGTTTACTCATTGTTATAAGATACCTTACAGTTACCTCGTTGTTACTTTTCAAATCTTCCTGTGGACTTATAATCAAATGAGGTTGTCTACCAAACAGTATTTCAAAGGGGGACAGATTGAGAGGGGGTCTAGGAGTTGTCCTGATACTATGGAGGACAAGTGGTAGTGCTTCTGGCCACCCCAGTCCAGTTTCTGCTATGATCTTACTTAATTTATTTTTAATAGTACCGCTCATCCTCTCCACCTTGGTGCTGGATTGTGGTCGGTAGGGGGTGTGAAGTCTACTGTTAATACCCATCAACTTACACATGTTTTGGAAGACATCACCTGTGAAATGTGTACCCCTATCACTTTCAATAATTCTAGGGATACCGTATCTGCATACAACCTCCTGAACTATTTTCTTAGCAGTAAACACAGCAGTATTAGTGGCAGCTGGGTATGCCTCAACCCAATTAGAAAACATATCAGTGCACACTAATACATACTTGAGATTCCTGCAGGGTGTTAATTGGATGAAATCAATTTGTATTACCTGAAAAGGTCCGTCGGTCGGAGGAATGTGGGATGGTTCAGTAGGGATTGTTTTCCCAATGTTTTTCCTCAAGCAGGTCAAACAGGACATTGCTCTCTTTTCCGTTTGGGAAGAAAAACCCGGTGCACACCAGTATGCTCTCAGCAACTTGCACATACCTTGCTTTCCCAAGTGAGTCAGACCGTGCGCTGCCTCAGCCAGGCTTGTATAGTACACCTTGCGGGCCACTGGCTTACCTTGTCGATCTCTCCAGAGTCCAGAAGACTCTTGCCCACATCCCTTGGACCTCCAAACTGCCTTTTCCTGAATGGAACACACATTTAATTTCTGAATATGAATCGTTTGAAACATCATTTGGTTAATTGGCATGTTCACTTTTAACCCTGCTGCCAATTTGGCAGCTTCATCTGCCCTGTTATTGCCCAGTGACACCGGATCATCCTCACATGTATGGGCTCTACACTTAATCATGGCCACTGCCTTAGGCAAATGGATCGCTGTCAGTAGTCCTTTTATATGATTTGAATGTGCGACTGGTGTGCCTGCTGCTGTCATAAAATTTCTCAGATGCCATAGAGCACCAAAATCATGTACTACCCCGAAGGCATACCTAGAGTCAGTGTAGATATTAGCAGATTTGCCTTTTGCTAATTCACACTCTCTTTTTAGTGCCACCAGGTCCGCCACCAGCTTGTGAGGTGGACCAAGAGGTTTTGGCTTCTATGATGTCTTCGTCATTTACAACAGCATAACCTGTACATAACTCTCCAGTGTCAGTCTGTCTATGACAACTCCCATCCATGTAAAATGTCACATCTACATTTTCTAATGGTGTATCCTGTATGTCAGGTCTTGCAGTAAAGGTCTGAATCAGATATTCCAAACAATCATGTGCATCAACATACCAGTCACCATCGACAGCATGCCCCCTTTGGTGCAAAACCCAGAGCGACATATTCCTCGTCGCTCGCCGGGTCTTGCGCATGCGCACGACGGAGCTCCCTCCGTCGTGCGCATGCGCATTCGCACAACATCGACCCGCTTGCGAGCGTCCTTTGCTTGCGAGCAGGTCTGAATGACCCCCTAAGTCTTGTAATGGCAAGGCCAAAATAGAAAAACCTGGGATTCACATTCTGCAGTATCCACGCATTCCCAAGAAGGTACGGATTTGCTGTTGGTTCTGCGGCAGTGTCATGGTCTGTATGGCCTGGATTCTGTCAGTGATCAGATGTCGTAAACCCTGCATTAGACAGTGTCTTAAGTATTTAACCCTGGACTGGCTTGGCTGTAGTTTGTCCTTAGCAACCTTGTGTCCTGTTTGCGAGTGATGAAGCAGTACATTTTTAGTATCATTTAAACATGACATAAATGAATCAGAACACAACAATAAATCATTCACATATTGTATTAGAACAGATCCATTGGCAGGTTGAAAAGATTGTAAACAGTCGTGTAAGGCCTGGGAGAAGATACTGAGGCTGTCTATGAAGCCCTGGGGCACTCGCGTCCAGGTGTATTGTACCCCCCTGTATGTAAAAGCAAATAGGTACTGACAGGGTGAAGATGGACAGAGAAGAAAGCAGAACAGAGGTCAATGACAGTAAAATGGGTTGCATTTGGTGGGATCTGCATGAGAATGACATCTGGATTCGGCACTACAGGGAATTGGCTCTCTACTACCTTATTAACCCCTCTAAGGTCCTGTACCAGCCTATAACCCCTCCCACCACTCTTCTTCACAGGAAATATGGGACTGTTGGCTACACTCGCTGTACGGACTAAAATTCCTTGTTGTAATAACCGCTCAATTATGGGATAAACCCCTATCTCTACTTCCTGTTTTTAATGGGTACTTGGGAATATTTGGAGCTCTCCTACCGCTTTTTAGATTTACCATTATGGGAGCTACGTTTGCCATCAATCCAGTGTCCTGTCCATCTTTGGTCCAGAGGGACCCCGGTATCTGAGATAACATTTGTTCTACTTGAGATGGATTTTTATCTGAAACAGTAGAGTGAAACATTAACCTTTGGGCAGTGTCCAGTTTATATCCCTCACCTCGTGCGCAACTCTCTCTGGGATATCTAGAAATATACCATCAGGGGTACAATAAATGATACATCCCATATTACATAACAAATCCCTTCCCAGTAGGTTAGTAGGAGCCGCTGCTGCCAGGAGAAAGGCGTGCCTGGTATGCAATGGACCAATAGAAACCTCTGCAGATTTGGTTAAAGGATAATGTTGCACTTTACCCGTTACACCCATTGCTGGTACTGTTTCGCTGGTCACCTGTAAATTAGATGGAGATTTTATCACTGATCTGGTTGCCCCTGTGTCTACAAGAAAAGAATGCTTAGTACCAGCTACATCAATTAACATTACAGGTTATTCTCTAACATCCCCAGTTAACCTGACTGATTGTAGACTACAGGTGTGACCTGACCCCTAGAGTTGACTATCTTCTTCCAGCAAAGCATTCACTGCTGCGACATGAGCAGGTGATGGCTGGAATTGTCCTTTCTGTTGTGGGTGCCCCTTCTGTACAGTAGGTATGTTGGTGTTCCCTGGTTTGGTGTTTCCCATTTCTTAGCCTTACAGAACTTACTTATGTGGCCCTCCTGGTTCCATCTATAACACCTTCGTAGTTGACGTGTTGTAAAAGGTTGTTGTTGTGTGGGTTGGGGAATGAGGAAAGATTGTGGTTGTGTATAGGGATAAGGGTTTGGAGGTTGTATGGGATGAGTGTATTGTGGTTGAGTGTGGTAAGAATGCTGCGGTGTTATTTGCATTCCTTCCAGAGCTTGGATACTAACAGCCATTAGTTTCTCGCATCTTCCTCAAGATGTTTTTATTATGTTCAATTGTAGATTCCCTGAGTGTGTCTACTGTAACTCGCCTCCATCCAGGAAGTGAGGTCTGAACCCTGGCTTTTAGAGTATCCTTAAGACCATCCATAAGCACTGTGATTGTCATTTCCCTGTGATGGGTGTTGTTTTTTATGTCCTCTATACCTGTGTGTTGGGAAATAGTCTGCAGTGCTCTGGTAAAATAATCTGCTGCAGACTCACTCTCTTTCTGCTTAATCGTGAAGATTTTACTCCAGTTAACAATTAATGGGAGAAATACAGCCAATTGGGTAACAATGTGGGTTATATTGTCTTGATTATCTCCATCCAATACACAGACCGTGATAAACTTTTTCACGTCGGTATCGTGTGGAAGACATGCCCATAATACCACTCATCAATCTTTATTGGTTGGCTCATGAGCATTACCTAAATCCTTTACAAATCTCTGGCACTTTGCTAGTTCTTTCCTAGGGTCAGGGAAATCTGTCATTATGGAACGTAGTTCTGCTCTTGTCCATGGACAATGCATCGCTACATCCCTTGTGGCTACTACACCATGCGCGTCCCGATTCCCATTGGGAACAGTTATTGTCCGAACGGGATGGATGCCTGCCATAATGCTACCTTTGGCCTAATTACATAGTTGAGGGTTCAGCCTACTGCTACTATGTATGGTATTAGTAATCTCCGCTACTGTTAAAGCGGGTGTTAATACTTCCTGTACTGGTGGGGCTACCTCCATTTCTGGTACTAGCAGGGCAGCTAGCTATGCTTGCTGTGGTGGTACATTTAACATTTGTGCAACATGGGAGAGAGCGGACATCACAACAGGTTCATCATCTACATCATAAACATGTTCCTTAAAGTTGCTTAGAAGAGGTTAAATATTACTTGTTACATTTTTATCAGTTTTTACATCGACTGTACCTTGACCCCCATCTGCATAGGGCGGTGGTAGTGCGCATGAACTACTGACTTTACCTTCCGCAACACTACCTTGCCGTGCATGTGCACTACCTTGCGGCGGTCATGCAGCGTTGTTTGTGTGCGTGCTTCCTTGCATCATGCACGAGACGCTAGTTTGTGTCGCGTGCACACCGCTAAGCCACATATTCTCCTCGTGCTGCCACAACTTCTAGCAATCATTAAACTTTACCCTTTTCTTCAGAGACTTTACTAAACATATACTGACTCTGAGATTGTTCAGAACCTCTGAATCAAAGCTACCAATCTTAGGAAAAGGTGTTCTACATTTCTTGGTAATTTTGACCCATATGTCGCAATACGCTCTAGCGTATGCACCATACTTTTTAAACATAACATGCCTGGCCAATCCTAATGGCCCTTCCATCTGCAGCACATCATTGACCATTACTAGAGATGGCTTTGCACCCATCTGGGAAAACGCTTAGCAATTTCTAGAGAATTTTGACTGGTGAACGATTTTCAGTGAGTATCGTTCACTCACTCACTCCCGTTATACCCAACTGACCCGCCTGGCGTTATAGTCGGCCTGCACAACAAGGAGCAGACTAACCACCTATTGTAAATTATTCTATTAAACCAAGCTTCAGCCGCTCGCTCCTTCCCGGTATACCCCACTTCACCTCTATGTTATGATCCATGTGTAACCGCCAGGCAATTTATTTTACTTGTGGTAAATTTAACCCAAGCTTCACCACTAGCTTCCTACTTTGAGTTTACTCCAACTGGTAGCATCTAGAAGTTCCAATAACCCCTAACCTTGACAGCAGTTTCACTCCCACGACACCCACTTCACAATCACAATTTATATAATCATGCGGTCCGATCGCATTGCCCAAGGAACCTAACTGATCAATGGACTTTGCTATTAATGGATGCCGGACCAAGAAACCCCTCAGTTTCTCGATAACCTAAACCACAATGTACCTGCTTTGTACACTGGCCCAGTAGTTTGTGCTGCCCTGAAGGGCACCTACCGAGTTTATACTGAGGTTTAACAGACAGTAACCTCCACTTATACTGAGGCTTAACAGACAGTAGCCTCCACTTTGCAATCACACGTTTCAATTATAGACTCCTTTTCTGTACAGAAGATAAAAACCTTGTTCCCTTAATAGAGCAGTATAATTCAGAGGTTTTAACAAGCAATCATGCTATACATACAATGACCATTGAACACGTGGCAGCAATACAGGAAATATGCATACACTATTGTGCGACTTCCCCTTTTAACACTAAACTTTATCAACGAAGGAAAACAAACTTTTTCCTTCCTTGTCCCTTGATTCTAATCAGCGCTCCTTGAACTCACACAATAATGGATAGCGGTCTCTCAGCATCCAGTGGTAGCAGGCTTTCGAAGGCACAATGCATTCTTTCCTGCGTATGGCGCCTCCACCCTTTGCTGAGAGATCAATAACCGTGTGTTACTGTGTAAATTGGCAGCATGATCTCACTCTATGAGCCCCCAACTATGAATACCTAATGATCTATACACCTTAAATGTCAATATTTAACATTATAAGTTGCACAAGAAATAATTGCTTTCCAGACTTTGATTGTGGTTCGAAAGCACAAAATGATATTATTCACCAAAAAGCAGATAGTTACATGCTGTGATCTAAATACAATTAGCGCAAACAAATTATACAATCATTAGGTACAGTCAAATACATACGCATGCGCTCTGGATCCAGATTCCTGGCATCAACTATGAAACCTCCAGCAACAGCAAAGAAAGATGACTAACTATCATATCCAGAGTGCTTGTTTTTGTACCCTAACAGAGATAGGCAATACAATAGAACAAGTTGGCTTAATCCCATTGGTTCTTCTTCCTGGTTCTTCTGGTATGATACAGTTCATAGGTCAGTTTGTATTGTAATAGTTCAGCCTCCAACAGTTCTTTGTGTCCGTTTTCCTGCCGATCAACAAGTCTAAACTGGTTACATTATAGAGTACATTTCAATGCCTAACTCTCTATGATCCATAATTTGCAGATGCATGTTGCGATTTCCTCGCCGATGGAACCGGAAATCTGCAAATAAACAGTGGTTCAGAATGGCACCAAACACGGTCTGCTTATCATGTACTAAACATGAGATCTTAAATACAGTCGCTTTATTACATAATTAATAATGAATAAAACCTTGGATATTAACCTTAATGCTAGGGAACCTTTCTATGTAAGTGTACAGCGTGTAAGTGTAAGGATATTAAGAAAAGACACTAGTTAACATTGTGCGTCTATGTGTTTGTGGAGTACACCGTGGTACATGTTTTGCTGGATTGTTCATATTATATGTTTTAGTAAATGTATGTATTTATATAATGAGGACTTTTAATAGTGTTCTATTGCTTGGGAATCGCACGAAGCTAAATAATAACATCGCTGTATGTACTGATATTGTGTGACATTCGCTAAAATGGCGTTGAGCAGCCATTCACAAATGGCGTCTTGTTGTCATTCGCAAAATGGCGTTGTGCAGATTTTAATTTTAACAGATTCTGTCTCAGCCAATTATGTGGCTTCGACACTTTTAACCTCATTCTTTATAATTCATGCAAGTTCATATTAAATCCAGAATTTATCTTTTTCTTAAAGTGACCATATATATTAGTCGGGTTGGGTATGGGATCCCGGTGGTCAGAAAACTGACAGCGGCATCCCGATAGTCAGAATCCCGACACTACAAGGTAAGCTGCCTAATGCTAAACCTTACCCTAACCCTCCCTCCCCAGTGCCTAAACCTAACCTCCACTCCTAGTGCCTAAACCGTACCTCCTCCTACCCACACCCTAAACCTTACTCTTTCCCCTTACTGCCTAACTCTAACCCTCCCCCTAGTGCCTAACCCTATCTCCTAACCCTAAACCTAACCGACCACTAACCCCCAATACTTACCTTCGGGATGATGGTGGTCGACATTCTCTAGCCGGGATCCCGATGCTGTCAGGATTCCAGTGCCGGTAGTTTGACCGCCGGTATCCTGCACGCTGGGATGCTGACTACATCCCATATTTAGTCAGCCCTCTGTGTTTGCATGCAAGGGTGTAACTAGAACTTTGTGAGCCATATAGCAAGATCTTAAAAGGGCCCCCAAGAGGTAATAAAATACATACATTTGCCCCCACACAGAGTCCATTCATGTTATGCCACACAGAGCCCAATCAGGTTATGCCACACACTAGTAGCCCTTATACACATAATGCCACGCAGTAGTAGTGTCTATCATACATTATTCCACATAGTAGTGCCCCTTACACTACACAGTAATGCCCCTTACACATTATACCACATAGTCATGCCCTTTACAGATAATGCCACATACTAGTAGTGCCCCATATAACAAATTATTCCACACAATAGTAGCGCCCCTTACACATTATGCCACAAACAACTCACCTCACCATGTGCCTCTAGCAGCCTCTCATCTCCCCTTGTTTGCCATCAGCAGCTAGCAGGTGTGAATTTGGTGCCAGATCACCTGCTAATTACATCTGGGGCATTGTCAGGCAATGGCAGACATGGACAGACAGGGCTGGCGCAATTTTAATCTGGCACTCGTCACTAGCCAATCAGAGCTAGCAGACCGGCAGCCAATCAGGGGCTGCCACTGTTTTCTATTGCCTCGTGACTGGCACCAGCCCTGTGCTCATGACCGGCAGTGCTATCTCACCATGTCTGCCTGCCAGTGCGCCAGCCGTAATCAATCTGTAAACACATGTATTATTTGTTGTATTCCATTTTTATTTACTTTTGCTTTTGTAATTTTGAGAACTCAGAAATAAAAAGATAATTATAAAAAAATTGTTAAAAAAATATATATTTAAATTAGGGGTGAGCGGGTTCGGATTTCTGAAATCCGAACCCCCCCGAGCCCCCCCGATCCGAGGCCGATCCGAGCCAGGCTCGACTTTTCCCGCCTGACTCGGATCTGAAATCGAGGCAAAACGTCATCATCCCGCCTTCCGGGTCTCGCGGGTTTTGGATCCTATATAAGGTACCCGCGTCGGCGCCATTTTCTCACTCGGCTGTGGACAGTGAAGAGGGAGGGTGGGAGTTAGGGCTGGCTGGGCTGTGTAGTGTAGTGTTGTAGTGTAGTGTAGTGTAGTGTTGTGCTGTGCTGCGCTGTGCTGCTGTTGTCCATAGGAGCTGTGTCCACTACTTCAAAGTCCATAGGGGCTGGCTGGACTGTGTTGTGCAGTCAGTTGTCCATAGGGGCTGTGTCCACTCCAAAGTCCTGTGCAGTGTCCCAGTCCTAAAGGGGTGCTGTAGTGTTGTCCAGGGGGTGCTCCCCCCAAGTGCTAAAAAATATATATTTTTTCTGTGTTTGTGAATTGTGTGCACTGTGGCAGCACGTGCATCAATAAAGGAGCAGCGCCAAGCGTGCGCCTGTGTCCCATAAGTAAAAGGCCGGCTGGCTTGTCCATTAAAGGGTGCTGTAACCCCCAAAGGGCACCCCAAACAAAATAAAAAAATATATTTTTTTGTGTTTGTGAATTGTGTGCGCAGTAGCCGCACGTGCATCAACAAAGTAGTGCATAGCGTGCGCCTGTGTCCCATAAATAAAGGGCTGGCTGGATTGACCGCTAAAGGGTGCTGTAACCCCCAAAGTACACTCCAAACAAAATAAAAAAATATTTTCTGTGTTTGTGAATTGTGTGCACTGTGGCTGCACGTGCATCAACAAAGGAGCAGCGCCAAGCGTGCGCCTGTGTCCCATAAGTAAAGGGCCGGCTGGCTCATTTCTTAAAGGGTGGTGTAACCCACAAAGTGCACTAGTCTCCAACAAAAATAAAAAATTATTTTCTGTTATTGTGTGCGCCTTAGCCGCACGTATATATCAATATAACATAAATGGAGGACCAAACTTTCTCCGATAAAAATAAAATAGGGAAAGATCAAGAACCACTTCCTCCTAGTGCTGAAGCTGCTGCCACTAGTCATGACATAGACGATAACATGCCATCAAAGTAGTCTGCCAAGGCCGATGCCCAATGTCATAGTAGAGGGCACATACAATCCCAAATGACAAAGTTCAGGAAAATGACCTTAAAAAAAACATTTAAATCATCTGAAGAGAAACGTAAACTTGCCAATATGCCAATTATGACACTGAGTGGCAAGGAACGGCTAAGGTCTTTCCCTATGTTCATGACTAGTGGTTCAGCTTCACATGACGATGGAAGCCCTCCTCCCACTAAAAAAATCAAACGAGTTAAGCTGGCAAAAGCACAGCGAAGAACTGTGCGTTCTAAGAAGATATCACAAATCCCCAAGGAGAGTCCAAGTGTGGTGGCGGTTGCGATGCCTGACTTTCCCAGCACTGGACGGGAAGAGGTGGCGCTTTCCACCATTTGCACGCCCCCTGCAAGTGCTGAAAGGAGCACCCACAGTCCACTTGCTGATATGCAAATTGAAGATGTCACTGTTGAAGTACAACCGGATGAGGATACTGGTGTAGCTGGCGCTGAGGAGGAAGTTGGCGAGGAGGATTCTGATGGTGATGTGGTTTGTTTAAATCAGGCTCCGGGGGAGACAGTTGTTGTCCGTGGGATGAAAAAGCCCATCACGGTCATGCCTGGGCAGAAGACCAAACAGTCCACCTCTTTGGTCTGGCAATATTACTATCCAAATCCGGACAACAACTGTCTTGCCATATGTACCATATGTAAAGGTGGAATAAGTAGGGTAGGGACGTTAACCACCTAGGAACATCCTCCCTTATACGGCACCTGCAGCGCGTTCATAAAAAGTTACTGTCAAGTTCAGAAACTTTGGCTAAGACCGTAAGCAGTCCAGGGACACCTAAATCCCTTTTTCCTGTTTTATCCAAGGAATCGGTGGATGAGGAGGATGAGGACGACATCTTGCCTCCGTAGAGCCAGTTTGTGCAGGGACACATTAATTGCCAGCTTGTTTTGTGGGGGCCCAAACGAACCAATCATTCAGCCACAGTCATGTGGCAGACCCAGGCGCTGAAATGATTGGTTTGTTAAAGTGTGCATGTCCTATTTATACAACCATAAGGGTGGGTGGGAGGGCCCAAGGACAATTCCATCTTGCACCTCTTTTTGTTCTTTGCAGTATGTACTGTTTGGGGCCTAGTTTTTCAAACTGCCATCCTGTCTGCCACTGCAGTGTCACTCCTAGATGGGCCACGTGTTTGTGCCGCCCACTCGTGTCGCTTAGCATAGTCATCCAGCTACCTCGGTGCAACCTTTTGGCCATAAAAACAATATTGTGAGGTGTTAGGTGTTCAGAATAGACTGGAAATGAGTGGAAATGAAGGTTATTGAGGTTAATAATTGAATAGGAGCATAAAAACCCACAAATTCTGTGATTTTAGCTGTTTTTATGCTTTTTTAAAAAAAAATACAGATCCAAAACACAAAACCCAGAACCCAAAACACGGAAGGGTGGTTTTGGCAAAACCAATCCAGATCCAAAACACGAAAAAAGATCCAGATCCAAAACCAAAACACGAAAAGTGGCCGGTGCACACCCCTAATTTAAATGATAGTTAGATAACTACAGTAGATAACAGTGCACAGCAAATGTCAGCATGTTTATTTTCAAGTGGCTTGGGTGATGTGAGACATTGGGTGTGGTGCAGAGGAGAACAAAGTCAATTTTGCTGACATATATTGTATGTCATTACACTGCACATGCTCCAGAAACGAGTGTACACAATTACCTAGGCATTTTTAATCCTGTTTCAGAGGATTATACCTGGAGCAAGTACGAACTGATGATGATGACAGCTATGAAATCAACCGTACGGACAGGCACAGTCTGACCAAGGGCCCAGGTGAAGATGGGGGCATGGCCTAATTGTGGGAGGCGTGGCCACACCTCCTTTACCAAAACAAAAACAAAAAACACATTTCGCAGTGTTGCGCACTGGGGAGGGGGGTGCTGTGAGCCCCTCAGCCCGGCGCAAAGCCACGGGGGGTGCGATCAGTGTGATCATTCCCCCCCACAGGCATAGGAGACTGCTGTGGCTGCTGCTCAGCAGCCATGAGCAGTCTCCCACTGCACCGCTGCTGGGAGGGAGGAGAGGGCAGCACCGGACCTCGGCCCCGCTGGGCCCCTCATTAAGCCCGGGCCCCGGTAAATAGTATTCGCCCCCCCACCTCTTGGTGCCCCTGAGTCTGACTGCAGAGACGCATACAACAACATATGGGTGATTTTACAATTTTATTCCTGTGCACACAATCCAGGAGCATTTGTGTTCATCTCTGCATGTACCTTTAAGGTCACTTGAATGACTAATAGCAGGACTCTCGGGAAATAGTATGTTGTGGGTGTAACCTAACTGGGGGACTTTCCAGCAGAAACATTATTGAAAGCCTATGCAATTTGAGACAACAGTGGAATGTCTATTTATTTCCTGAAAAGAGAAAAACAACATTCTTGCTTAATATATGTCACGGAATAAAAATATTTTCTCATTTTGTTTCTTGGCTGCAGTGGACACCGTTCATGATGTTTGTAAATTGGCTATTTTATGCCATTCATATAATTTCCAGCTGGAGATATGTATGGCCATGTGACATATATGAAGAAGCTATAGCTTACCTACCTGGGGACATCATGATTGGTGGGATTTTACCAATCCATAAAAAAGTCTCAAACTTATTACAGAGAAAGGAAAATGATAGTTTCATTTGTAGCAGGTTTGTATTACTATTTGTTTTCAAACAAATATTTAAATTTTAAATGCGTAGTTGAAAAAATGTGTTACCCTCTTTCTTATTTTTTTCCCCTAATTATTTGTTATTATAAAAGAACTATAAAATGTGTACTATAGATGTTCAGATATTTAGATTTGGCAATGTAAACATTAAACTGTCTAGTGACTTATTATGGATTTTAGGGGGGTCAAACATTTTTCTACTTGTAACTATTTTTTTAACATTTATACCAAAAGAAACCTCCACAGATCATAGATTGACAGTGGGTTTGCCATCAGATATGCTGTGATATAGGGGTTTGAAATCCAATGGGTATCGAATTCGGATTTTAAATGAGAGTCAAAACCGATGCATAGTAACTTCTTTTTTTTTAAACTGCAATCCGACGTTGATAATTGATGATACCAGTCAGTTTTGAAAACAATCCTAAACAGATCTTTAGTAAATGTACCTGTAAATGTGATCTAGTGTCTTTTTTTTTTGTCCAATACAAAAAATGTGTTCAACAAATTATGTAAATGTCACATTTTCCATGTTATGTATAAGCCATGTCATATAATTTTGATAATTGTTAAATTGTATACTTCCCCTCCCCAGCACAGCAATAAAATACATATATTACTTATCAAGGTTATTTAATATATTTAAGTAAGAAAACACCCATAGGAATACAATAAAAGTTACAATGAGATTAATTGTAACCTGTAATTTTTGGACATTTCTTATGAATAGAGCCATGGACATTTGATAATTTTACTGTGGCGCATACACTAAGCTCACTTATTAATTCAATATAGTGTTTGTTTTTGACAGTGCTGTCCAACTGGTTAGCCAAGTGTCTAGTGCTGTCACAATCTGCTGTTAAGGAAAATATTTCAAATTCCCCAGAGAGAGCAACAAGCATTTGCAGTAGGGATGTGCAGGCTCGGATAGGTTCGAGTTTGCACACCGAGTTCGGATTTTTCCCTCTAAAAAAACGGAACTCAGAACGAGGCAAAACGTCATCTTGCATGGACAAACATCATCATTCCCGGACAAAGTCCAGGAATGATGATGTTTGTCCATGCAAGATGACGTTTTGCCTCGTTCTGAGTTCCGTTTTTTTGGAGGGAAAAATCCGAACTCGGCGTGCAAACTCGAACCTATCCAAGCCTGCACATCCCTAATTTGCAGTACTTTAAACCTGAGTTATTTTGCAGCAAGTAAAATCTGTGATGTTTCAATATGAAATTGGTACATTTTCAAAAAGTATTGCTTTCAATGTTTTATTTCATTGTATATAAGATTAAAATCATGCTGCTTCCCTTCTAGCAGGACATTCTCATTTAGCTAATATGATAAAAACACTAATCACTACCAAGATGTAACAACAAGGCATTTTGTTGTAATGTAGAACACTGGGGTCGATCAAAACAATACTGTTGCTGGCATGGAGCCATTTTATATAAGCACTGTTACTTCATGGTTCACCTGATCTCATTGCCCTGTTTTGGAGCAAATTGAGTAGTCTCAGAGCTTGAGGAAAAGATAAGAAAGAAACCTTGCAAGGCCCCTTATCCACCTCTTTAAGGTGAGCATACAAGAAAAAGGACCATACTCTGGAGTGATACAGTGCTACACAATTTTTGGATTTTTTTTTGTTTTGCATACACTGTTTCCTAAGGACCTGAATTTAAGGACAGCGCACAAGCAACTTTGCAATTTTGTCCTTACTAGAATACAAATAAAGCAGGAGGTATCTGACACCAACTGCTTCATCTACGATCCCAGTGCTGCGTCCAAAGTCAAAGCCTGGAATCAACATCATGACCATCAATCATGATGTTGGATGGCGCTAGCCAGCTGAGTAAGCCTCAGCTTACTCAGGCTGGCCGGCATGCGAGGCCAGGGTTCTGTGTCCATAGACGTAGGTCTTGACCCAGCCACTCCCAGAAAATGGAGGCGACATGCCCCTGTTTCCGGGAACACAGGTCATCTCGGCCTCCGCACTGCCCCATAATAGCTTTTGCCTGTCAATCAGGCAGAGGCATATGGGTACCTGCATGCGATTACGCAGGACCCATTCTGCCCATGCACAGAATGGGTCCTGTGAATGCACAGATTCCTGATAATCAGGATTCTGCAATCAGTGGTGCACTTGTGTGCACTGATAATTCAGGCTATGAAAGTGCAGGTTAATACTACTTTTTGCAACTTAGATAGTATTGGGCTTAGTTGGCTCAACTTGCAGGGTTCATAGCACGTTGGCCATCATGAAGTCAGAGTGACACAAGAGTGGCCATTACAAGTCTTGCCTCACAGAAGAGAATAACAAATAATTATGTTATTTTAGTGTAATTAAAATCAAAACAGTGACCTCTTATTATTATGAATGTGGAATTGTGTCCCTGTAGATATATACAGTATAAACAGTAATAGGAGGATTCTGCCCACATAGTAAGGTAAATAATATATAGTTAATTTCCCCATTATTATTTATCATATTATTGTGCTCACAACATGTTTGTAGGGCATTGGCTAAACTAAAACCTAACTGAAATCTTCTTAGCTTGATTAGACTCTATAAGGAAAGACAAAAATACTTATAGATTAGTAGGCTGCTCCCAAGGAACTGAGAAAAAAGAGCCAAATGATGTATAGTCTGATAAGCCCACCTAACTAATAGAAGGACAGTCAATTACAGCGATCTTTCATTTTAAATGGGCACTATATTTGAACCTAACATTGGGCTGGGTAGCTGCTGTACGTTAGTTGCTTGGGCCCCACCACATTAGAACACTGATCCCAATGATGAGATCACAAGCTGTTACAGAAAGGGAAAGAGAGTTTTTTTTTACATTTATTTCTTTGTTACATTTTTTCCATTACTCTAGCTAACGTAGGGTAATATTGTCTGTTTTATGCCTAGTTTTACCAGGCAGTTTCCCCTAAATGACATGTAATTTTGTCTAAACTGCCTGTGATTTAGGAGTTTTAAATACGTCACAAATAGCCTGTGCTCTGTGTTTTTACCATGAAAAACTGCAAGATAGCAAATTCTGAAGTTTGAAGGTGAAAACTCCTAGTATTGTGTGCTGATGTGTGGCATTTTCAAAACTAGAAAAAACAATATTTAGATGAAATTCCCCTCCAAAGTATGTCACAGAATGTGATTATTTTTTGGGGGGCTTTTTAAAATGGAGGCATTTTTACGGGTTTTGGTAAATTTTATTCATTGTGAAGCTAATACAAAATGTGTCATTCAGAGACAGTGACAAGATAGTCATCTACTGTAGTTGATGTCGCAAAAACATTTCCAAAAGCTTTTAATTGATTCAACTAAGATAGAGTATTGTGCTTTACTGATCATGTGCCTGGGAGATGAATGATATGACCCTCAAACACAGTACTGCAAACAAATGAGGAAGGCAGAAAGTGCCTACTGATCATAGCGAGATCTTTTCTCGGTCTAATTTGGCAGTCAGGAAAGAGTTAAGAGACCTCTTCACTGTGCATTCAGTATACTAAATATGTTATATTTACATTGTTTTGTGTGTGAGTGTACAATTTGCTCACTGAAAAGGTAATTTCTGGAAAGATCTTTCAAATAAAATTCAAATTTTCAAATTATGTTTGACAATACTTTTTGTCCTGGTGATGAGAAGACATCACCATCTTATCATAGACTGTACTTTCCTGTTCTAAATTACTTGCTAGGATGAAAGTCCCAGCTGCCTCTAATAGCTGTAGTAGTTTACCAAATTGGGATTTTAGAAACATCTCTCTGTAAATAAGTAGCATTATATGAGAGTTGTTTGGAATATCACACTAACAAGCACTTTTTTAGAACATAATTTCAAAACACTGGTGAATATTAATGCTGTATTGTTGGTTTGGTTTTATTGGTGATTGTTTTTTATCCTTTTCATTTTCAAAATATATATTTTTTTGTTTCAGCCTATACGTACGAAGTATGATTGAAGCACTTTCTATGGTCTATGCAATTGAAAATATTAATAATTCCACCTTGTTACAAGGAATTACATTGGGCTATGAGATTTATGATTCATGTTCTTATACTTTGAAAGCAGTTGAATCCACACTGAGACTAGTTCCAGAAACTACAACTATAAATAATTCTTCAGAATGCAGCAACAAACAACGTATACCTCACGTCAAAGCTGTTGTTGGAGAAACATATTCAGAAATCTCCATTGCAATTTCCAGGACACTCGGCATTTATCTTATACCACAGGTACATATGCACTTTACATTGCATGATTTACTATATAATTTGTATTAAAACATAATGGGCCTGATTCAGAGGTGAATACTAATGGAACGCAATGCCATGTTGGTGGAGTTGAGCGTATATTTGCTGCTGCCCATGCGCAAAATATTCTGAAAACTGCTACAGCACATGCGTACCACAGAGTGTACACACAATGGGAGATGTGTCTTCCAGGGTGGTGTCTAGGAGGTGGCTTAAAGTTAATGCAAAAATATCTACAATGGTGGTGTGTTCTGGGAGTGTCGCAGGCATGTCCGTGAAAGCCGGCTGCATTCTCAGATGCACAGACGCTTACACAGAGGCCATTTTCAGGTGCAGGCATTGCTCCAATCATAGACAGGTGCAAGTTTTGTTGGTGGACATGGTGGTGTGCCAATGGTGAGCTGCTTAGACCCACCAGCAGTGCTACTGCATACAGCAGCACAGAAAATGGGCGTCTCAGTGCTTGCACTATCCGGCGCTCACTAGTGTACAAGGGGATGGCTGAAACTATCATTTGCATATTATCGCAGCTGTGACTCCGTCAACTAGCGTTTGATCTCTGAATCAGGCCCAATGTGTAAAAATGTGCCTAAGAATGCTGATTTCTGTCTATAACACAGAGCATTTTTTTTAAATCTTGAAAATGTTTCTCTTTATGACACAGCTAACACTGGTTTATGTCATTTTTTTGTATGCAGATAAGCCCAGCATCATCTGCTGCCATTTTAAGTGACAAAATAAGGTTCCCTTCCTTTTTACGTACTGTTCCAAGTGATATACACCAAACAAAAGCCATTGTGGAACTGGTGAAATCATTTCAGTGGAACTGGGTTGGAATCATCGCAAGTGATGATGAATATGGCCGATCTGCTCTGGATCTTTTAAATTATTATTTTAAACAAGTGGGAATCTGTACGGCATTCTCGAAAACTGTGCCGTCATATGTAGGCCATCCTACTTTGCAAGCATCTTTAAACACTGTAATAAATGAATTAAAAAGTAGTTCAACAAATGTATTGGTTGTCATTGCAAAAGATCCTGTTGTCAGCAAACTTCTAACAGAGTGTATTAACTTGAATATATCCAAAATTTGGATTGGGAGTGATAGCTGGTCAAATTCGATGGAAGTTATGAATATTAAAAACATTGCAAAGGTTGGTACAGTTCTTGGAATAAATTTCAAAATGAGTCATGTTGAAGGATTTGAAGATTATCTAAGAAACCTGAAAACTGATTCAAACAATGATGCTCTTGAGGAATATAAACAATTAAGATTTGATTGTACAGAAGAATACAGGGAATATCTTCAGTGCATCAATTCATCTTCTGGAAATTGTGTTCTCAATGATTCGCTACAGCTGAAGTCCCCTCTAGCATGCCAGAAGAACCTCTCTTTTGCAAATGATAACTTTTTGCTGGACAGTATTGAATGGAGCAAAACATACAGTACACACCTGGCCATTATAGCCATAGCGAATTCAGTAAAGGATATTTTATGCACAGATGGAAATTGTGAAAATAATTTAGACTTCCCACCAAGTCAGGTAAGTGAAAACACAATTAACTACTTAACCAAAAAAATATATTGATCAACCATGCCCTGTGCATGGTATTATTGCTGGGATCTTGATATTTAGTTAATCTATTTTTTATAAACAAGTAACACACTCACTTTTTGCTGAGTTATTATATTTGATTAGAGTCAATATAACGATGAATGTTTGCAAGAAATTTGTCAGGTACCATGTCAGATGACATGTAAAGGACATGTTGTGGGCTTTAAACTGAGACACGTTTCAAGCCCCTCCCTGTTCCACTTTAGCATGTACAGTATCAGTATCATGTGTGATGTATAGTAATTGCATTAGTATCATGTGTTATGTACAAAATCACTAGCAAAACCCTTTTTGAATTTTATATTTTTGAAGTCAAATTCTCTGCAAACATAATCAAAGAAACCAGAATATAAACTATAAATGACAAATTCAAGGAAAGGATCACAACATGTATAAACTGAACATAAACAAACATAAAGGAAACTTTGTTTTATGTTTGTATTCTTTACTCCACTTCTATTTATACGATTAATTTAAAATGTAATTTGTCTTTTTCATTTAAAAAATAATATATTTATGTTGTATTTTCTCTGTTTAAGCCCATAAAATCTAGATTTTATGTAATATAATATACATGTAAAAATTGGCACACTCTGACAGGAGATTACATATATTTATACAGAGACATCAAACAGTAAAACTTCTAGTATACTATATATATAATAAAATAAGTTATCTATTTACAAATACATATTACTGTATGTTGCAGTCTAGGGGGTAGATCTCCTATCTGACAGGTTTACAAAGCCGCCAATCATCCTCAGCTTTGACAGATGGATTTCAAAGAACAACAGTAATTAATGCTAAATCCAGCTTTTTAGCATCAATTTGTGGTGCCCTTTGACATCCATTGGTCAAGGCAGCGGTTTTGTAAATCCAAAGGACAGTAAATCTGCCCCAAGGTGTGTTTTCAGATAAGTGGCTATGTTTCATAGGGGTTGCATATAATTTCTAAAACAAAATTATATGTCATATAAATTACATCAAATGATTGTGATCATCAATGATTGATTAAACATAATACATTCCAATTCAACAGACTGGTGTTACCACTAACAGTTCCCAGCTACAAAATCTTTAAATCATGGCATTTTAGAAGTTAGTAACAATAATATTTTGTTTTATGTAGCTACTTGAAAAATTAAAGAACAGTAATTTTTCTTACAATGGTGAAACTTTCCACTTTGATGAGAATGGTGATGTCTTAATCGGATATGATGTCATTACTTGGCATTCTATACAAAAAAATACAGAAGTTAAGATTATTGGTACCTATAACATATCGGATGATGTGATCAACATGAATAAAAGTCTTCTTCTATGGAATACAGACAATAATCAGGTTAGTAAGACAACAAATACATTTATATGAGGCAAATTATACAATCATGGACAGAATATTACTGCATTTTTATGTAGTTGACGACCCAAATAGCTGTTTAATATAGAACCGTTATGGAAGTGAGCAAGTAAGCCATAAATACTACAGAAGTATGATGTTTCATTATTCCAACATGAATAAAATTACAGCAAATTTCTATAAGACATTTAAAATGATGCAAACATTGGGACACATGCATTAAACATCAGGTGGAGAAGTTACCCATAGCAACCAAGCAGCTGCCACCTATCATTTTACAGAATGTACCTGATAGATCAAAGCTAGAAGCTGATTGGCTGCTATGACACCTTTTCCACTATACTCTTTAGATGGTTTGATCCTTCTCCCATATAGAGAGATGGGTAAATCCCTACTTCATCAGACATATTTTTACTGTTCTTTTTAATTTAAATAAAGCATGATGTCTAGGGCTCGTTTATTTATACATACAAAGAATATGTAATAGTTTTATAATTATTTCCCGGTAAAGTGAAATGCTGCAAGTACAGTAGTGTTTCAGCAATACTTTGTATAAAAAAAGCAACCTGGAGTTGACGGACTAGTGACTGTCACTTTTTATCCTTTTTTTACTAAAAGCCTATCCCCCAGTATTTTTATAGAAAGCATGTGCAAACGTATATTTCTGATGTGCTGAGCATCTCAGTGGGTACTGTGCACAACATCATTCATGAGCAACTGGGGTACAGGAAAAAGTGTTCACACTGGGTACCAAAGCAACTGAAAGCAAAGCAGTTCACAAAACCAATAGGATGGGACTGTCTCTCCAGCCCTTGTGGTACCATGAGGAGGGAATGCAGCTACTGCAGTGTATCATTACAGGCAATGAAACATGGGTGCATCATGTGGCACCGGAGACAAAGCAAGCATCCATGATATGGAAATACACATCCTCCCCACCTTCAAAGAAATTCAAACAACTCCATCAGCAAAGAAGGTCATGGCGACTGTGTTTTGGAACCACAAAGGCGTGCTTCTTGTTGATTTCCTCTGGAAAAGAGATACTGTGAATGCTGGCGGCTATTTTGATACATTGAACCAATTGCGGAGGGAAATTCATAGAAAACAACCTGGATTGCTGCGAACAGGCATCTTATTGCTGCACGATAATGCCAGGCCACACTCAGCCAAAAGCATGCGTGAGTTGTTACGACGCTACATTGGGAGGTTCTGGATCATCCTCTCTACAGCCCTGACCTGGCACCGAGTGATTTTCATATCTTTGGACCCTATAAGAAGCACCTGGGTGGACAGTGATTCACAACAGACAGTGAAGTTCAGCAAGCCATCATGTCCTGGCTTGAGGTTCTTGTCACTGATATCTTCTATGCCGGTGTAGATGCCTTGGTGTACCATTGGAGCAAATGCTTTGACAAGTATGGGGACTATGTGGAAAAATAATCTGTACCAAGGCCATACTATTGATTATACATATATGTATGTATGAGTGAATACATTTACGCAATGAAAGGTCTTGTTACCTTATTTATTTAATCACCCTCATACATATGACAGTGAGTAAACTTTACACGTGGTGTACTAGGCAAATTATATCATGAGCACTCTCATAATCTGAGAAGAAGCTGATTAGATGCAATGGGCAATTTATTTCTCTGTGAGGTTTGATACATCTACCTCTGAACCTTTTTCCAATCTGTCACAGTGCATCCTGCACCCATCTGGGTATAGCTTTTCTTGCTGGCTGGTATTAAAAAGCCTACAGAATAGGTTTTTTTTGCAACCTTGTTACATACTGCAGCCATATACTTTGCACTCTAGACTTATTTAGTGGATATTTATTTACATTTTATGAACACTTTTAATTGTGACATTGTTGGGTTTATTGTTATTATTATTATTAATATTATTATTATGTAGTTTTAAAAGTACATTTTACAGAGTAGAGAAAATTGAACATTACTGTACCACATCATTTCTGTTTACTATATTGAGAGTTCTGCTATATATTTCTGTAATTATCCCTATATTCTCTCATAACTGTCATATTACAGGCTGTGCTAGAAATCTTTGAGAGAGATAGAGTGGAGAGAGATAAATACCAACCAATCAGCAAAGCCATTTTGCATGCTGTACTAGAAAAATTACACTTAGAAACTGATTGGTTGGTATTTTATCTCTCTCCATTTTATCTCTCTCCAAGCTTTGCTAAATCCTCCTGATATCTCTCGAAGGTATGGTACATTTCCTCTCAGTCCTTAAAGAATACTTACCCTAATGGATTACATAATGAATGTGTTTTTGCTCCTTGTTGATGGAATCGCTAAAGTAATCTGTGATGTCAAAGAAAATGGATATCAGACTGCACACTCTGGACGTATATATATATAAAAGGAGGTGCTACCTGTGGAGACCATTGATATATACACAAAGAAGAAATACAAGTGCACAACTCCAAATTAATTGAATATATATTGTGATAGGATCATTGGTAAAGTGGTCTGTGGCAGGTACATTTGTCCCAAATTCCTGTCTTATGTGTTTTAAACCCCCAGGAGAAAGTCTGCAGTGTAGCAGGCTTGAGTTTTGGCTTTTTGAAAAGCCGGTTTGGGATCTGGGGGTTGTGGGTGAGAGGAGAGGGAGGGCTCCACTCACGGCCACTCCAGGTTTTGGTTCTCGCAGCCTGGTAACAGGCTTGTTAGGGTTTCCACCTGAGAGTGGCCAATATAAGCCTAGTGTGTTTAGGGCTGATTGTCTTACCTGGGAGAGCAGACAGGGAGTTTGCTCAGAGACACTTGAAAACCTAACTGTGAGTGTTGTGCTGTGCCTTTGTTGTTGGTGAGGGCATTAGGCCCTGCCAGGTTCTGGTAGTGAGGGAACCACCTGTGAAGTTAGTACCCCGACAGGGCTAGGATTTATGTTTATGTTTTCTTTATGTTATTTCTGACATTTGTACAATAAAGACTGGTGCCGACCAGCTTGTACTCGCATCCAGACTGGTGTGCTGCTTCCCTGCTGCTGTGTGTGTGTGTAAGGAAGGAGTCCCCTACCCAGGAGAGGGACCTCCTAATCTGACTGTGTCACAATATGGTGGAGAATGCAGGCACCCACACACACTGAAGTTGCAGCAAGAGGAAAACTTTCTGTTTAAAAATTAAAGGGACAGACACCCAAATTGTGAGTGTGGAAATAACACTGTGTCCTTGGAGTCCCATAGAGGAGGCGTCAGCCAATGCTCAGAGAGGCAAGGTTCAGCTTCCAACCTACACCCCAGGACAAAATAGAGGACATGATTAAGGCCTTGCTCCAAGCTACAGCAGCTCAGCAGGAATCTACCAGAGCTCAGCAGGAGACGAACAAACTTCAGCAGGAATCTACCTGGGCTCAGCAGGAATCCACCAAGGTGCAACTGTTGGCCTTGGAGACAGCCCAGAGGCAACAACAGGTCGCCATCGAGGAAACCTGCCAGGCCATAAAAGAGGTGGTACAGCACCTGGTCGCCCGGCCCAGAGATGTTGCTACTGGTCCTCCCACCCCCACTCACTCCGTACGAGCCAGTCACTTCCTTCAAAAGATGACTTCAGGCGATGATGTGGAGGCCTATCTCGCCGCATTTGAAAGAACGGCCGAAAGGGAGAGTTGGCCCAAGGAGCAGTGGGCAAGTCTGGTGGCACCTTTTTTGTCTGGGGAGCCACAAAAAGCATATTTCGACTTATGCCTGGCTGATGCCAAGGACTATAAAAAACTAAAACAGGAGATCCTAACTCGCTTGGGAGTCACCACCTTTGTTCGTGCCCAACGGGTCCACCGCTGGGAGTTCCATATGGACAAGCCTCCACGTTCGCAGATGCATGACCTCGTCCATCTGTCCTCAAAATGGCTACAGCCCGAGACGCTGACGGGACTACAGATCGTGGAAAGGGTCGTGATGGACCGGTACCTGCGATTGTTACCTGCGACTCTGCGCAAGTGGGTGAGCCATGCAGACCCTAGGTCCGTGGACCAGTTGGTTGAGCTGGTGGAGAGGTACGTGGCGGCTGAGGAGCTGATGAGTATGCCCCACCGAGCCCCGATGGTGCACCGGCGAACTCCCACAGACACTGGTAAGACTGTTCCAGGGGAGAAGGGTGCTGGGTGGTGGAATGTACCTAAGACTGAGGGTGTAGAACCTGGAGACAGGCCTGCCAGGCCAGGAAGGTTCTTGCCCCGTAAACGACTAGACATTAATATGACTCAGTGTTTCCAATGTGGTGGCTTCGGCCATATTGCCGCTAATTGTTCACTTACAACTGAACCTATGCAATGTGATACTGCTCATGTCTACCACAGGGGGTCTTTCTTTGCACAGACAGCCTGTACGGCTGACCGGCAGGCTGAGACTGATAAGCACATGTGTGTACTCACTGTAGATGGCAACCGAGTAGAGGCACTGTTAGACTCTGGTAGCTTGGTGACACTTATAAAAGCTGAGCTGGTGAACCCCTTGAGGCATACAGGGAAAACTGTTGGTGTGACCTGCATACATGGGGATACTCAATATTATGTTACGGCCGAGGTGAACATCGAGACACCATGTGGCTCTGCTATAGTTTCTGTGGGTCTGGTGCATGGTCTGGTGTACGATGCAATATTGGGGAGAGACTTTGCTCACTTCTGGAAGTTGTGGGAAAGCCGTTTTGTTCCAGAGGTGAACAACCCCGATCCATTTGAGAAGGTTGTCGATGTAGTGGAGGAGGGAGTTTCTTCTGAGTCAGAGTTATTCCCTTTTTCTACTATGGTTTGCGAACTAGAGAATGTGGAACGTGACGGTGGCCCGCCAACTGATGTGCCTCCCATTGAGGTGGGAAGTGTTGTTGGGCCAGGTGATCATCTGCCTGATTTAGAGGTCAGAAGAGAGGTCTTTGCCGTGGAGCAGTTGAATGACCCTACTTTGGTAAAAGCCAGGGAGAATGTAAAAGTAGTTGATGGTAAACCCGTAGACCCTGATAGTCCTTTGTCCTATCCCCACATGGCAATGTGTCAGGATTTGTTATATCAGGTGACTAAGAAGGGGGAAGATATTGTGGAACAACTAATAGTTCCCAAAGCCTACAGAAGAACAGTGTTGGATCTGGCCCATGGTCATATAATGGCAGGCCATCTAGGGGTAGAGAAAACCACTGAGCGAATAATGCAGAGGTTTTTCTGGCCCGGGCTTCATAAAGAGGTGTCTGACTTTTGCGCATCCTGCCCTGAGTGTCAGTATCATGCTCCCAGGCCACATTTTAAGGGTCCACTAGTTCCATTGCCTATTATAGAGGTGCCGTTTGAAAGAATAGCGATGGATTTGGTTGGACCCCTAATGAAGTCTGCCAGGGGACACCAGTATATTCTGGTCATAATGGATTTCGCTACCAGGTACCCGGAAGCGATCCCGTTGCGCAATACGTCAACCAAGACCATTGCCTTTAGCAGGCTGGGTATACCCAAGGAGATACTAACTGACCAGGGTACACCGTTTATGTCAAAAGTCATGAAAGAGTTATGCCGCCTGTTCAAAATCGAACAGTTAAGAACTTCGGTTTATCACCCCCAAACCGATGGGCTGGTCGAGAGGTTTAACAAGACGTTAAAACACATGCTTAGGAAAGTGGTCGACAAGGATGGTAGGGATTGGGATTACTTATTGCCGTATTTATTGTTGGCCATAAGAGAAGTTCCCCAGTCCTCCACCGGGTTTTCACCCTTCGACTTGTTGTATGGGAGACACCCAAGGGGGTTACTAGACATTGCCAAAGAGACATGGGAGGGGCATTCTAGTCCTTACAAAATGGTGATTGAGTATGTTTCTCAAATGCAGGAGAGAATTGCTGCGGTAGTGCCGATAGTGAGAGAGCACCTGGAACAGGCTCAACAGGCACAGCAGAGGGTATACAACCGCAATGCTCGGTTACGCAGCTTTGCTCCTGGGGACAGAGTGTTAGTATTGGTTCCCACTGTGGAAAATAAACTTTTGGCTAAATGGCAAGGGCCCTTTGAAATCTTAGAAAGAGTGGGGCAGGTCAATTACAAAGTTTACCAGCCGGGGAAAAGAAAGCCGGAACAGATATACCATATAAATCTGTTAAAGCCCTGGAAAGATAGAACGGTACTGTCGGCCGTCCGAGCCCCTCCAGTAAATCCAGGGCCCTTAGTTCCCGAAGTGACAGTGGCAAAAACCCTGTCGGCAATTCAACAACAAGAGGTCAAGGAGTTTCTGATCAGAAATAGGGTGCTGTTCTCTGACGTACCTGGGAAAACCTCGGTCATTAAACATGACATCATCACTGACCCAGGGGTTAAAGTTAATCTAAAGCCCTATAGGTTACCAGAAGCACAAAGAGAATCGGTGTCGAAAGAAATTAAAAATATGCTAGAGTTAGGGGTTATTGAAGAATCACATAGTGAATGGTCAAGTCCCATTGTGTTGATTCCAAAGCCCGACGGGAGTGTGCGTTTCTGCAATGACTTCCGAAAGTTGAACAGTGTTTCAAAATTCGATGCCTACCCGATGCCAAGAGTGGATGAACTGATTGAGAGACTAGAGACGGCAAGGTATTTAACCACTCTTGACCTAACCAAAGGGTATTGGCAAGTACCGATAACCGAGAGCGCCAAACAAAAGACAGCTTTTTCAGCGCCAGAGGGCTTGTTTCAGTACAAGATGTTGCCCTTCGGGCTACATGGGGCACCTGCTACCTTCCAAAGAATGATGGACAGGATTCTAAGGCCCCATAGACGGTATGCGGCTGCTTATCTGGATGACGTGGTCATTCATAGTCCTGATTGGCAGTCTCACTTACCCAGGGTACAAGCAGTGTTGGACTCCATCTATAACGGAGGTTTGACTGCCAACCCAAAAAAGTGTTGTCTAGGCATGGAGGAAGTAAAATATCTGGGATACACCATTGGCAGAGGCCTGATAAAGCCTCAGCTCAATAAAGTTGATGCCATACAAAACTGGCCACGGCCTCTGAATAAGAAGCAGGTGAGAGCCTTCTTGGGAATTACAGGGTACTACAGGAGGTTTATACCCAACTTTGCCACCATGGCAGTCCCACTGACTGACCTGACCAAAGGCAAACAAAAAGTCATGGTAGAATGGAGTCCTGAGGCAGAGAAAGCTTTTCAGGAGTTGAAAGTAGCGTTGTGTTCCCAACCAGTCCTGATGACTCCTAATTTTGAAAGGGAATTCATAGTACAAACTGATGCATCAGAAGTAGGTATAGGAGCGGTCCTGTCCCAGAACAAGGAGGGTGAGGAACACCCTATTTTCTATCTTAGCAGAAAGTTGAATGTACATGAGAGAAACTATGCCACAGTGGAGAAGGAGGTGTTGGCCATAAAATGGGCGTTAGAGGCTCTCGGGTACTACTTGGTTGGAAGAAAGTTCAAGTTGATCACTGACCATGCCCCTTTGAAGTGGATGTCTGAAAATAAGGACAGTAATGCAAGAATTACGAGATGGTTCTTGGCGTTACAAACTTTTAAATTTTCAGTGGAACACAGGCCAGGAAGCCAGCTGGCCAATGCTGATGCTTTGTCACGCGTTCATTGTTTGGGGGCTTCAGTTGTTCCGCCCCACAGGTCGAAACAAAGGGGGGGGATATGTGATAGGATCATTGGTAAAGTGGTCTGTGGCAGGTACATTTGTCCCAGATTCCTGTCTTATGTGTTTTAAATCCCCAGGAGAAAGTCTGCAGTGTAGCAGGCTTGAGTTGTGGCTTTTTGAAAAGTCGGTTTGGGACCTGGGGGTTGTGGGTGAGAGGAGAGGGAGGGCTCCACCCACGGCCACTCCAGGTTTTGGTTCTCGCAGCCTGGTAACAGGCTTGTTAGGGTTTCCACCTGAGAGTGGCCAATATAAGCCTAGTGTGTTTAGGGCTGATTGTCTCACCTGGGAGAGCAGACAGGGAGTTTGCTCAGAGACAATTGAAAACCTAACTGTGAGTGTTGTGCTGTGCCTTTGTTGTTGGTGAGGGCATTAGGCCCTGCCAGGTTATAGTAGTGAGGGAACCACCTGTGAAGTTAGTGCCCCGACAGGGCTAGGATTTATGTTTATGTTTTCTTTATGTTATTTCTGACATTTGTACAATAAAGACTGGTGCCGACCAGCTTGTACTCGCATCCAGACTGGTGTGCTGCTTCCCTGCTGCTGTGTGTGTGTAAGGAAGGAGTCCCCTACCCAGGAGAGGGATCTCCTAATCTGACTGTGTCACAATATAAATAAATACATTTTGCAGTAAATACAATAGAGGTTTTTGGCATAAGCTTGGCAAAGGTTATGGGCCTGCTCACCATATCCGGGTAACCTCTTGTCGGGCATGTCCCTAACATACTAGGGCTCAAATCCAGAGCGCAGGACACCCCCAAACTAGCCCAGCTAAACCTCCCCAAGGCACCGCTCTAATAAGAAAAGTGAAGTGTTAAGAGCTGCCGCTGGCCGCATATAAAGAATAAAAATTAAAAAGTGAAATACATATATAAAGGAAACAGACAGTGAAGTATTAAAATGTGTTAAAGGAAAATGTGTTATACTGAGGTGCCCTGAAGCAGATCAGCAAAGCAATCTAGGGGGATCCACACCCCAAAAATGAACCAAAGCTGCACTACACTTTCTAAATATTAGCAGGACTTACCTATATTGTGCCTTGACTGGTGTGCATATTACATTGCCAGTCTCCATGCTCTAAACCAGTGTAGTAGAGGTGCTAGTCTGAGTGGGAAGTGGCTCAGGCTTCCCAGGTGTGCAAATCAATGCACTAATTAGTTTACAAAGAAAATGGATCTCAGACTGCACACTCTGGCCCTGAATCCGAAGCCGGACGCTCTGACAGAGCACTCGCTCTGAATCAGGGCCGGCCCTCTGGTTTTTTAGAGCGGCCTCCTGGCCGCTTGCATAGCTGTGGGTGACCACCCACAGCTATAGCGAGCGGCCAGGAAGATGGTCGCGATGGTCAAGACCATCACGACCATCGGGCTTGCGACGAGACCCTTGTGGTAGGGTCTCGTTGCTGCAAGCCCCAGAGTGCTTTCGGCTCTAACAGGGAACGCCTCTGTCTGGGCAGCCATGCCCCCAGCCTGCCCACCAAAGGGGGCGTGCTGTCACTCAACATCGACAGCACGCCCCCTTTGGTACGAGACCCGGAGCGACGGATTGCCCGTCGCTATCCGGGTCTCACGCATGCACACGACAGAGCCGGCTCCGTCGTGCGCATGCGCACTGGGCCACCATCGACCCGCTTGCAAGCGTAATGCGCTCGCGAGCGGGTCTGAATCAGGCCCTCTGGACATATATATATATAATTGGAGGTGCTGTGGAGACCATTGAAATATACACAAAGAAGAAATACAAGTGCACAACTCCAAATTAACTGATTATATATAAATAAATACATTTCGCAGTAAATACAATAGAGGTTTTTGGCATAATCTTGGCTAAGGTTATAGGCTTGCCCACCATATCCGGGTAACCTCTTGTCGGGCAGGTCCCTAACATACTAGGGCTCAAAACCAGAGCGCAGGACACCCCCAAACTAGCCCAGCTAAACCACCCCAAGGCACCGCTCTAATAAGAAAAGTGAAGTGTTAAGAGCAGCCACTGGCCGCATATGAAGAATAAAAATAAAAAAGTGAAATACATCAGTTACTTTGGAGTTGTGCACTTGTATTTCTTCTTTGTGTATAATCTGTGATGTCAGAAGCTTCCTACAGTGCTAATTAGCTGTAAAGATGTAAATCTGTTCCACCAATTTGATGTAGAAAAAAAACAACAGATCACTACTGTAGATCGCTGTTCAGATATTGTCATCACCAGCAGTGACTTACAGTGATGTGAGATTCCAAAGCATTAAAGATACAACGTGGCTCCAGCTTGTTATTAGACTGTGTCCATTTCTCAAGACGTGATACTGGTGAACATCCAACTTGATCTTTAAAAATATTAAGGGGTCTATTCATCATCACTTAATTTCTACAAAACTAGGGGAAAATTAAGATTTTCACAGGGTAATTCATCATTCTTGTAACACAGGGATATCACTCTCTGGACACTTAAAACCACCTGTTTACCTCTCCAGTGCCTGCCCAGGCTAGTGCTGAGGTCCGCTCGCACTGTGCAACACTGCTGGACAGCACAGAGGTCCGCTCACTCTGCGCAATGCTCCCAGGTGGTGCTGAGGTCTACTCCTGCCCTGTCTGCTCAGTGTCTTGTCACTGAGCATGGAGATGGCTCTTTGAATCACTTGCTCACAGCATGCCTCCCCAGCATGATGGTATACAAACTGCATGCCAGAGTTCCTTCCAGAACAACAGTATGGGCGCAGCCATGTTGGACTCTATATTTAATACCCGTGACAGTCTTCCGCAATCTGTTGTACAAACATGCTGTTATCTATCTTGATAATATTCTCATATTTGCCAATGATCAGGAAGAACATCGCCAGCAAGTAAAGAAGGTTTTGACATGTTTCCGTTCCAATCATCTGTACTGCAAGTTGGAGAAGTGTGTCTTCGAGGTCAAGTACATTCCCTTCCTAGGATATATCATTTCAGGTTCTGGTCTCAAAATGGACCCAGAAAAACTACAAGCTATTCAAGAATGGCTGCTTCCTAATACTATCAGGACTGTACAGCGCTTCCTTGGGTTTGCGAACTACTATCGCAAATTCATAAAGAACTTTTCCATCATCATTGCACCTATCACCGCGCTTAACTGGAAAGGTGACAATCCATACCGATGGGCAGACAAAGCAAAGGAAGCCTTCCAAAAAATCAAACAGAAGTTAATTTCAGCTCCTGTTCTTTGCCAACTTGATGTCTCACAGACATTCATCTTGGAAGTTGACGCTTCTTCTGTAGGAGTTGGAGCCGTGCTATTTCAATGCGCTCCTGATGGTCTTCTCCACCCCTGTGGATTTTTCTCCAGAAGATTCACTCCAGCTGAGTGCAACTACTCTATTGGGGATCAAGAACTTCTTACTATTAAGTTAGCTTTAGAGGTTGAGGCTATCTTTTGGAAGGAGCTGTGCATCAAATTTCCATTCTCACAAACCATAAAAACCTCTTATATATATTAAGACAGCCCATTGTCTAAATCCGAGGCAAGCCAAATGGGCTCTCTTCTTCTCACGATTTCACTTCAAATTGTAATTTCGTCCATGGGTCCAGAACTGAAAGGCCTATGCCGTCTCTCACTCCATGGAGCAAGAAAATGAGACTACATACGCTGAGAAGCATCTCATCATTTATCCAGTGGCCTTCTCTGCAGTCAGAGTAGAATCCTCACCATCTGTTGGGAATACTCTTGTCAAGCCCGCATTAAGCAAGAAACTGCTACATTGGGATCATGCTTCCTGCTTCGCAGATCATGCAGGCATACAGAAAACCTTCAATTTAATTTCCAGGTCTTACTGATGTTCCTCTCTCAGAAAAGATGTCCAAGACTTCATTGCCTCTAGTAAAAGTATGCCCAGCGTAAAGTGCCTCGACAGTCTCTAGCTGGGCAGTTACTTCCTCTCTCTTTTCCAGATCAGCCGTGGACACATCTGTCAATGGACTTCATTACCAATCTTCTGGTTTCAAACAAGTTTCCATACCATCTGGGTTGCAGTGACCAGTTCACCAAGATGGCTCACTTCCGATCTTCCATCAGCTCCAAAGCTGGCTCAATTATTCATAAAAGAAATCTTCAGACTCAGGGAGTGCAGTTTGTCGCCAAGTTTTGGCATTCCTTGTGTTCTTCACTTCAAGTCAAAATCAATTTCTCCACTGCCTATCACCCCCAGTCCAATGGTCAGATGGAAAGAGTGAACAATGACCTGGAGTTACTTCTTCATTTATTTCTATGCTCCTCTCAGTATAACTGGGTTGAACTGTTTCCTTATCCTGAATTTTATCACAACAATCAACATCATTCTTCATCTGGTTCCATGCCCTTTTATGCCACCTATGGTCTTCACCTTTGAGTTACTGAGTTTCAGTCTCTTCCTGCCTCAGAGGTTCCAGCTGCTGACCGCACCTTGCAGCACTTCTCTAAGAGAAAGAGATTCGCTCCTCCCTTATGAAGGCTTATGAGTAGTACAAGAAGTTTGCTGATAGGAAGAGGAGAGAAGTTCCCAGTCTCAAGGAAGGTGATCGAGTTTGGTTCTCTACATGAAATCTGCAGTTAAGACTGCCATCTATAAAACTTGTGCCCCGCTACATTGGGCCATTCACCATTGAGAGTGTAATCAATCCAGTTTAATTTAAATTCAAGATACCTCCCTTCCAGAGGATACCAAAGTCCTTCCATATTTCTTTACTGAAACCAGTCATAGTGGTTTCATTCAACACTTCCAAAGGCATTCCTGGACTTTTGCCTCTGTTGTCGATGCGCCTCAGCTGATCTGAGCGTTCCATACCACATGTCGATAAAAGCCCAAGATGTGTCCTGGGGCCACCCATCAAGGGGGATGGGGGGTTCTGTCAAGCTCCAGATGCTTAAAACCAGCTTTTTATTTTTACCTCTCCGGTACCTGTCCAGGCTAGTGCTGAGGTCCGCTCCCGCTGTGCATCACTCCCGAATAGCACAGAAACCCACTCACGCTGCACATCGCTTCCTGCTGGTGCTGAGTTCTACTCCTGTCTCGTCTGCTCAGTGTCCTGTCACTGAGTATGGAGATGGCTCTCTGCACTCACAGCGTACCTCCCCAGCATGATGGTATACAAACTGCAGCCAGAGTTCCTTCCAGAACAACAGCATGGGTGCAGCCATGTTGGAAACTATCACCTGTCACCTGACTCTCCTCCACCACTCAGAGTGCTGCTCCCAGACCAGCTGATCGCAGCATCCAATCCCTGGGGATCCTCCCCTATAAATTAAATTTCCTGACTGGCCTCTGTGCCAGTACAACATAACTTCTTGCTAAAGTTACAGCTCTCAGGTACTCTGTATCTTAACGGTCCCAGTCAGGTATATCCAGTTCCAAGATCTGGTAAACATGTCTCCTATACCATCTTGCACACCAGTATGGTTTTACCACTGAGACTTGTTCTTACAGAAACCATCGCTTCCAACCGATACCTTCAATCATCAGTCTCATCTGATGCTTCCAACATCGGACTCATCAATTACTCAACATCGGTCCCTGCAGATCAAGTTAATCAATTCAGCAACATCGGATTATTATGAATTAAGGGCCTGACTCAGACCTGCTCTCGAGCGCATAGCGCTCGCAAGCGGGTCAATGTTTGGCCCCTGCGCATGCGCTGCCTTCGGCGGATGCATGCGCGAGCCCCAGCGAGTGACGGCAGCTCCGTCGCTCCGGGGCTCACTACAAGACAGGGCAGTTGTCGATGTTGATCGACAGCTCGCCCCGTTTTGTAGGCGGGGAGGGGGGTGGCTGCACAAATGGAGGTGTTCCCAAAGGAACGCCTGCCGTTTGTGGGCGATCCTACTAACATCACTCGTGATGTCCCAACCAATCAAGTTCATCAATTCTTCAACTTCAGATTAAATTCCATCAAGTTCTTCAAATCAACAATATCGGTCTCAAACTGATCCAGCTCTCAATCCAGCATCTTCAGTCCCAATCCGACTCTGCTCATTCATTCAGTATTATATACTCAGTTCCATTCCAACCTGCTGTTCAATAAAGGCTTTCTATCGTGTTCTCGCCTTCGGGCCCATCATCCACTGTCGTATCTCTACCTCCTCACATCTATACGTAAGGAGGTCCCGGCTCAAACCACCTAAATTCATCCATGCCTCTCAAATCTCCTCTTCAGTCTCCCATGCCTGTTCCAACCCAAAACCAATCCTCAGGTGTGACAGGTGTTATTTAATAGCATTTATTTAAATATGGAAATCTGGAATATAATATTCTGTCATTAAACAAATAAAAGCTACTTACTAATGCCAGATATAGAAATATTATCCTTTACTGAATTATACTTTATTAGGGTAAGATCTTTGGTCAAGGTAATTACTGATTTTATAGTTGAAGTCATAGGAAATGTTATGTGATGCCAGTTACTAGAAATCCGTAATGAATTCATGTTCATGCTGAATGGAAGTCCGGGAAAACTAAACAAAATTTATGAATCTCCTATACATTCCAGGAATGTATTGAAAGCCTACTTCCAAACAGTGATGGTCAGTTTCTCAGGACAAGGGGGCGTATCATGGAGGGGGCATGGCCACACCCCTAGGGGAATTCCTAGTGCTAAAAAAATGTGCCCTCCTAATACCTTTGTCATGGGTACCAGCAACATATGCACACAGCACTCATTCACTGATGCTCTACCCAACTGATCAGTGATCTGGATAAAGCAATCCCAATGGGACAGAGGGCCTGATTCTGACCTGCTTGCGAGTGCTCGCAAGCGGGTCGATGTTGGGCAAGTGCGCATGCGCACGACGGAGGCTGCTCCGTCGTGCGCATGCGCGAGACCCGGATAGCGCCGGGCAAGCCGTCGCTCCGGGTCTCGCACCAAAGGGGGAGTGCTGTTGATGGTGAGTGACAGAACGCCCCCTTTGGTGGGCGTGCCGGGGGCGTGCCTGCCCAGACTGTAAGAGCAAGAAGTCCACTGGGACTTGCGGCAAAGAGACCCTACCACAAGGGTCTCGTCGCAAGTCCGATGGTCGTGATGGTCTTGACCATCGCGACCATCATCCTGGCCGCTCGCACTAGCTGTGGGTGGTAAACCACAGCTATGCGATCGGCCAGGAGGCCACTCTAAAAAAACAAAAGGCGGGCACTGATTCAGAGCGAGCGCTCTGAAAGAGCGTCCGGCTCTGAATCAGGCCCAGAGCCTTCACATTGGGACTATCTTGCTGAAATCAGTAACATTGAGAGGTATGGTGTATGAAAGATTATACATATCAAACAGCATCATTATAAGCTAGCCCATTCATTATTTAATCAATATATTAATATATATTATTTATGCACGTTTACAGGTTCCCTTTTCTAATTGCTCCAAATCATGTATTCCTGGATATTATAGAAAATACTCTCTCATAAGCTGCTGCTATGAATGTGTTGGATGCACAGAGAATTATTATTCACCTGAAGCAGGTAAGCATTTTATACACTAAAAAAATAGAAGGACTTATATGGTGCAGCTGTCAAAAATATTGATACTGAAATGCAGTCTCACACTGGCCATACACTAGTATGACCAGCATAAGATGCGATTCATCATATGTTTTACCTTGATCTCCACGGCAGCTACCTGGCAGTCCCAGCTACACGATTTGGTGCTTTTTGACACACGATGTATATACGAGATCACGTACGATCATGCGCCCTTATACGACGGGTCGTGATACGATCGATCGTGTGCCTCACTAAAATATGCGATCATAATAGATTTAAATAGACTAAAATATCACTCTCGGACGGTTGGACGCACGATGCATCGCATGAGCAAATACACGACACGATCTGTATACGATTACAACGGATAATTAGGGCTGCACGTCTGATCATTAGATACGATATAAGAGTGGCGGGAGCGCACATCGGATCGTATTCCTACCTAAAAAATACTACACAATTTCCACACAATGCATTGTACGATGCGTCTAAAATCGTGCATCGGCCCAAAATCACGCTAGTGTATGGCCAGCATTATAATCGTATGTACATTGTGTGTCAAAAAGCACCAAATCGTGCGACAGGGACAACCAGGGAGCTGCCTGGGAGTTCAAGGGAAATCGTATGATGAATTGCATCTTATGCTGGTCGTACTAGTGTATGGTCAGCAGTACAGGCCCACACATACACTATCTTTTAATGTAAAACTCAGGTCACACATGAAAACATCCTCACAAAGCATTACTTAATATCACTATAAGTTACATTGGACCTACCTTTTTTTATTCATTGATTAGTTTGCATATTTATAGGCATTGCGCAATATTTGCAAATTAGTGCTCAGATGAAGAAATAGTTTGAAAAAATGTGCATTTGACAACAAACGCCTTTTAAGGAGGAGGTTTATCAAAGCTTGGAGAGAGATAAAGTGAAGAGAGATAATGTACCAACCAATCAGCTCCTGTCATTTTTCAAACACTGCCGGCAAAATGACAGTTAAGAGCCGATTGGTTGATAATTTATCTTTCTCCACCTTATCTTTATCTAAGCTTTGGTAAATATGCCCCATAGTGTATTTGAATAGATTAAAAACACTTCAGTGCCACACATTATCAGTTATGCCTACAGTTATAAACTGTGTGGTGCTCTCAAAGGTCTATCGCATAATAAATTATAGCCTGTATTACGAGCAACTTGCACCCAAATATAAATGAGGATATTGGCACTACCTCAAAAAGGATCATAAAGCTTGCAAAGATGGGTATATTAGCGCCAGAGGATGATAACATAACAATAAGGCTAGTGGTACAGCATTATTCTGTTATATGCACAAACCACAAATATTAAAACATTTAAAGTAGAGGAATACACAATAAAGAAATAAAAAAAATAAAAACATACATATATTGACAGTCTAAAACAACAAATAATGAACATATATACGAGCAATGGAAATAGGCATATACTGAGATAAGTTATTAACTTATTAACTTATTAAATACATAAAACCTTATAGATGAGAGACTACGTGTATAGTATGGAGATTATATTAGTGAAACATCAGGTCCAAAAATTGTGGCAGTGTTTAATAGATGTTACTTGTCCTGGGCCTTTGATGGGATAGAATGCAGTTGGCAACCCAAAGCACAGAATGCCAGCGCTCACAATTCTGGCGCCGGAACTCTGACAGGGGTCAAAATCCCGGCTTGAGAATGCCACCAGCTGCGATCCTGATGGTATTAGGATCATGGGCGTAGAGAGGCCGGCCGGGCCCGGGTAAAGGGGGCGTGACCTAATTGCGTGAGGCGTGGCCACACCCCCTTTAGATTTAAAAAAAAAAAAGATTTTTGCAGCGCCGCGTGAGCCCCTCAGCCTGGTGCAAAGCCGCAGGGGTGGCGCGATTAGTGTGATCGCTCCCCCCCCAGGCATAGAAGACTGCTGCGAGCAGTCTCCCACTGCAGCCCAGCACACAGCAGCGTGTGCTGGGCTGCTGTGATTTAAAAGGGGGAACAGCACCGGACATGGGCCCCTCGCCGGGCCCCTCCAGCAGCCCAAGCATGGGTAATTAGTACCCCCCACCTTTCGGTGCCCCTGATTAGGGTTTGGGGTTAGGCACTTTGGCGGAGGGTTAGGCTGCGGAGGTGTGTGTTAGTGTTACACTGCAGGGGGGAGGGTTAGGATTAGGCTTCGGGAGGGGACTGCTAAGGTTAGGTTTCCGGAAAGGTGGGTCAAGGGTAGGGTTAGGGGAAGGGTAAAATTACTTACCTGCAGATGTCAGGATTTCAACCGTCGGGATTCTAGCACCGTGTTGACCATTTAACCCTGTCAACCTAAATACATGTCTATACAATGATGGTCAAACTAAGGACCATGTCAACCTTTTAACTGTTGACATTCAGAAAGTGTAAACCTTCTGGTGTAGACCTTCTTAATGCCAACCTTTTTTTTGTCAACCATTCGACTGGTATTCCAATCAAAGCATTGCAGCACAAATGCACTTGGTAGCATGTAAACATTGTCTAACAGAAGCAAGTATAAAGCACACACATTATATGTGCATTCAAGTGGAATAAGTCAAGTCAGTAAGCATGTGATGCAGCTCCCAGATCTATGCCTAAGAAGCCCACCCGTCATAATAGCAGACTGTCAGCAATTTTACTGGTAGTAGACCATGGCCATCAATGGAGAATGCTTAGAAGTTCTTGCTGCTGGAGGGACATGAACTGTAGGTGTAAGGTACATCACTGTTGCAACTGTTCTGTGCTTTGAAGCTGTGAAGCCATGAAGACGCTGTGTGTAGGGTGTAAACACTGTCCGAAAGCAAACACATGGTCATGTGATAGGGGTGGAGTCACTGATGCATTTCATGTGACTAGTTGGACTTTCTCAAAGTAAACACTGGCCGTAGGCAAACACGTGGTGACAATCTATAAAGTTTTATGTATTGTTAAAAACTTAGAGCTTATCACTATAATTTACTATATCCATTGCTCATGTATGCGTGTCTTATATTTTGGTTTAGACTGACTATATACGGTATCTACTGCATGTTTAAATATTATTTTTTACTTCTTTATTATGTATTCCTCTACATTAAATGATTTGAAATGATTACCTCTAACCTTATTAATATTTTTTTCATTCTCTGGGGCTAATATTATAATAATAATAATAATAATAATTGTCACGGCTACAGACACTTGAGACTCCTGGGAAGAGTCAGGCTTACTAGGTAGTATGAACTGAGGTGGGTTTAGGAAGGACCTTTTCATGAAATATCATTAACACGAATCAAAAGTAAATAGAATTTATTCAAGAACAAAAATTGTATGGAAAAGTTCCACATTAAATCTCAATAACACAAAATTCATGACATGCACTAACAGGTGCAGGGGTATGCCCCTGGAAGAAACAAAGTTCGAAGTACACACTGAACTGGTGTGGGGTGAAACCCCGAGTCTGACACGAGGCTAGGGTTGAGCCCTGTATCGTGACGGAAGTCCGGGACAGGGTTGAGCCCTGAGATGTAACAAGAACTGGAATGAAGTTAAGCCCTGAGACGTAATAAAGATCCGGAACAGGCTTGAGCCCTGAGACGTGATGAGGGTCTGGAACGGGGTTGAGCCCTAAGGCGTGATGAGGGTCCAGAACTGAGTTGAGCCCTGCGATGTGATGAAGGTCCGGAGCAGGGTTGAGCCCTGCGGCATAATGAAGGTCTGGAGCAGGGTTGAGCCCTGCGACAGGATGAGGGTCCGGAACTGGGTTGAGCCCTGCGATGTGATGAAGGTCCGGAGCAGGGTTGAGCCCTGCGGCGTAATGAAGGTCTGGAGCAGGGTTGAGCCCTGCGACAGGATGAAGGTCCAGAGCAGGGTTGAGCCCTGCGGCATAATGAAGGTCTGAAGCAGGGTTGAGCCCTGCGGCATAATGAAGGTCCGAAGCAGGGTTGAGCCCTGCAGCAGGATGAAGGTCCGGAGCAGGGTTGAGTCCTGCAGTGTGATGGGGTTCTGATGAGGATAGACTGTAACGGTGCAGTTGAAAACTGTAGAAGAAGTAACCCCAGTATCCGTATGAGTCAATAATAACAAGTAAACCAAATAGTGTAGCGTAGAATGGAAAAGCAATAACAGAGCAGGATAACAACGGAAAGACAATGGCAATGCTGAGCTCTGTAGTGCAGCTGATAACCTGTATCAGAACTTGAACTGGAACACGAGCAGGAATGTAGCGAGGTCCACAGCATACACCAGGCACAGCGGAGTTCTGGCAGAAGTCCAAGGAAGACCTGAAAGTAACGTTGCACAGACAATGAGGCATAGTTAGTAACAGGCTTTATACTAGAGATCTGTGATCCATAGGAAGTTCAGAACATGTGACCCAAATAGAATCAGGTTTGGAATAATAAGCAATCAAGGAATCCAACAAACTAACGACACCTAAGAAACAGATGATCACTTTAACTCTCTGCACACTGCATGTGATGAACGCCAGTAACCAGGATAGATCCTCCAACGACCACAATGGAACTTCGGCAAGTGTAGTTTATCTTTATGTACTGAAATAGTCAAAATCCTGACAATAATTTTGTGATGCCTAGAGGTCAATCCTATTAGGTGCGAATTGTGAGTAGTGAGTTTGTTTCTAGAAACTAGCAGACTTCGCACAAATGCGCGCTCCTGAGAACTCTCCAAATCAATTAAAAATGCCTATTCGTGGTACTCGCAGCAGGAGGTGTGAATTGACTGCCAAATGAGATGTAAGAGAAGTGCATAAACAAGTGGGGAGACCATCCTGGACCCCCTAAAAATATGAGATATGGTAAGAACTTACCCTTGTTATCTCTATTTCTACGAAGTCCATAGGGTTCCACAGGATACCTTGGGGTATAGGTGTGACGTCAGTCGCAGGGCACCAAAGAGTTAAGCTTTCAGCCTCCCAGGATGCACTAGGTCCCCCTCCTATACCCCGCCCCCGGGCCAAGGCACCTCAGTTAGTTACCAAGCCATAGGCCGGAGGAGGAGAAGGAAGAGAGAGAACAAAGATCTGGACACATACAAGAATCACATTCTCACCAGAGGGAGACGGAAAACCGGTGACCAGAGCAAAGCCCATCTGCAGCACAGGTGCGACAGGGCGGGAGTCCTGTGGAACCCTATGGACTTCGTAGAAATAGAGATAACAAGGGTAAGTTCTTACCATATCTCATATTTTCTACTTCAGGGTCCATAGGGTATCCACAGGATACCTTGGGGATGTCCCAAAGCAGTATCCTTTAAGGGTGGGGACGCTCCTGTGCAGAAAGGAGAATCCGCCGCCCGAAGGAAGCATCCTGAGAGGCGAAGGTGTCAAACCTGTAATACCTCACGAAGGTATGGACAGAAGACCACATAGCAGCCTTGCAGATCTGAACTGCCGAGGCACCACGTCGAGCTGCCCACGAAGGACCCACAGACCTAGTGGAATGAGCCTTCAGAGAAGGAGGGACCGGTAGGCCTTCATGAAGATAAGCTTCAGAAATAGCCATACGGATCCAGGCTGCCAAAGTTTGCTTTGAAGCAGGCCAACCCTTTTTACAGAAGCCATAGAGGACAACAAAGCGTCCGACTTCCTAAACGAAGAAGTGCGGTCAACATAAGTCCTTAAGGCCCGCACAACATCCAAAGAGGCCTCACCCACGGAAAGACCCGGTGAGTTAAAGGCCGGAACAACTATTTCCTCGTTAACATGAAACTGGGAAACAACTTTGGGAAGAAACTCGGGCCGAGTGCGGAGCACTGCCCTGTTCCCATGAAAAACCAAGAAAGGGGGTCTACAAGAAAGACCCCCTAACTCAGAAACACGTCTGGCTGAAGCAACGGCCAGAAGGAAAACAGTCTTAGCTGTTAGCCATTTAATATCCACTGAGCCCAGTGGTTCAAACGGCGGTCCTTGGAGAGCCCTCAGGACCACAGCCAAATCCCAAGGCGCCACAGGTGGAACAAAGGGCGGCTGAATACGGAGAACACCTTGCATAAAGGTGCGCACAACCGGGACTGTAGCAATCCTACGGTGAAACCAGACAGATAGGGCCGAAACCTGTACCTTCAAAGAAGCAAGGCGAAGCCCATGATCTAGTCCCGCTTGCAGGAAGGCGAGAATCCGAGACAGACGAAACTCCCGCGGTGCATAACCTCTCGGTCGACACCACTGGAAGAACGTATGCCACACGCGATGGTATATCCTCGCGGAAGACGGTTTCCGAGCTCGTAACATGGTACGCACCACAGAGCTGGAAAACCCCCGGGACCTCAGCATGGCCGTCTCAACAGCCACGCCGCCAAAGACAGCCGAGTCAGGTCCGGGTGAAGACAAGGACCCTGAGACAGAAGGTCCGGTCGTAGCGGCAACCGCAGAGGACTGTCCACGGACAGACCCTGAAGGTCTGAGAACCAGTGCCGTCTGGGCCACGCGGGAGCTATCAACAGGAGCGTCCCTCCTTCCTGTTTGAATTTCCGGATCACCCGTGGAAGAAGGGAGACCGGAGGGAACAGGTATGCGAACCTGAACGTCCACCGGACGGACAGAGCATCCACCAGAGACGCCCCTTCGTCTCTTGTGCGAGACCCGTACACCGGCAACTTGTTGTTGTGCCGGGACGCCATGAGGTCGATTTCTGGAAGACCCCACCTGTCCACCAGTAGTTGAAAAACGTCCAGGTGCAGGGACCATTCCCCTGGATGAACGTCCTGGCGACTTAGAAAGTCCGCCTCCCAATTTAGCACTCCCGGGATGAAGACCGCTGATATGGCCGGAAGATTGCGCTCCGCCCAAACCAGGATCCGAGAGACCTCTACGAGAGCCGCCCGACTGCGAGTTCCTCCTTGCCTGTTTATGTAGGCCACGGTGGTAGCATTGTCCGACTGGACCTGCACCGGGTGACCCCGGAGAAACCGCTGTGCCTGCAGGAGAGCATTGAAGACCGCACGGAGTTCCAAGATATTTATTGGAAACTCCGCTTCTGTCGGCGTCCACCTGCCCTGGAACAAGTGTGGACCCGAAACTGCTCCCCAGCCCCGAAGACTGGCGTCCGTTGTCAACAGGACCCAATTTGGAACCCAGAACGGACGTCCCTTGTTGAGGTGGGTCGTCTTTAACCACCACGCAAGGGACAGGCGAACCTCCGGGGTGAGCACAATCGTCCGGAACTTCAGAGACTGAGGCAGCCCGTTCCACTTGGACAGGATCAGGTGCTGCAGAGGTCTGGAGTGAAACTGGGCGTATTCCACCATGTCGAACACCGACACCAAGGAGCCCAGTAACCTCATCGCCGAGTGTAAGGACACCCGGCGGCTGTGCAGACAACTGCGCACCCTTGACTGTAAAGCAGAGATCTTGTCCTCCGTCACGAAGATCCTTTGCTGTCCCGAGTCCAATAAGGCTCCAAGATGCAGAATCCTCCGAGACGGGATTAGAGTGGACTTCTGCCAGTTGATTAGCCAGCCGTGCCGTTGCAGCAGTGCAATGGTCAGGTCCAAGTGGTGTAACAGGAGCTCTGGAGATCCTGCCACCAATAACAGGTCGTCCAAGTACGGCAACATGCGGACTCCTTGCAGCCGCAGAGAAGCCGCCATGACCACCATCACCTTGGTGAAAACACGTGGTGCTGTCGCCAGGCCAAAAGGTAACGCCCGAAACTGGAAGTGGTCGCTGCGGATTGCAAACCGAAGGAACTCTTGATGGCACAAAAGAATAGGGACATGCATGTAAGCGTCCTGTATGTCCAATGACACCATGTAGTCCCCAGGTTCCAGCGCCAGAATGATGGACCGTAGGGTCTCCATCCGAAACTTCGGGACCCGCAAAGACTTGTTGAGTGCTTTGAGGTTGAGAATCGGACGATATGACCCATTGGGTTTCTGTACCAAAAATAGATTTGAATAGAAACCCTGGCCCCTCTGGGAGAATGGAACAGGCACTATAACTCCAGCCTGGAGCATAGTGTGCAATACCTTCCGCAGCTCCGTAGCCTTGTTCCGGTCTGATGGTAGACTCGTGGTGAAGAATCGAGCCGGGGGTCTGTGCCGGAAGGAGAGGGCGTACCCGTGGGAGACCACCTCCAGAACCCAAGTGTCTGTCGTAGTGAACGACCAACACCGGGAGAACTGCAGCAGGCGGCCTCCCACCCTGGGATCCCCCAAGGGGAGACCCGGACCGTCAGGCCGCAGGCTTGTCATCTGGCTTGGGGGCCGGACGTCTGGTACTCCATGCCTGTTTCCGGGGCTTGACCGATTTCTTAGGGCCAGCCTGTCGAGGAAACGACTGTGGTTTGGGCCTGCCCTGGGCCCTAGATGACCGAAAGGACGATGGTCCAGAACCAGAAGGAGCAGCGGCCGACGGGAGACAAGCAGATTTGGCTGCCGCCAGCGTGGCCACAATTTTATCCAGATCCGGACCGAAGAGAACTTCTCCGGTAAACGGCAACGCTTCCAGACCTTTCTTAGAATCTGCGTCCGCCTTCCAGGATCGCAGCCACAAGGTGCGACGAGCAGCTACCGCTGCTGAAGAAATTCTAGACACCAGAGTACTAATGTCTAGAGCTGCCTCGTTGATGTAGGTGGCCGAATCACGGAGATTGCCAATCAACTCCGCCTGTTCGGCCGGACAGTCGGATTCAAAAGAAGCCTCTAATGAATCCGCCCAGCGCTCCATCGCTCTGGCAACCCAGCAAATGGCCATAGCCGGCCGTGCTGCCCCCCCTGCAAGGGAATAAGCGGACTTCAGGCAGATTTCTACCTTGCGGTCCGTAGCATCCTTAAGGGAGGACATGGATGGCATCGGCAATGTGGCACTACGGACAAGACGGGTCACGTGAGAATCCACCTGTGGAGGGGATTCCCACTTAGCAAAATAATTATCCGCGAACGGATAAGCCACCGCCAGGCGTCTCTGCGGCTGGTATCTTTTGCCAGGTTGTTTCCACGCCTCCTCTAAATGGTCCACCAACTGACCCGAAAGAGGAAAGACTGTGGCATCGCCCTTCACATCTTTGAAAAAGGCATACTTAGATTTAGCCGCTGGGGGAACTTCGTCCTCAATCACCAAGGCTGTGCGGACCGCCCGAATAAGTCCAGGAATATATACTTTGGACTTAGCATCAGCGTCCTTAGTATGGAGAGGTTCCTGATCGTAAGGATCCAGAATCTCCCCATCATCAGACGTCCCTTCGTCATCCTCATAAGGAGCGGACAGAGACGCCACCGGCCTTTTATGAGGCCGCATCACAGACTCCCCTTGCAACACATCCGACAAGTGCTGTACAGAACTCGTCAGGGAGTTAACCCACGCTGGCTCCTGAGAACCCGGGAGCGGGGAAATAGGGAGACTGTGGGGTACCACCAATTGTCGTGGGAACCCCTGCATGGGTGACGACACCACAGACTGCTGGGACAAACCCATCGGAGTAAACGCGGGCTGCGGAGCTAACTGGCCCACTAAAGCTGTTAACGCCTGAGCGAAACAAGCCCAGGGCGGCTCCTGTACCGGTGCTGTAACCGTAATAGGCCGCGCCATGGACAAACACTGCCGGCAAAGGCCCTCCGCGCTACCCTCCCCCTCCGCTAACGGTACTTTGCACGTGGTACACTGTAGCCGGAGGGGAAAATCACTTTGACATGATGGCACCACGTATGTGACCTCTCTCACCAATTAAGTATTAAATAGGCGAGAGACCACCCTGCAGCACCGCACCGCAAGGGCTTTAGCAGAAAGAACAGGGACAGTAATAAAGCTGACAGTTTAGAGAAGAAAAGTTACAGGCAGCGCTAGCACAGTCACATACAATGCAGAGAAGTAACAATTCCTGCACTAACAGCGCTGATCACTCAACTACACAGACACAGGGCCTGGTAGGACACAGCGCTGCATACACAGACCTGAGCCACAGCGGAGGAGAGGTATGCGGGGGGACCCAGACCACGATGCTTCCTTCCAGACTTCCAGCAGCGTTCACCATGCGTTGCAGAGAAGATGGCCGCCGAGGAGCAGAGAGAAGCTGGCCTGGGGGAGGAGCGCTGACACAGGACCAGTCAGCACAGTGCAGAGAGGGCTGTGTGCAGCGGGGGAGGCGCCGGCTGTGAGACAGGGAAGGCACGCTCCCCTGGCATGCATTTAACCCCTGGGACGCCGCAGCGCTACCGCTCTGCTGTGGTCCGCTGTCCCAGGGGGTAGTGGAAGCGCAGGTTGGTCGCCTGGCTCCACGCTGCAGCCAGTCCCCAGGGAGCCCCCTGCCTGGGGACTTAGGACCATGTGATCAGCGGGGACCCACCGCGGGACCCCGCTGCTTACCTCTGTCCCCCTTGAATCCGGCCATGGTCCGGAGCATCTGGGGTCACCGCTAGCTGTGACCCCAGACGCCCACCAGCATCCCCGGATCAGTACCGGCGTTCTGGTACCGGCGGGGTGTAGGGAAGACAGCATGGACGTCAGGACTGACTGTCCATGCTGTTCATCCAGATGTGCAGCCACAGCTGCATGAAGAAAAAGCTTCAGGGGCTCTTCTAGCCCCCACTCCAACAGGTGCACCCGACTCCGGCCGGGCACCAAACTAAACTGAGGTGCCTTGGCCCGGGGTCGGGGTATAGGAGGGGGACCTAGTGCATCCTGGGAGGCTGAAAGCTTAACTCTTTGGTGCCCTGCGACTGACGTCACACCTATACCCCAAGGTATCCTGTGGATACCCTATGGACCCTGAAGTAGAAATGTTTAATTTCTTTAACAGCACCGTATAGAAGGATGTTTGTGGGCATTGGGAAGATACTGTAGGTTTTTAAATGGTGTCAAATCGTGGATTTGGGCTCTTTGTTTAAATGCAAAAATTTTTTAAAAAGCAACCTTTTTTCGATTAATCTTAAACGAATTAAACGAAAAATGGAAAAAAGTAGGAAAAATGCTGATTTTGGGGTACTTTGAAGGGCACTTTGAAAAATTGCAAAAAAAATATAAAAAACAATTATTTTTCAAGTAAAAAAATATTGTAATTAAATTTGGGGTGCCTAAACTAACGAAAAAGTTGATTTGCGAGTTATTTGAGGAATTTTTTTATTTTACCCCCAAAAATGACATGTAATTATTGGACTAATTAAGCAAATTGGAAATTTCCAATTGCCTAATTAGTCAATGTGGGGGGAGGGGTGTCCGAGGTGTCCAGCACAGTGTCTCTGCATTTTAACCTTAAAATAAAGATATTCCTTTTAATCCCTCACCCTTAGGGAGTTGCGAATTGAAAACTTCTAATTCAGTATCACTGGTTCAGTGCGAGTTGCTAATTAGATTGCAAAATGAAGTCGCTGTGCGAATTCGTAGAGAGAATAGCAACTCGCACCTCGCACCTAATATGATTGACCCCCTTAGTCATACATAGTCTCCTCATAAACAGTTAAATTAGACATTTCATCCCACAAAACATTACACTTTTCATTGTGCTTAGCATTAACAAACCATGAAACCCATGTCACAAGGTGATATGAGAGGGAGTTTTGAGAATCATCCTAGAGGGATACAAAACTCCTCCCCTCTGCCTGTTAAACATCAAAATCCCGATGCCTATCATTAGCCCTACTACAAAATACTGACACCCGGGATACCGAACTAAGGTAAGCTGGGTGTCTCAGCATCTAGCTACCGGGGGAGACTTAGGGTTAGGCACCCCCCGGGAGGGTTAGGGTAGGGAAAGAGGAGGTTAGGGATAGGCACCATTAGGTGGGGTTAGGGTTAGGCACCTCCCAGGAAGGGTTAGGTTTAGGCACTAATGGGAGGAGGTTAGGGTTAGGCACTAGGGGGGAGGTTAGGGTTAGGCACCACTAAGGGAGGGTTAGGGTTAGGGGGGAAGAGGGGAGGGTTAGGATACATAGCAGCCCCAGTTGGGAATTAGGTCCGTCAGTGTTCTGCTGTCGGTATTTGATCCGGTGGCTATTAAGCCACCAGCATTAAGTACGGATTCCTCAGGTCCAAAATATATAGTTCCTAAATAGAAACAATAAGTGACATTTAAATTAACTCAACTTTTCATTTCCTTATTCGGAAGTGTGGGTGGACCACAAACTAGTGATATAATAGTGATTATGCAAAAACAAAAGTATAAAAGATTCTAAGACCCACATGTGTACTGTCATCAGCTAAACACACTTACTAGCCCTCATATAATCTGGTAACTCAGCTCAGCCTGGCTATACAGATGGACTAGGCAAAATAAATGCATAACATGTGGATAACTTTATATTGTATACTAATATATATTTGTTTGTTCCAGATATGACTGGATGTCTAAAGTGTTCTCAAAGTCAGTGGTCGAATAATGGAAGCTCTCGATGTGAAAATAGGACTGCAGAATATTTTGAATGGAAGGACCCATTTGCTATTACACTATTGACTTTTGCTGCTATTGGGTTTGTAGTTGTGCTAATAATAGGAATTCTGTTTGCGAAATATGCTGACAGCCCAGTGGTTAAAGCAGCAGGGGGGCATTATACATACTTATTGATGATATCCTTATTATGTAGCTTGGTGGGAATTTGTTTTTTCATTGGAGAACCAAGTGACACTATCTGTAAGATCAGACAACCTCTCTATGGTATCAGCTTCACCATCTCTATTTCCTGTATTTTAATCAAATCTATTCGAATTCTTCTAGCATTTGAATCGGCCGCTAGGGGACAAAGGGTAGTAACATTAACCTACCAGCCATTCATTATTATCATTGTCTTAACTGGGATTCAGTTGTGTATTTGTACAATGTGGCTTATACTGAAAGGTCCTTCTTTTATTAAAATTTACCCAACAGTTCAATTGATAAGCCTACAGTGTGATGAAGGATCTTATGTAGCATTTGGCATTATGTTAGGCTATATTGGGTTACTTGCATTGATTTGTTTCCTACTAGCATACAAAGGAAGGAAATTGCCAGAGAAATACAATGAGGCCAGATGTATCACATTTAGCATGCTTGTTTACATGTTTGTCTGGATTCTCTTCATCCCGATTTACACGAATGGCACTCGTGGCATGTACCTTTCTGCTGTACAAGCTGTTGCCATACTGGCCTCAATATATGGAATGATATCCTGTCACCTTTTACCAGTTTGTTACATAATAGTTTTCAAAAGAGAAACTTGTAACCGAGAAATGTACCTTCAGAGCGTTAGTAGATTCTACCAAAATAAGGTGCCATCAATTCATCAAAAATCCTCAAAACTAGAGATTCCTTCTGCTAACCTCAAACAAAATTCTAAAGCTGTCCATTTCACTCAGATGAGTTTAAGTTGTTCGAGACTAGTAAGAAAAAGACATAAGAGCTGTTAGCTGTAATACATTATGTAATATGGCAAAATCAACTAAGTATCAACTGAAGATGTACAAATTAGAAATAATTACTTATTTTATTCCAGTACAATTTTGTCTGATGATACACACACTCACTGAACCTTATTTACAAAGTGTACCGCAAGTTGCTTTGATTTTAAAATCGTGCATCTACATGTATCGCAGAACGCTCTTCATGATGTATACTCAGGCTATGCTTCTGAAAATGTAGATAGAAAAAAGAAAGCGCTGATTCAACTGAATAGTATTAATATATTTAATATACCTCCATTGGTTCAAAAAAAGTCTATTCTCTTTTAAAAAACACAAATAAATATTTGCAACCGTATAAAATATACACCAGCCTGCAATAAAATCAATAATCCACATTTAACATAACATACAATAATGGGCCCACGACACACAATCTCTCTATACTTTAACATAAAAGATTTTATGATATACACCTAACCTTTCAGCAGTAAGTTTTCTACAGCAGCAGAGCAACCACTGTTCAATAAATAGATACACTATTAATAAAATAGAAATCAAATTGATACAAGGTGAATAAATCTGTTGCTTCCTAGATTTCTCTAGGCAGTATATTGTTACAGACTGTCAGCAGTCTCAATTCAAATACAGTTGTAGAAAAAACACCTGAAAACTAATACATAATAATACACCTTTTTTCTGCCAATGTAGGTACTAGGCAGTATATTATTTCAGACTATCCTCAGTCTTGATTTCAAACATATCCCTAATTGTAGAGGAAATATGAAAGCTGTTTTAGACCCTCAACGGTCTTAATTAATATATAGTCCTTTCAAGACAATTTGTTTAATCCCTTCAGCAGGATTTTACTTTGCTGTTAACAAGTGTATTTAAATCACAGTCTCCTTCATAGGCCTTTAGGGAATAAACACAGTCAGGGAGTTCCTCTTAATTATGGTGATTTATACTCTCAATTTCATATCCCACATGGCCATGTAATGTGTAAAGAGGGTTATATATATATAGAAATTTTTTTTGTATAAACTCCTCTTTACCGTGATAGACTGGAGGTCCTCCTAGCATTCAGCTTGCTGCGGCTGCACGCCTTCACTGGCCGTGCTGTTACACCTGTGTAGTGTCCAGATAGCCACCTCCGTATTTATTAGAAATCCTCCACATAGGTAGCTCTCTGTGGCTTACCTCAATGTTGGTAATTTATCACTGTGGGTACCCTTCAGAGTTGAATTTTCAATATATGTGGAGCTGTATTTGCCGGCGTCTCTGCAACAAATAAAATGCATTTCTCCGCCTGGCTGTCAGCAGCTTCCTCAGTTAGTGTCTGTCAGAATCCCGGCGCAGGCATCACGAAGTTAAGTAGCGGGGTTCGGGAGAGGGGTAGGGTGTAGAGTTAGGCACAGGGGGGAGGGTTAGATTTAGGGTGCGGGAAGGGGAAAGCTACGTATAAGCACTGGAGGGGGGTTAGGTTCAGGGGTATGCAGTCGGGAAGCCAGCGGACCTAATCCCGACTGTCATATCCCGGCAAGGGTCTAAAGACAGGCGTCGATATGCCGACGCCTGTCATTAGGCATATGCCGGGAGCCCGACGCCCGGCAACCCGATCGAAGGGTCCCCGGGCGCCGAGTGCGGATAGCCGCGCGCGGGGGGGAGGATTAGGATTAGGGTTCCCGGGGGGACTTGGGGTTATGCACCCATCCGGGAGGTTAGGTTTAGGCTAGGGGAAGGGGGGTTAGCATTAGGCACCCCCGGGGGGGACTTAGGGTTAGGCACCCCCCCGTGGTATTTAGGCTTAGGCGGCGGGGAAGGGGGGGTTAGGTTTAGGCACAGAGGGGGGATTAGGGTTAGGCACTGGGGGGGAAGGTTAGGGTTAGGCACCCCTAAGGGAGGGTAAGGGTTAGGGGGGGGAAGGTTAGGGTTAGGCACTGTGGGAGGAGATTAGGGTTAGGCACTGGGGGGGAAGGTTAGGGTTAGGCAACCCTAAGGGAGGGTTAGGGGGTAGAAATAGGTTAGTAAATACTTACCTTTGACGATCGGGATGTCCTCCTTTGCCGGGTTGCCGCTGTCCGGATTCCAACCGCTGGGCATGGGTCCGGCAGTAAATCATACCGATTCCGGTTCAGGCACTGAGGAGGGAGGGTTAGGGTAGGGAGAGGGGGCGGTTTAGGATACCTACCGACAGGTGTCAGTATCCTAACTCTGTCAAGATGCCAGCATTGGGATTTTGACAGCTGGTGTCCCGAGCGCCGGCATCCCATACCGATTCCCTTTAGAACCACCTTTTCTCCTCATTAAACACCATTTTTTTTCTAAATGCTCCTGAGGCAAGCCTTGTTTATATCTGAATTATTCATGAGGGTGAGCAGTTATTAGAGATGTTTTTATGACATGTTACTTACATGAATGCTCACCTAGAAGTATATATAATAGTATCAAACAGGACACAACCACTACCAGCTCTAAACTGGGGAAAAGATCAAGATATTTTGCAGACTAAATATAAGTGTGTCTTCTTCAAAGCAATGAAAATTTCAATCTAAATTCTGACTCTACAAAATATGTATTTTTTTTAAAGTTCAGTAGAACCAGAATTATCTATGTGCCTACTCTGTACTTAGAAAGGTATATACTACTTTATCCATAAAATATCTGCATCACCACAAATACAGTCATCTTCCACGCCTATGCTTTAATTGTGCCGCTGCCAGCACAAAATGAGGCATGTGATTTATCCAGTACTGTATTTTGCACTGAACCACAACTGCTTTGCGCATCATCTCTGGTGATTTCTGGTGAGAGGAAATAAAAATGTGACATTTCCCCACCACCACTTCCCAGATCGCATATACTGTAAGAAAAAACTGTGTTATAAATGGAATATTACTAATGCAGAGGCAAATGCAGGATTTCTACAGGGGTTTTTTGAATGTTTGATTTAGGAACCCGACGCAACTGCAGCAATAAGCCTAAAACAAATGCTTTAAATTGTTTTATGTACATAACAAGTACAGTATGGTTGAGTTGCTTAATCACACTGCCTTATCTTTATCTATTGATATAAGTAGAATATTCAAGAGGATAAAATGTTTTTTTTACACACAATAAAATAACATATTACATGCAGTGAAATTAGCTGAATTTGCCATTTCGTCGTGTGTTTCATACTTGCTGATTTTTATTGTCTCCTCTCCGGGAGAAGCCAGGAGAGGACATGCAGCTTACAGTTTTGGAGAGCAGGGACGGGCTCTCCACATCATTAGACCCCACCCCATCATGTCAAATAACCGCGATTTGCGGTTCAGTGTGTAGGGGGCATGACAAAATGATGGGATTTGCGGTTCAGTGTGTAGGGGGTATGACAAAATGATGCAATTTGCATCATTTTGTCCCGCACACTCCCTATGACCTTGAGATTATCTATATTATCACCCCATCTTGCCCACTTCACTAGGAAGGGATGGAATGCAGGAGATCCGTCCTTGGGGTGTGGGAGACTACCAGAAAAAATGTGAGCTTCCTGCAACTTCCGGGATATTAGGCAAATATGCTTTCAGGTGTGTTCAGCTATACAGTAAGGTACATTTACCATAGAGACTAAAGTTGTTGCTGCATCCACCATGGAGCTGATGCTGTTAACTGGACTGCAAATAAGATGCTATTGTTTTAAGTTTTAATGGTCACCTGGTGTGTTTGAGCCCTTAGAACAAATACTTACAGATTTACAATCACAGTCAATATTACACATACCCATGCTTTGCTGTTGACTGCCACTTTGGATCACAAAAGCAACTTAGTTTGTGAAGGGACTACTAAGTGACGTGCGGTGAGGTAAATGGCTGGGGAGGCACTGGCTAGTATCAGAGCAAGATTTACTCATACATATATGAACCCGAGGGTTCATGTGGGCATTATACAAAGGTGCAGCAGTATATAGTGCTGGAAATTTGGTGTGTTTTGATCAGGGATGTGTGGAAAAGGTAGATGGGGGAGGCAGTGCCTCACCTGTCATACACTTTTTACTCCAAATGATTAGAATAATACAAAGAAGATATTTATAATATTTTCTTTAAATTTTTCTTATAATTTTTATAGTCAAAACTCTGGAGTATACCTAAGTATAACTGGAAAGACTCTGCCTCACCTGACCGCACATCAATGGGCTACTTATAGGACTTGATGACACACAGACATGACAGGGACATAGACTGACAAGGACAGACAGAAATACAAGCAGACCTGATGGACAGACACTTGGACAGTACTGGAAGACACTCTCCCAGGACAGACTGAGAGACAGACACATTGATAGGGATCGAAGGCATGTTCACAGGAAATACAGATGGACACACTAGCAGTGCTATTAAAGGGACTAACAGGGCATATAGACACACTGGAAGCTCATAGGACATCACATTGACACCACTGGGAGACAAGCTAGATCAGACAGACAGTGCTCACTCTCCCCTACAGATCAGGCAGCAACAGATTTTCCTCCTTATGACATACAGGAGAGACTCAGCACATGATTGGTCTATGCTGCTGATTCCTGAATGGCCATATACCTTCCCTTTAGCAGCCTAGTGCAGTGCACAGAAAGACAGTATACTGTACTAATTTTCTGCAGGCAGTGACAGACAGGTTGTACAATCATTTTCATCAAAGGAAGGGGGGCTTTCTATACACCTACAAATTTTACATTTCCTGAACTCATTCTCTGCAGATCTGTAGATAAAACTGAGAAGATATTAATACATTCTGCATTGGTTGGTTGAGGAAGGACTGAAAGCCTTGAGGAAACATATAACGTTTTGGGGGAAAATAAGAAATAAAGCAAATATTATTTGTAAAAGTTTCGACATTTTTTAGTAAACACATTCAAGTTATATGTCTGTTGTTAGATAGTTTTTATGCTTAAATGTGTATTTATATAGAGCCATTCCTACTGTATATTTATTATTGTAATTTTAATAATAAAGATCACGTTAAGTATTGAAAGTACTTTTCATCTCCTTTTCTTCTATTTGACAGTACCAGCTATCCATCCATTTATTTAAGTGCATACACTAACTGTACAAATGAGATCTATGTAACATGATATACAGGGCTTGATTCAGAGCCGGACGCTCTGACAGAGCGCTCGCTCTGAATCAGGGCCGGCCTTCTGTTTTTTTAGAGCGGCCTCCTGGCCGCTCGCATAGCTGTGGGTGACCACCCACAGCTATAGCGAGCGGCCAGGAAGATGGTCGCGATGGTCAAGACCCTAGAGTGCTTTCGGCTCAAACAGAGCTGAAAGTACTCCCACAGACATCACTTGTGTAGACAGTGTAGATGGAATAAAATCAGACTCACTTTGCATTGCTCCTATTACAGAGGATGTGCAATTAGAGTTAAGGCAAGATACCATCCTCAGATTGGCATAAATTAAACTCTGAATCAGCCCAAACAATGTTTTAACACAAAACAACTTTTATTTACTGTATTTTACAGCTAAAAAGTCTTTTCACTTTGATGCTGATGCGCCGTCTCCCTAGCAGGAAGTATCTGCCACAGAATTGATAATAAATGTTGGCTGCTAATCAAGGCCAGCAACAGAAATCTTGGGGCCCTGTTCACAAATTTTTTGCACCCTCGCCACTACGTGAATGCTAATCAGCTTGAGTCTTTTCTTACCTATATAGAGGTATTTCTGCAATCAGGGACCTCTGAAGAAATTAATTCCCCCTGGGCAGACCATAACTTCAGTCGGCATTCACTATTCATGTAGGCAATCACTTGGTCCGGAAGATGTGTGTTTAAGTAGGAATATAACCAATGTCATCATAATACAATGTTTTCTTGTAGAATTGGTGTCTTAATAAAAATGTATTGTGTCCCAGCCTTTTCCTTCTGATCTGGAAGGTTGCTGAAAATATCCATCCCCTTACCCATTGTGTCTCTCCAGCAGCATCAGCTCCTCCTGTTTCTCTCCAGCAGCTTCAGCTTCACGTCCTGTGTCTCTACAGCAGCCTCAGAACCCAATGTGTCTCTTCATAGCCTCATCCTCCCTTGTGTCTCTCCAGCAACCTCAGCTTGCCCCCCTCATGTCTCCTCATAGACTCAGCTCACCCTTCCATGTTTCTGCAGCAGCCTCAGCTTCCCCATGTATCTCTGCAGCAGCCTCAGCCCCAACCATGCCTCTCCAGCAACCTTTGATCTCCCTGTGTCTCTCCATAGCCTCAGCTATTCCCTGTGTCTCTTCATAGCCTCAATTTCCCCCCTTCCTGTGTCTCTTCAGCAGCCTCAGTGCTCTCCTGTATCTCTCCTTAAACTCAGCTTTCCCCCTTTCAGTGTATCTCAAGCAGATTCACTTATCTACCCCGGATCTTTTGCTTGCTCATCCTCACAGTGACAGTGGCTCCTCACTCCTCTGTTCTTTAGTGAGTGAACATCATGACCTTACGTGTGCTTTGCCAAAACAAAAATAAATGTATTGTGCTGGATGATGCCGGCCCCTCCATGCCTGCTCCCTGCTGAATACTCCAGTGGTGTAGGCATGGGACACTGGGCCTGATTCAGTCCCGGTAGCAAGCGCTGAGCGCTCGCAAGTGGGTCGATGGTGGCCCAGAGCACATACGCACGACGGAGCCGGCTCCGTCGTGTGCATGTGCGAGACCCGGATAGCGACAGGCAATCCGTCGCTCCGGGTCTCACACCAAAGGGGGCGTGCTGTCGATGTTGAGTGACAGCACGCCCCCTTTGGTGGACGGACCGGGGGGGGTGGCTGCCCAGACGGAGGCGTTCCCATGAGAACGCTTACCATCTAGGGGCGGCCCCACTGACATCACAAGTGATGTCAGTGGGAGAGCTTTCGGCTCTGTTTGAGCCGAAAGCTCTCTGGGGCTTGCCGCCACGAGACCCTACCACAAGGGTCTCATCGCAAGCACGATGGTCGCGATGGTTTTGACCATCGCGACCATCATCCTGGCTGCTTGCACTAGCTGTGGGTGGCAACCCACAGTAATGCAAGCGGACAGGAGGCCGCTCCATAAGAAAATAAAAAGACACCCTGATTCAGAGCGAGCGCTCTGTCAGAGGGTCCGGCTCTGAATCAGGGACACAATCAGAATCACTGTACTGTCTGGGGCCACAGGAGGAAGAGGTGAGTGCCCGGGCTCCTTGGAATCTCAGTTCCCTTTGTGCCCTCCTGTTTCGGGCCTGCTACTAATAGGGGATGCAGGTGCTCTTCTAAGCAGCAGCAAGATTTCTTATAATCTGCTTCTGCTAGTGAGATAATGGAGCAGTAACCCTGCCAAATAAATATTATAAAGAAGAGACTTGACTTAATAGAAGTATTATTTAACCCCCTTTTAACAAAGACAATTACATTTAATTATGTGACATCAATCCATACTATTTATAAGGTGCCACAGAATTACACAGGACAATATAGTTTTAGTTCAAAGAGAAAGATAAACTGACAACATAACAAACGACTGTTTATTCTAAAGAGCTACCAAACAAAAGCCATATATAGGTACACAAAAAAATAAATAGTGAATCTAATTTTTAACAATATTGTGCTGTGTTGTGAAAATTATTCTAGTCACAAAAGTATACTATATCACTTATCAAAAAGTGATTAATATCAGTCTGATGGAGAGATTCATTCAGATGTGATATCCCACAGGAGACTTGCATGGTGACAGGTATTATGGTAGGTAAAATACTTATTTTTGTGATATGTTACTACCCTAACTTCCAGGCCCTTATTCTACTCAGGAAGTGTAAACTGGTATTAATGAAGTCTGACAGTGTCGGTGAGGCATATGTTGGATCAGTCAGTCAAACAAAGTCCAAGTAAAGAAAGTCCTTCAAATGTTGCGAATGGCAGTCTTCCGGTAATTCGGGAGATCACTTCCATTACCAATGATTTTAAAGTAAGAAACTTTTACAGATCACTATCATTGAAACAAATAAGGAAATGCTGATTGTCTGAAAGTGTGGGAGTGCCACTCTCAACCAGTAAGTGCTTCCCCATTCATGTCAATGACAGTGACTGCAAGCGACCGGTCACTGCAGGTTAGACACTGTACTCAGTGTACAGTGTGTACATAATTAAGGCAGTGCAGTGGCATCCGCAGCTATATGGTAAGCTGTACACAGGAAGCGACCAAATTCCTGCGGCAAGTCAGGTCAACCACTAATATGCTAATAGGTCTGATGGTTCTCGATGTTACCGATGTTTACGCTATCTTGTGTGCTGATCAGGCTGTGCGTAAAGGTAGATGGGCGGCATAGTATGGGGCTGTATGTCTGCATCTTGTCTTGCGGTCTCCGTGAGTATGCATTGATTAGCATATTTTCTCAGTGGACAGGTGCGTGCGTCAGCATCTGTGCGTTCCTTGCTGAATCAGGTCTTTTAGCCTATTTATCAGTAGGTACCCACCCACTTCCCCATCTGATCTAGGGTAATAATGTCATCTACCTGGCCCTGTTGGTCTACTATGGTATTTGGCCCTGCCCGGCTAACCTATAACTTGTGCTTTTGGGTAAGTACTGGCGCCATCACTTTCTGTCCAACTTCTAGCTCCCTTTCTTGCATACACTGGTTGTAGTTCTGGCACTGCTGTTCCTGCATCCCCTGTGTGTGGTCATGCACAAGCTGCATTAACTGCTGCAGTCTATCCCTCATTTGGACCACATATTCCAGGATGGGAACATCAGGTTCCAGAACATCTCTCTTCCCAGTTCTCCCAGACTAGGTGAAGAGGCCCCCATACCCTTTGAGCATATAGAAACTCAAAAGGGGAAATCCTGGAGCACTACATGGTACACGAATAATAGCTGCTGCAATAACGCTACTAGCTCCCCCTCTGCATATGAATGCAACAGCTGCTTATTGGTCCTGTTAAATTTCTTGCAGAGACCGTTCGTCAGGGTATGGTAGGGGGTGGTGCGGAAGGAATAGACTCCAAGTTTGTCCCATACTGTCTGCAGCAAGTCCCCTAGAAATTTTAAATGTTTTCCCTGATTGGCAACCACTTCCTGGGGAAATAGTATGCGGCTAAATATATCCATGAGAGCCTGGGTAATATGCTTGGCATCTATGGATGCCAGTGCACTGCCTCAGGATATCTAGTTGCATAGTCATTTGGCTTGGTTGCCCCACAATTTTCATGGCAGCTTGCATGGATGGTTCACCTATGATGGGCATGGACTGTAGGGTAGCTCTATGTGGGAGGTCACCCACGGCATTGGCATACCTCGCATGACACCTTATAGTATACTATCTTGCCTCCTGGTTTATTCCAAGCTAGAATAAATGCTACAATAGTCAGGTGTGGCTTTTACAGATTCCTAAGTGGCCTGCTATGGGGATGTCATGGGCAAGAGCCAGCCAACCAGGCATGGTACTGCCAGGAGAACAATTAGCTGTTTCCTTGGTACTTTGGGCTCTAAGGGATCTGCTTGTGCGGGTACCCTGTACAGTCTCTCCTCCTCTCACAGGATGTGATCCTCCTGAGGTCCCCATTCTGTTAATTCCACTGGGATGCGGAAACTAGCCATGGAGAGGTCTGTCTGGGGCCAGTTTACTGTCACAGTGAAGCAAGTTTGGTACAGTGTTACTCACTGGCGGCAGTTCAGGGGTCATGGCAGCTGGTCCATCCAAAGACTCCCTGTACTGACATAGGAAGGTCCTTCTGTGCTGTACCTAATGCCCTTGCTTGGCTCCAGGTAATAGCTCCCACAAAATGATTAGCCAAATCATCACCCAGATCATTTCCAAGAATACATTGAGTGTGTAAACCATGAAGAAGTCCCACATTCACTTCCCCACAGCCCGGACCCAGTTGTTCCTTCATGTTATCTGGGGTAACTTTCCTCATAGCTGCTACCACCTTTACTTGGTGTGCTACCTCATTTGCCTCTGGCAGATCAAGAATGTAGTACCCCTGCCCACCCCTAAATGATGGTGCATGGCACACTGCTACCCAAGGCACAGCTGGTTGGGCACCAGGACATAGCCCTCTTCCCTGTGGACAGTCTTGCTGTACTTGCCCCACATTGCAATAGTTGTAGCACTGCTGGGGCTCAGGCAGTGCTAGTGTCAGGATGCAGCTTGGGATCGTCCGTTACTCACGTCTGCGATGGCGTCTTCGGGCTCCTAAGCATTCAGTTGTCAGCTTTCATGTGTGCATCCTGGTTGCTGCAGATGCAGTCCTGGGTGTCACCATGCTGGTTCATGTCATCTGATCAGTATCCTCCTATGGTAGTCGTTCAGCTGATGTCTCTGGCCAATGACCAGCTACCAAGGGGTATATTAGGGCATTTCCTGCAGCATGAAGTTGCATGTACAACTTTGCTCCTATAATGGTTTCTTCTATGACTGCATCTCAGGCTCCGCAGTGTTCCTTCCCAGTCAACCCTCCTTGTGACTACCACCGCTGTTCAGCTATTCATTACAAATGCTGACGATCACCACTGTTCAGTGTTTCATACCAAGTGCTGACTACCATCGATTCTCAGTGTTTCATACCATGTGCTGATTACCATCGATTCTCAGTGTTTCACACCAAGTGCTGACTACCATTGATTCCCAGTGTTACATATCAAGTGCTGGCTACCATCGCAACTCAGAATCTCATACCAACTGTCGATTACCATCGATTCTCAGTGTCTCAATCCAAGTGCTGACTACCATCGATTCTCAGTGTCTTATACCAAGTGCTGGCTACCATCACCACTCAGCATCTTATACCAACTATCAATTACCATCGATTCTCAGTGTCTCATTTCAAGTGCTGACTATCATCGTCACTCGGAATTTCATACCAACTATCGATTACCATCGTCATTCAGCATCTCATACCAAGTCCTGATTACCATCAGTATTCAGAATCCCATACCAGGTGCTGATTACCAGTGCAACTCACATATCACTCTTTGGAGCAGCATCCTTGTTCATCAGTGCTTATATAGTCCTCCCATATCTATATCTGTGTTTTCTCCAGGTACCTGCCTCAGGGGCCGCAACCTGTTCACTTGGTGCAGCGAAACCCACATCCCGCTTGGTAGGGTCAATGGTGAATACCACCGAGTGGACTAGACTCTATGTCCTGGGGTTGGTCTCGCCAACACCTGCGAGAAACCTATGAAGAGGACATATATATTGCCTCCCCGATTCCACTCACCAGCTACCCTTAGCCCACTGGCCCAAGTTCCAGCAGTTGTAGCCTATATAAATCTGGATGTGACAGCTGGTCCTCGGGGCCTTAAGTTGAAGGTCAGCGTAGCTGGGGGACATAGCTGGGCCAGGTGCTGGGACCACTGATGGAGATACCAATGTTGCTGGGCCCATCAGTGGGTTGTCCTCTCCTTTAGATTGGCCAGTCTCCACTGTGGCCTGTTAGCTGTGAACTTGTCTGCTAAATAGGCTGATTTCTCTGAAGTGCTGGGGTCCTGATCTTCCACCCAGCCTCTAATCTCCAGCGGCATCTTGTTAGGCAGCTACTCCAGGACAATAACATTTTTACCATCCACTATGGTACTGGCCTGCTTTTCAGCCAGACACCTGTCACAGTTCCAACAGAACAGGTTATTGAACTCAGTAAATGAAGAATCCCTTCTTTTTGCCATAGACCGGAACTTTGTCTTATAGGATTCTGCGTTCACTGCATATCTGGCCAGCAGCACCCTCCACACCTCTTCATGTGCCAGTATCTGCTCTGGACTCAGGGCATGGCGTGCCTCCAGACCTCATCCCCTCAGACTGGTTAACAAATAGAGATGCCACTCTGCTGCCTCAATCCCATGCATAGTCATCACTTATTCAAAAATCTGTAAATTGGTGTCAATGTCTGAACTGGCCTCATAAAAAGGTGGATCATCTTGATATCTCAGCCTGGTTGTCTGCCTTGCCTCAGGGTTCCAGGTCTGCACGCCCAATGTGGCTCCCAATACTGCAGCTTCTTATCCTAGCACTGCCAACAGCTCCTGCAATTGATGTTCCTGACCCTCAGTCAGCTCTGGGATGCAGTCCTCATCATACTTTTCTCCAGGGTCCTCTTGGTTCCATTGAGCCAGCTTTGCCATTAATACAGCCCTGATTTTCGAATGCCTGGAACACAGGGCCTGATTCAGACCCACTCGCAAGTGGGTCGATGGTGTGCCAGTGCACATGCGTGGTGTGCGAGCCCCGGAGCGAGCGCACAAAGCACTCAATCCAGCGCTCACATCCAAAAGGGGCGGCTGTCGATGTTGATCGACAGCTCACCCCGTTTGGAAGGCGGGGCGGGGGGTGGCTGGGCAAGCAGAGGCATACCTGCAGGAATGCCTGCCATTTGTGGGTGGCCCTACTGACATCACTCGTGATGTCAGTAGGTATAACAGAGGTCTGGTATAACAGAGGTCCTGCAGTTGATCATTCTTGCTGTATTGGTAGCATAGTGGTGCTGCTTCCATTCCCTACTGTATTTATGATGTTTTTGTGCTTGGAGGTTGATGTCTAAGTGATCACAATGCTGCCACCAAATATAATGATATGTGGTACAGACATCACTAAGACTCATTGATAGATGAAAACCTGAAACATGGACAGGCTCGACCAAAGCACGACACACTCAAACAATACCCATACCAAGCATAGCAGCAAAGAGACAAGAAAAGTCCTGTGGCAAGGCACAGCCCGCATATGAGCCAATGTAAATTCCAACAGGGGTGAGTTCGGCTTTATTGGGGATACTGACTGATTTCCCCCCAAAAAAAACTGACCTTTTCACCAGTTCGGCTATTCGCTGCATTTGCCCATATGCGTTTTCGCCTGTTTTACAATTGAAAAGGGCAAAAAGCGGTGGATGCGCGCATTGTGTAAGCAGGCGAAAACTTTGCCTCAAAACACGCGAATGAGGCAAAAACATTACGCTTTTCGTTGATCTCGGCTTTTTGCGGGTAATTGAATCCAGTCCTATATTGAGAATATTGCTGAAGGAGAATCTGCCACAATGGTATGAATAACAATCTTTATTGGGTATAATATATTAACATATTATTGAACTTGAATCAATCAACACTCAATATAACGCAGATGCTAATGTACAATACCAAATAAATACACAGTGGGTCAATCTGTTTTTGAATCACTTTATTCCCCTTACTGTTGTTTTTAATATCTGACTGATTTAGCTTACATATTTTAACTGTACCTAATAAAGATGACATTTTATTAATTAGTGCACTAAACAGGACAACACTTTTTTTCTTCTTTGATGTTTTAGGTATTACAGGTGTCAAAAGGCTACACCTCTGTGACCGGATGGCATCAGCCAGACTCCCGATTACAGATTGGGGTTTTGATCCCCACTGGACCTTGGGGTACCAGGGATTCCCACTTACCGTCAGTGACCGCCTTTCACTGACTCCGCCCACTTCTCAGGCTGGCCGGCATGCGAACCAGGGATCTGTGTCCATAGACGTAGGTCTTGACCCTGCCATTCCTGATAATCAGGAATCTGCAATCAGTAGTGCACTTGTGTGCACTGATAATTCAGGCTATGGAAGTGCAAGTTACTACTACTTTTTGCAACTTAGATAGTATTGGGCTTAGGACCTCATTCAGACCCGCCCGCAAGCGCTATGTGCTCGCAAGTGGGTCAATGGTGGGGCACTCCTCACGCAAGCCCCGTAGCGAGTGAGAAATTCACTCACTCCGGGGCTCGCTACAAATGGGGCGGCTGTCGATGTTGATCGACAGCTCGCGCCATTTTGTAGGTGGGGAGCGGGGGTGGCTGGTCAAATGGAGGCATTCCTGAAGGAATGCCTGCCATTTGTGGGCGGCCCTACTGACATCACTCGTGATGTCAGTAGTGAGCTTCCTGCTCTATTTGAGCAGGAAACTCACTGGGGCTTGTGGCAGATGAGACCCTACCACAAGGGTCTCGTCGCAGGCCCGATGGTCGCGATAATAGTGACCATCACCTGGCAGCTCGCAAAAGCTGTGGGTGGTCACCCACAGCTTAGCGAGTGGCCAGGAGGCCGGGTTAAAAAAAAAGCGGCCGCCCTGATTCAGAGCGAGTGCTCGCTTTTTGCGAGCTCCTCTGAATGAGGTACTTAGTTGGCTCACCTTGCAGGGTTCATAGCACGCTGGCCATCATGAAGTCAAAGTGACACAAGAGTGGCCATTACAAGTCTTGCCTCCCAGAAGAGAATAACAAATAATCATGTTATTTTAGTGTAATTAAAATCAAAACAGTGACCTCTTATTATTATGAATGTGGAATAGTGTCCCTTTAGATATATACAGTAATAGGAGGATTATGCCCACATAGGAAGGTAAATATATAGTTAATTTTCCCCATTATTATTTATCATATTATTGTGCTCACAACATGTTTGTAGGGCATTGGCTAAACTAAAATCTAACTGAAATCTTCTTAGCTTGATTAGACTCAATAAGGAAAGACAAAAATACTTACAGACTAGTAGGCTGCTCCCAAGGAACTGAGAAAAAAGAGCCAAATGATGTAAAGTCTGATAAGCCCACCTAACTAATAGAAGGACAGTCAATTACAGCGATCTTTCATTTTAAATGGCCACTATATTTGAACCAAACATTGGGCTGGGTAGCTGCTGTACGTTAGTTGCTTGGGCCCCACCACATTAGAACACTGATCCCAATGATGAGATCACAAGCTGTTACAGAAAGGGAAAGTGGGTTTTCTTTTACATTTATTTCTTTGTTACATTTTTTCCATTACTCTAGCTAATGTAGGGTAATATTGTCTGTTTTATGCCTAGTTTTACCAGGCAGTTTCCCCTAAATGACATGTAATTTTGTCAAAACTGCCTGTGATTTAGGAGTATTTATACATCACAAATAGCCTGTGCTCTGTGTTTATACCATGAAAAACTGCAAGATAGCAAATCCTGCAGTTTGAGGGTGAAAACTCCTAGTATTGTGTGCTGATGTGTGGCATTTTTAAAACTAGAAAAAACAATATTTAGATGAAATTCCCCTCCAAAGTATGTCACAGAATGTGATTATTTTTAGGGGGCTTTTTAAAATGGAGGAATTTTTACGGGTTTTGGTAAATTTTATTCATTGTGAAGCTAATACAAAATGTGTCATTCAGAGACAGTGACAAGATTGTCATCTACTGTAGTTGATGTCACAAAAACATTTCCAAAAGCTTTTAAATGATTCAACTAAGAGTATTGTGCTTTACTGATCATGTGCCTGGGAGATGAATGATATGACCCTCAAACACAGTACTGCAAACAAATGAGGAAGGCAGAAAGTGCCTACTGATCATAGCGAGATCTTTTCTCGGTCTACTTTGGCAGTCATGAAAAAGTTAAGAGACCTCTTCACTGTACATTCAGTATACTAAATATGTTATATTTACATTGTTTTGTGTGTGAGTGTACAATTTGCTCAATGAAAAGGTAATTTCTGGAAAGATCTTTCAAATAAAATTAAAATTTTCAAATTAAGTTTGACAATACTTTTGGTCCCGGTGATGAGAAGACATCACCATCTTATCATAGACTGTACTTTCCTGTTCTAAATTACTTGCTAGGATGAAAGTCCCAGCTGCCTCTAATAGCTGTAGTAGTTTACCAAATTGGGATTTTAGAAACATCTCTCTGTAAATAAGTAGCATTATATGAGAGTTGTTTGGAATATCACACTAACAAGCACTTTTTTAAAACATCATTTCAAAATACTGGTGAACATTAAAGCTGTATTGTTGGTTTGGTTTTATTGGTGATTGTTTTTTATCCATTTCATTTTCAAAATATATATTTTTTTGTTTCAGCCTATACGTACGATTGAAGTATGATTGAAGCACTTTCTATGGTGTATGCAATTGAAAATATTAATAATTCCACCTTGTTACAAGGAATTACATTAGATTTATGATTCATGTTCTTATACTTTGAAAGCAGTTGAATCCACACTGAGACTAGTTCAAGAAACTGCAACTATAAATAATTCTTCAGAATGCAGCAACAAACAACGTATACCTCACGTCAAAGCTGTTGTTGGAGAAACATATTCATAAATCTCCATTGCAATTTCCAGGACACTCGGCATTTATCTTATACCACAGGTACATATGCACTTTACATTGCATGATTTACTATATAATTTGTATGAAAACATAATGGGCCTGATTCAGAGGTGAATACTAATGGAACGCAATGCCATGTTGGTGGAGTTGAGCGATTATTTTCTACTGACCATGCGCAAAATATTCTGAAAAACGTTACAGCACATGCGTACCACAGAGTGTACACACAATGGGAGATGTGTCTTCCAGGGTGGTGTCTAGGAGGTGGCTTAAAGTGAATGCAAAAATGTCTACAATGTGGGTGTGTTATGGGAGCGTCACAGGCATGTCAGTGAAAGCCAGCATACATTCTCAGACGCACAGACGCTTACACAGAGGCCATTTTCAGGTGCAGGCATTGCTCCAATCAAAGACAGGTGCTAGTTTTGTTGGTGGACATGTTGGTGTGCCAATGGTGAGCTGCTTAGACCCACCAGCAGTGCTACTGCATACAGCAGCATAGAAAATGGGCGTCTCAGTGCTTGCACTATCCGGAGCTCACTAGTGTACAAGGGGACGGCTGAAACTATCATTTGCATATTATCGCAGCTGTGACTCCTTCAACTGGCGTTTGATCTCTGAATTAGGCCTAATGTGTAAAAATGTGCATAAGAATTCTGATTCCTGTCTATAACACAGAGCATTTTTTCAAATCTTGAAAATGTTTCTCTTTATGACACAGCTAAAACTGGTATATGTCTTTTTTTGTATGCAGATAAGCCCAGCATCATCTGCTGCCATTTTAAGTGACAAAATAAGGTTTCCTTCATTTTTACGTACTGTTCCAAGTGATATACACCAAACAAAAGCCATTGTGGAACTGGTGAAATCATTTCAGTGGAACTGGGTTGGAATCATCGCAAGTGATGATGAATATGGCCGATCTGCTCTGGATCTTTTAAATTATTATTTTAAACAAGTGGGAATCTGTACGGCATTCTCGAAAACTGTGCCGTCATATGTAGGCCATCCTACTTTGCAAGCATCTTTAAACACTGTAATAAATGAATTAAAAAGTAGTTCAACAAATGTTTTGGTTGTCATTGCAAAAGATCCTGTTGTCAGCAAACTTCTAACAGAATGTATTAACTTAAATATATCCAAAATTTGGATTGGGAGTGATAGCTGGTCAAATTCGATGGAAGTTATGAATATTAAAAACATTGCAAAGGTTGGTACAGTTCTTGGAATAAATTTCAAAATGAGTCATATTGAAGGATTTGAAGATTATCTAAGAAACCTGAAATCTGAATCAAAAAATGATGCTCTTGAGGAATATAAACAGTTAAGATTTGATTGTACAGAAGAATACAGGGAATATCTTCAGTGCATCAATTCATCTTCTGGAAATTGTGTTCTCAATGATTCGCTACAGCTGAAGTCCCCTCAAGCATGCCAGAAGAACCTATCTTTTGCAAATGCTAACTTTTTGCTGGACAGTATAGAATGGAGCAAAACATACAGTACACACCTGGCCATTATAGCCATAGTTAATTCAGTAAAGGATATTTTATGCACAGATGGAAATTGTGAAAATAATTTAGACTTCCCACCAAGTCAGGTAAGTGAAAACACAATTAACTACTTAACCAAAAAAATATATTGATCAATCATGCCCTGTGCATGGTATTATTGCTGGGATCTTGATATTTAGTTATCTATTTTTTATAAACAAGTAACACACTCACTTTTTGCTGAGTTATTATGTTTGATTAGAGTCAATATAACTATGAATGTTTGCAAGAAATTTGTCAGGTACCATGTCAGATGACATGTATAATTAGCAAGGGACATGTTGTGGGCTTTAAACTGAGACACATTTCAAGCCCCTCCCTGTCCACTTTAGCATGTACAGTATCAGTATCATGTGTGATGTACAGTAATTGCATTAGTATCATGTGTTATGTGCAAAATCACTAGCAAAACCCTTTTTGAATTTTATATTTTTTAAGTCAAATTCTCTGCAAACATATTCAAAGAAACCAGAATTTAAAATTTAAATGACAAATTCAAGGAAAGGATCACAACATGTATAAATGAGCATAAATAAACATAAAGGAAACTTTGTTTTATGTTTGCATTCTTTACTCCACTTCTGTTTATATGATTAATTAAAAATGTCATTTAAGTCTTTTTCATTTAAAAAAAAAAATACATTTATGTTGTATTTTCTCTGTTTAAGCCCATAAAATCTAGATTTTATGAAATATAATATACATGTAAAAATTGGCACACCCTGACAGGAGATGACATATATTTATACAGAGACATCAAACGGTAAAACTTCTAGTATACTATATATATAATAAAATAAGTTATCTATTACAAATACATATTACTGTATGTTGCAGTCTAGGGGGTAGATCTCCTATCTGACAGGTTTACAAAGCCGCCAATCATCCTCAGCTTTGACAGATGGATTTCAAAGAACAACAGTAATTAATGCTAAATCCAGCTTTTTAGCATCAATTTGTGGTGCCCTTTGACATCCATTGGTCAAGGCAGCGGTTTTGTAAATCCAAAGGACAGTAAATCTGCCCCTAGGTGTGTTTTCAGATAAGTGGCTATGTTTCATAGGGGTTGCATATAATTTCTAAAACAAAATTATATGTCATATAAATTACATCAAATGATTGTGATCATCAATGATTGATTAAACATAACATATTCCAATTCAACATACTGGTGTTACCACTAACAGTTCCCAGCTACAAAATCTTTAAATCATGGCATTTTAGAAGTTAGATCAATGTAATTAATTTTTAAACAATAATATTTTGTTTTATCCAGCTACTTGAAAAATTAAAGAACAGTAATTTTTCTTACAATGGTGAAACTTTCCACTTTGATGAGAATGGTGATGTCTTAATCGGATATGATGTCATTACTTGGCATTCTATACAAAAAAATACAGAAGTTAAGATTATTGGTACCTATAACATATCGGGTGATGTGATCAATATGAATAAAAGTCTTCTTCTATGGAATACAGACAATAATCAGGTTAGTAAGACAACAAATACATTTATATGAGGCAAATTATACAATCATGGAGAGAATATTACTGCATTTTTTTGTAGTTGACGACCCAAAAACCTGTTTAATATAGAACTGTCATGGAAGTGAGCAAGTAAGCCATAAATACTATATAAGTATGATGTTTCATTATTCCAACATGAATAAAATTACAGCAAATTTCTTTAAGACATTTAAAATGATGCAAACATTAGGACACATGTATTAAACGTTAGGTGGAGAAGTTACCCATAGCAACCAAGCAGCTGCCACCTATCATTTTACAGAATGTACCTGATAGATCAAAGCTAGAAGCTGATTGGCTGTTATGACACCTTTTTTTTACTATACTCTTTAGAAGGTTTGATCCATCTCCCATATAGAGAGATGGGTAAATCCCTACTTCATCAGACATATTTTTACTGTTCTTCTTATTTTAAATAAAGCATGAAGTCTAGGGCAATTTGTTTATTTATACATACAAAGAATATGTAATAGTTTTATAATTATTCCCCTATAAAGTGAAATGCTGCAAGTACAGTAGTATTTCAGCAATACTTTGTATAATAAAAGCAACCTGTAGTTGACGGACTAGTGACTGTCACTTTTTATCCTTTCTTTACTAAAAGCCTATCCCACAGTCTTTTTATAGAAAGCATGTGCAAACGTATATTTCTGATGTACTGAGCATCTCAGTGGGTACTGTGCACAACATCATTCATGAGCAACTGCGGTACAGGAAAAAGTGTTCACACTGGGCACCAAAGCAACTGAAAGCAAAGCAGTTCACAAAACCAATAGGACGGGACTGTCTCTCCTGCCCTTGTGGTACCATGAGGAGGGAATGCAGTTACTGCAGTGTATCATTACAGGCAATGAAACATGGGTGCATCATGTGGCACCAGAGACAAAGCAAGCATCCATGACATGGAAATACACATCCTCCCCACCTTCAAAGAAATTCAAACAACTCCATCAGCAAAGAAGGTCATGGCGACTGTGTTTTGGGACCACAAAGGCGTGCTTCTTGTTGATTTCCTCAGCAAAAGAGATACAGTGAATGCAGTCAGCTATTTTGATACATCGAACCAATTGCGGAGGGAAATTCATAGAAAATGACCTGGATTGCTGCGAACAGGTATCTTATTGCTGCACGATAATGCCAGGCCACACTCAGCCAAAAGCATGCGTGAGTTGTTACAACGCTACATTGGGAGGTTCTGGACCATCCTCCCTACAGTACTGACCTGGCACCGAGTGATTTTCATATCTTTGGACCATTGAAGAAGCACCTGGGTGGACAGTGATTCACAACAGACAGTGAAGTTCAGCAAGCCATCATGTCCTGGCTTTAGGTGCTTGCCACTGATATCTTCTATGCCGGGATAGATGCCTTGGTGTACCATTGGAGCAAATGCTTTGACAAGTATGGGGACTATGTGGAAAAATAATCTGTACCAAGGCCATACTATTGATTATACGTAAATTTATGTATGAGTGAATACATTTACACAATGAAAGGTCTTGTTACCTTATTTATTGAATCACCCTCATACATATGACAGTGAGTAAACTTTACACGTGGTGTACTAGGCAAATTATATCATGATAATCTGAGAACGAGAGAATATAGGGATAATTACAGACATATATTGCAGAACTCTCAATATAGAAACAGAAATGATGTGGTACAGTAATGTTCAATTTTCTCTACTCTGTAAAATGTACTTTTAAAACTACATAATAATAATAATAATAATAATAATAATAATAATAATAATAAACCCAACAATGCCACAATTAAAAGTGTTCATAAAATGTAAATAAATATCCACTAAATAAGTCTAGAGTGCATAGTATATGGCTGCAGTATGTAACAAGGTTGCAAAAAAAAACCCATTTTGTAGGCTTTTTAATACCAGCCAGCAAGAAAAGCTATTCCTGGGTGCAGGATGCACTGTGACAGATTGGAAAAAGGTTCAGAGGGAGATGTATCAAACCTCACAGAGAAATAAATTGCCCATTGCATCTAATCAGCTTCTAACTGTCATATTACAGGCTTTGCTAGAAATCTTTGAGAGAGATAGAGTGGAGAGAGATAAATACCAACCAATCAGCAAAGCCATTTTGCATGCTGTACTAGAAAAATTACACTTAGAAACTGATTGGTTGGTATTTTATCTCTCTCCATTTCATCTCTCTCCAAGCTTTGTTAAATCCTCCTGATATCTCTAGAAGGTTTGGTACATTTCCCCTCAGTCCTTAAAGAATACTTACCCTAATGGATTACATAATGTATGTGTTTTTGCTCCTTGTTGATGGAATCGCTAAAGTAATCTGTGATGTCAGAAGCTTCCTACAGTGCTAATTAGCTGTAAAGATGTACTGTAAATCTGTTCCACCAATTTGATGTAGAAAAAAAAATCAGATCACTACTGTAGATCGCTGTTCAGATATTGTCATCACCAGCAGTGACTTACTGTGATGTGAGATTTCCAAAGCATTAAAGATACAACATGGCTGCAGCTTGTTATAAGACTGTGTCCATTTCTCAAGACGTGATACTGGTGAACATCCAACTTGATCTTTAAAAATATTAACAGTCTATTAAATATTAACAGTCTATTCATCATCACTTAATTTCTACAAAAGTAGGGGAAAATTAAGATTTTCACAGGGTAATTCATCATTCTTGTAACACAGGAATATCACTCTCCGGACACTTAAAACCACCTGTTTACGCCTCGAGTGCCTGCCCAGGCTAGCACTGAGGTCCGCTCGCACTGTGCAACACTGCTGAACAGCACAGAGGTCCGCTCACCCTGCACATTGCTCCCAGGTGGTGCTGAGGTCTACTCCTGCCCTGTCTGCTCAGTGTCCTGTCACTAAGCATGGAGATGGCTCTTTGAATCACTTGCTCACAGCGTGCCTCCCCAGCATGATGGTATACAAACTGCATGCCAGAGTTCCTTCCAGAACAACAGTATGGACGCAGCCATGTTGGACTCTATATTTAATACCTGCGACAGTCTCCTGCATTCTTTTGTATAAACATGCTGTTTTCTATCTTGATAATATTCTCATAATTGCCAATGATCAGGAAGAACATCGCCAGCAAATAAAGAAGTTTTTGATATGTCTCCATTCCAATCATCTCTACTGCAAATTGGAGAAGTGTGCCTTCGAGATCAAGTCCATTCCCTTCCTAGGATATATCATTTCAGGTTCTGGTCTCAAAATGGACCCAGAAAAACTCCAAGCTATTCAAGAATGGCCTCTTCCTAATACTTTCAGGACTGTACAGCACTTCCTTTGGTTTGCAAACTACTATCGCAAATTCATAAAGAACTTTTCCATCATCATTGCACCTATCACCGCGCTTAACCGGAAAGGTGCCAATCCATGCCAATGGTCAGAGAAAGCAAAGGAATCCTTCCAAAAAATCAAACAGAAGTTAATTTCAGCTCCTGTTCTTCATCAACCAGATGTCTCACAGCCATTCATCTTGGAAGTTGACGCTTCTTCTGTAGGAGTTGGAGCTGTGCTATTTCAATGCACTCCTGATGGTCTTCTCCACCCCTGTGGATTTTTCTCCAGAAGATTCACTCCAGCTGAGTGCAACTACTCTATTTGGGATCAAGAACTTCTTACTATTAAGTTAGCTTTAGAGGTTGAGGCTATCTTTTGGAAGGAGCTGTGCATCCAATTTCCATTCTCACAGACCATAAAAACCTCTTATATCTTAAGACAGCCCATTGTCTAAATCTGAGACAAGCCAGATGTGCTCTCTTCTTCTCACGATTTCACTTGAAATTGTATTTTCGTCCATGGATCCAGAACTGAAAGGCCTATGCCATCTCTCACTCCATGGAGCAAGAAAATGAGACTATATATGCTGAGAAGCATCTCAACATTTATCCAGTGGCCTACTCTGCAGTCGGAGTAGAATCCTCACCACCTGTTGGGAATACTCTTGTCAAGCCCGCATTAAGCAAGAAACTGCTACATTGGGATCATGCTTCCTGCTTCGCAGATCATGCAGGCATACAAAAAACCTTCAAGTTCATTTCCAGGTCTTACTGGTGGTCCTCTCTCAGAAAAGATGTCCAAGACTTCATTGCCTCTAGTAAAAGTATGCCCAGCATAAAGTGCCTCGACAGTCTCTAGCTGGGCAGTTACTTCCTCTCTCATTTCCAGATCAGCCAATGGACATCTGTCAATGGACTTCATTACTGATCTTCCAGTTTCAAACAAGTTCAACACCATCTGATTTGTAGTTGACAAGTCAACCAAGATGGCTCACTTCATACCCCTTACCGATCTTCCATCAGCTCCAAAGTTGGCTCAATTATTCATAAAAGAAATCTTCAGACTCAGGGAGTGCAGTTTGTCACCAAGTTTTGGCATTCCTTGTGTTCTTCACTTCAAGTCAAAATCAATTTCTCCACTGCCTCTCACCCCCAGTCCAATGGTCAGACGGAAAGAGTGAACCATGACCTGGAGTCATTTCTTCATTTATTTCTATGCTCCTCTTAGTATACTGCAACTGGGTTGAACTGTTTCCTTATCTGGAATTTTGTCACAACAATCAATATCATTCTTCATCTGGTTCCATGCCCTTTTATGCCACCTATGGTTTTCACCCTTGAGTTACTGAGTTTCAGCCTCTTCCTGCCTCACAGGTTCCAGCTGCTGACCGCACCTTGCTGCACTTCTCTAAGAGAAAGAGATCCGCTCCTCCCTTGTGAAGGCTTATGAGTGGTACAAGAAGTTTGCTGACAGGAAGAGGACAGAAGTTCCCAGTCCCAAGGAAGGTGATCGAGTTTGGCTCTCTACATGAAATCTGCAGTTGAGTGCCATCCATAAATTTGCGCCCTGCTACATTGGGCCATTCACCATTGAGAGTGTAATCAACCCAATTTCATTTAAATTCAAGATACCTCCCTTCCAGAGGATACCAAATTCCTTCCATATTTCTTTACTGAAACCACTCATACTCAACTGGTTTCATTCAACACTTCCAAAGGCATTCCTGTACTTTTGCCTCTGACGTCGATGCTCCTCAGCTGATCTGGGCATTCCATACCAAGTTTCCACAAAAGCCCAAGATGTGTCCTGGGGCCACCCATCAAGGGGGATGGGGGGATCTGTCAAGCTCTGGATGCTTAAAATCACCTTTTTATTTTTCTCTTTCCGGTACCTGTCCAGGCTAGCACTGAGGTCCGCTCTGCTGTGCATCACTCCCGAATAGCACAGAAGTCCACTCACGCTGCACAACACTTCCTGCTGGTGCCGAGTTCTACTCCTGTCTCGTCTGCTCAGTGTCCTGTCACTAAGCATGGAGATGGCTCTCTGCAGTCGCTTGCTCACAGCGTACCTCCCTGGCATGATGGTATACAAACTGCATGCCAGAGTTCCCTCCAGATCAACAGTATGGGCGCACCATGTTGGACTCTATATTTAATACCTGTGACAGTCTTCCGCAGTCTGTTGTACAAACATGCTGTTGTCTATCTTGATAATATTCTCATAATTGCCAATGATCATGAAGAACATCGCCAGCAAGTAAAGAAGGTTTTGACATGTCTCCATTCCAATCATCTCTACTGCAAATTGGAGAAGTGTGCCTTCGAGATCAAGTCCATTCCCTTCCTAGGATATATCATTTCAGGTTCTGGTCTCAAAATGGACCCAGAAAAACTCCAAGCTATTCAAGAATGGCCTCTTCCTAATACTTTCAGGACTGTACAGCACTTCCTTTGGTTTGCAAACTACTATCGCAAATTCATAAAGAACTTTTCCATCATCATTGCACCTATCACCGCGCTTAACCGGAAAGGTGCCAATCCATGCCAATGGTCAGAGAAAGCAAAGGAATCCTTCCAAAAAATCAAACAGAAGTTAATTTCAGCTCCTGTTCTTCATCAACCAGATGTCTCACAGCCATTCATCTTGGAAGTTGACGCTTCTTCTGTAGGAGTTGGAGCTGTGCTATTTCAATGCACTCCTGATGGTCTTCTCCACCCCTGTGGATTTTTCTCCAGAAGATTCACTCCAGCTGAGTGCAACTACTCTATTTGGGATCAAGAACTTCTTACTATTAAGTTAGCTTTAGAGGTTGAGGCTATCTTTTGGAAGGAGCTGTGCATCCAATTTCCATTCTCACAGACCATAAAAACCTCTTATATCTTAAGACAGCCCATTGTCTAAATCTGAAGCAAGCCAGATGTGCTCTCTTCTTCTCACGATTTCGCTTGAAATTGTATTTTCGTCCATGGATCCAGAACTGAAAGGCCTATGCAATCTCTCACTTCATGGAGCAAGAAAATGAGACTACATACGCTGAGAAGCATCTCATCATTTATCCAGTGGCCTACTCTGCAGTCGGAGTAGAATCCTCACCACCTGTTGGGAATACTCTTGTCAAGCCCGCATTAAGGAAGAAACTGCTACATTGGGATCATGCTTCCTTCTTCGCAGATCATGCAGGCATACAAAAAACCTTCAAGTTCATTTCCAGGTCTTACTGGTGGTCCTCTCTCAGAAAAGATGTCCAAGACTTCATTGCCTCTAGTAAAAGTATCCCCAGCGTAAAGTGCCTCGACAATCTCTAGCTGGGCAGTTTCTTCCTCTCTCTTTTCCAGATTAGCCGTGGACACATCTGTCAATGGACTTCATTACCGATCTTCTGGTTTCAAACAAGTTCAACACCATCTGGGTTGTAGTTGACCAGTTCACCAAGATGGCTCACTTCATACCCATTACCGATCTTCCATCAGCTCCAAAGTGGGCTCAATTATTCATAAAAGAAATCTTCAGACTCAGGGAGTGCAGTTTGTCACCAAGTTTTGGTGTTCCTTGTGTTCTTCACTTCAAGTCAAAATCAATTTCTCCACTGCCTATCACCCCCAGTCCAATGGTCAGACGGAAAGAGTGAACCATGACCTGGAGTCATTTCTTCATTTATTTCTATGCTCCTCTTAGTATACTGTAACTGGGTTGAACTGTTTCCTTATCTGGAATTTTGTCACAACAATCAATATCATTCTTCATCTGGTTCCATGCCCTTTTATGCCACCTATGGTTTTCACCCTTGAGTTACTGAGTTTCAGCCTCTTCCTGCCTCACAGGTTCCAGCTGCTGACCGCACCTTGCTGCACTTCTCTAAGAGAAAGAGATCCACTCCTCCCTTGTGAAGGCTTATTAGTGGTACAAGAAGTTTGCTGACAGGAAGAGGAGAGAAGTTCCCAGTCTCAAGGAAGGTGATCGAGTTTGGCTCTCTATGTGAAATCTGCAGTTAAGAGTGCCATCCATAAACTTTGCGCCCTGATACATTGGTCCATACACCATTGAGAGTGTAATCAACCCAATTTCATTTAAATTCAAGATACCTCCCTTCCAGAGGATACCAAATTCCTTCCATATTTCTTTACTGAAACCACTCATACTCAACTGGTTTCATTCAACACTTCCAAAGGCATTCCTGGACTTTTGCCTCTGACGTCGACGCTCCTCAGCTGATCTGAGCATTCCATACCTAATCACCTTTTTATTTTAATCTCTCCGGTACCTGTCCAGGCTAGTGCTGAGGTCCGCTCACACTGTGCATCACTCCCCAATAGCACAGAAGTCTGCTCACGCTGCACATCGCTTCCTGCTGGTGCTGAGTTCTACTCCTGTCTCGTCTGCTCAGTGTCCTGTCACTGAGCATGGAGATGGCTCTCTGCAGTCACTTGCTCACAGCGTACCTCCCCAGCATGATCTATACAAACTGCATCCAGAGTTCCTTCCAGAACAACAGCATGGGTGCAGCCATGTTGGAAACTGTCCTAAGTTGGCACTGGATATACAATAAAGAGTGGTGTAAAGAAACAAGAACGATACTTAATCTTTTAAGGTAGTCTGAAATTCTCTTAATCGCCCCCAATCCTTTTATGTACAATTTCAGGCAAACACAGGAGACTCCATATGATGCATATGTGGAAAAAGCATACAGAAAAAAAACACTTCTTAATGGAAAAACAATTTTCACATAAATTGCAATAAGTATGGCGAATTATTCTTAATTTAGAACCCAAACATCATGGCTATTTTTCGTACCGAACTCACATGACAATCCACATTCCGGGGTGTTCAAGCTTCCTCTTTTCTCCATATCTTTATGCCCCGCTCGGTTACTTCCGGGGGTCGCGTAACCACGTGTCGCTTGTCTGGCGTGCGTCGCGTGTACCTGACGATCACCCGGAACTTCGTCATCACCGCTTAGCGTGTTCTGGCGGATAGGTTTAGACAATGTAACCAAGCCTTCCAGAAGCTTGAACACCCCGGAATGTGGATTGTTCAATCTATAGAAAACATATGTAAGGGAATTAGATATATCTATACATGGAGAAGGTTTTTATCATCATTGGTAATTAACTACAGGTTTGGAAAGGGGTATTTAAAGCACCCAATGTTTGAATGTCCCACACACCTTGAAAAAGATCCGAACGTACGGATCGAAATGCGTTGGTTTATGGGACTTTGGTGATAAAGGATATTTTTTGATTGCTGGACTTTGGGATGCATTAACCTGTTTTGGGAGAAAGATAGCGGATTCCGGACTCCACTATCAGCACTCTACAGGTCGTGATTTTATACTTTATGTTGTGTGTTTTGTTATTGGAATAAAATTATTGTTCAGCCACCAACATCATCCTTTTCCTTTTCTAATGAGGATATATGAATGGTTGATGAGAAATTAAAAGTACAGTGAAGGGGACCCCAAAAGAAACTACTACGGACACTGCTAGCGTATCCTAAATGTGAGTTAGGTACGCAGTATCACCTTTGTGTTGGGTCCACTATATACTCTAATTAGAAGCACTGTCATTTTAAAAAGTGGAAGGATAAAGATACCGAGATATACATAAACTCACAGCTTGTCATGTGAGTTCGGTACGAAAAATAGCCATGATGTTTGGGTTCTAAATTAAGAATAATTCGCCATACTTATTGCAATTTATGTGAAAATTGTTTTTCCATTAAGAAGTGTTTTTTTTCTGTATGCTTTTTCCACATATGCATCATATGGAGTCTCCTGTGTTTGCCTGAAATTGTACATAAAAGGATTGGGGGCGATTAAGAGAATTTCAGACTACCTTAAAAGATTAAGTATCGCTCTTGTTTCTTTACACCACTCTTTATTGTATATCCAGCGCCAACGTAGGGCACATTAAGGTTTTTTGTATTATATTCGGTGGGTTTAGTGAGACCCTTATTTTTGTGCCTGTAGGGGCTGCAGGTATTGCGCACCATATACGTGACCTTTTTTCTCTGTTGCATGTTGGAAACTGTCACCTGACTCTCCTCCACCACTCAGAGTGGTGCTCCCAGACCAGCTGATCGCAGCATACAATCCCTGGGGATCCTCCCCTATAAATTAAATTTCCTGACTGGTCTCTGTGCCAGTACAACATAACTTCTTGCTAAATTTACAGCTCTCAGGTACTCTGTATCTAAATGGTCCCAGTCAGTTATATCCAGTTCCAAGATCTGGTAAACATGTCTCCTATACCATCTTGCACACCAGTATGGTTTTACCACTGAGACTTGTTCTTACAGCAACCATCGGTTCCAACCGATACCTTCAACCATCAGTCTCATTTGGTGCTTCCAACATCAGACTCTTATCAATTACAGTAAGTTCATAAATGACTCAACATCGGTCCCTGCCAATCAAGTTAATAAATTCAGCAACATCGGATTATTATGAATTAAGGGCCTGATTCAGAGCCGCTCTCGAGGGCATAGCACTCGCAAGTGGGTTGATGTTTGGCACCTGCGCCGCATCCGGCGGACGCATGCGTGAGCCCCAGCAAGCGACGGCAGCTCCGTCGCTTCAGGGCTCACTACAAGACAGGGCAGCTGTCAATGTTGATCGACAGCTTGCCCCGTTTTGTAGGTGGGGAGTGGGGTGGCTGCACAAATGGAGGCGTTCCCAAAGGAATGCCTGCTGTTTGTGGGCGACCCTACTAACATCACTCGTGATGTCAGTAGTGGACTTCCTGTTCTTCCTGCTCAATTCTCCAACATTGGTCTCAAACCGATCAAGTTCATCAATTCTATATACTCAGTTCCATTCCAACCTGCTGCTCAATAAAGACTTTCTATCCTGTTCTCGCCTTCGGGCCCATCATCCACTGTCGTATCTCTACCTCCTTACATCTATACATAAGGAGGTCCCAGCTCAAACCACCTAAATTCTTCCACACCTCTCAAATCTCCTCTTCAGTCTCCCATGCCTGTTCCAACCCAAAACCAAACCTCAGGTGTGACAGGTGTTATTCAATAGCATTTATTTAAATATGGAAATCTGGAATATAATATTCTGTCATTAAACAAATAAAAGCTACTTACTAATGCCAGATGTAGAAATATTATCCTTTACTGAATTATATTTTATTAGGGCAAGATCTTTGGTAAAGGTAATTACTGATTTCATAGTTGATGTCATAGGAAATGTTAGGTGATGCCAGTGACTAGAAATCCATAATGAATTCATGTTCATGATGAATGGAAGTCTAGGAAAATGAAAAAAAATTATGAATCTCCAATACATTCGAGGAATGTACTGAAAGCCTACTTCCCAACAGTGGTGGTCAGTTTCTCAGGACAAGGGGGCGTATCATGGAGCGGGCATGGCCACACCCCTAGGGGAATTCCCAGAGCTAAAAAATGTGCCCTCCTAATACCTTTGTCATGGGTACCAGCAACATATGCACACAGCACTCATTCACTGATTCTGTACCCAACTGATCAGTGATCTGGATAAAGCAATCCCAATTGTGTGAATGGGACAGAGGGCCTGATTCAGAGCCGCTCGTAAGCGGCCGCTCGTTCGCTCTGAGCGATGTTCGCACAACTGCGCATGCGTATGGGTCGTAATGCGCATGCGCAAACCAGTCATAGCGGTCGGAAATCGTGCTCTCGCAAATCAGCGAGGGGCTGCTAATGTGATTGACAGAATGTACCGTTTGTGGGTGGTAACAGGGGAAGGTGCTTGAAAACGGGGGAGTGGAGATCCGAACGCAGGCATGCCAAACGGTCAAAAGGGCATTTAATGGGAATGCATAATTAGTAAAGGAGCGTCATTGACCACGTTACTTGGTTGTCTTGAACTGCTCGCAGTGACAGCGGTAAGAAAAACCTACCACAAGCACTGCAAGCAGTTCAGATGCCTTTCAATGTACTCGATTAATCTAATAAATACTGGAGATGACGTGTGATGCAAACTGCAAAGGGGCGTCTTTACAAAATAGTGAGCGAATTTTTCATTCGCTCACTCAGACATAGAGACGTCAACAAACCGCAAAGAGCGAGCGCTCAGTTTAAATAGCTGGCCCCTTTTTTGGAACGACCGTCCGCAAATAGCGTCCGGCTCTGAATCAGGCCCAGAGCCTTCACATTGGGACAATCTTGCTGAAATCAGTAACATTGAGAAGTATGGTGTATGCAAGATTATACATACCAAACAGCATCATTATAAGCTAGTTCATTCATTATTTAATCAATATATTAATATATAGTATTTATGCACTTTTACAGGTTCCCTTTTCTAATTGCTCCAAATCATGTATTCCTGGATATTATAGAAAATACTCTCTCATAAGCTGCTGCTATGAATGTGTTGGATGCACAGAGAATTATTATTCACCTGAAGCAGGTAAGCATTTTATTCACTAAAAAAATAGAAGGACTTATATGGTGCATCTGTCAAAAATAGTGATTCTGAAATGCAGTCTAACACTGGCCATACACTAGTACGACCAGCATAAGATGCGATTCATCATACGATTTCCCTTGATCTCCCCGGCAGCTACCTGGCAGTCCCGCCGCTCGATTTGGTGCTTTTTGACACTCGATGTACATAGGATCTCACGTACGATCATGTGCACTTATACGACGGGTCGTGATACGATCGATCATGTGCCTCACTAAAAACATACGATCATAATAGATTTAAATAGACTAAAATGTCACTCTCAGGCGGTCGGACGCCCGATGCATCGCGTGAGTAAATACACGGCATGATATGCATACGATTACAATGGATAATATGGGCTGTACGTCTGATCATTAGATATGATATAAGAGCGGTGGGAGCGCGCATCGGATTGTATTCTTACCTAAATACTACACATTTCCACACAATTTATCGTACAATGCGTCTAAAATCATGCAAACCGCCCGAAATCACGCTAATTTATGGCCAGCATTATGATCATGTGTACATTATGTGTGAAAAAGCACCAAATTGGGCGTCTGGGACTGCCAGGGAGCTGCCGGGGAGTTCAAGGGAAATCGTATGATGAATTGCATCTTATGTTGGTCGAACTAGTGTATGGCCAGCAGTACAGGTCCACACATACAATATATTTTAATGTAAAACTCAGGTCACACATGAAAACATCCTCACAAAGCATTACTTAATATCACTATAAGTTACATTGGACCTACCTTTTTTTATTAATAGATTAGTTTGCATATTTATAGGCATTGCACAATATGTGCAACTTAGTGCTCAGATGAAGAAATAGTTTGAAAAAATGTGCATTTGACAACAAACGAGGTGTATTAGTTTTAAGGAGGAGATTTATCAAAGCTTGGAGAGAGATAAAGTGAAGAGAGATAAAGTACCAACCAATCAGCTCCTGTAATTTTTCAAACACTGCCGGCAAAATGACAGTTAAGAGCCGATTGGTTGGTAATTTATCTTTCTTCACCTTATCTTTATCTAAGCTTCGGTAAATCTGCCCCATAGTGTATTTGAATAGATTAAAAACACTTCAGTGCCACACATTATCAGTTATGCCTACAGTTATAAACTGTGTGGTGCTCTCAAAGTTCTATCGCATAATAAATTATAGCCTGTATTACCAGCAACTTGCACCCAAATATAAATGAGGATATTGGCACTACCTCAAAAAGGATCATAAAGCTTGCAAAACATGGTATATTAGCGCCAGAGGATGATAACATAACAGTAAGGCTAGTGGTACAGCATTATTCTGTTATATGCACAAACCACACATATTAAAACATTTAATGTAGAGGAATACACAATAAAGAAATACAAAAAATAAAAACATACATATATTGACAGTCTAAAACAACAAATAATGAACATATATACGAGCAATGGAAATAGGCAAATACTGAGATAAGTTATTAACTTATTAACTTATTAAATACATAAAACCTTATAGATGAGAGACTACGTGTATAGTATGGAGATTATATTAGTGAAACATCAGGTCCATAAATTGTGGCAGTGTTTAATAGATGTTACTTTTTGTCCTGGGCCTTTGATGGGATGGAATGCAGTTGGCAACCCAGAGCACAGAATGCCAGCGCTCACAATTCTGGCGTCGGAACTCTGACAGGGGTCAGAATCCCGGCTTAAGAATGCCGCCAGCTGCGATCCTGATGGTATTAGGATCAGGGGCATAGAGAGGCGAGCCGGGCCCGGGTGAAGGGGGCGTGACCTAATTGTGGGAGGCGTGGCCACACACCCTTTAGATTTAAAAAAAAAAAGATTTTTGCAGCGACGCGAGAGCCCCTCAGCCTGGTGCAAAGCCGCAGGGGTGGCACGATTAGTGTGATCGCTCCCCCCCCAGGCATAGGAGACTGCTGCGAGCAGTCTCCCACTGCAGCCCAGCACACAGCAGCATATGCTGGGCTGCTGTGATTTAAGAGGGGGGGCAGCGCCAGACATGGGCCTCTCGCCGGGCCCCTCCAGCAGCCCAGGCATGGGTAATTAGTACCCCCCCTTTCGGCACCCCTGATTAGGGTTAGGGGTTAGGCACTTTGGGGGAGGGTTAGGCTGCGGAAGTGTGGGTTACTGTTACACTGCAGGGGGGAGGGTTAGGATTAGGCTGCGGGAGGGGACGGTTAAGGTTAGGCTGCCGGAAACGTGGGTCAAGGGTAGGGTTAGGGGAAGGGTAAAATTACTTACCTGCAGATGTCAGGATTTCAATTGTCGGGATTCTAGCACCGTGTTGACCATTTAACCCTGTCAACCTAAATACGTGTCTATACAATGATGGTCAACCTAAGGACCATGTCAACCTTTTAACTGTTGACATTCAGAAAGTGTAAACCTTCTGGTGTAGACCTTCTTAATGCCAACCTTTTTTTTTGTCAATCATTCGACTGGTATTCCAATCAAAGCATTGCAGCACAAATGCACTTGGTAGCATGTAAACATTATCTAACAGAAGCAAGTATAAAGCACACACATTATATGTGCATTCAAGTGGAATAAGTCAAGTCAGTAAGCATGTGATGCAGCTCCCAGATCTATGGCTAAAAAGGCCCACCCTTCATAAAAGCAGACTGTCAGCAATGTTACTGGTAGTAGACCATGGCCATTAATGGAGAATGCTTAGAAGTTCTTGCTGCTGGAGGGACATGAACTGTAGGTGTAAGGTACATCACTGTTGCAACTGTTCTGTGCTTTGAAGCTGTGAAGCCATGAAGACGCTGTGTGTAGGGTGTAAACACTGGCCGAAAGCTAAAACACATGGTCATGTGATAGGGGTGGAGTCACTGATGCATTTCATGTGACTAGTTGGACTTTCTCAAAGTAAACACTGGCCGTAGGCAAACACGTGGTGACAATCTATAAAGTTTTATGTATTGTTAAAAACTTAGAGCTTATCACTATAATTTACTATATCCATTGCTCATGTATGTGTGTCTTATATTTTGGTTTAGACTGTCTATATACGGTATCTACTGTATGTTTAAATATTATTTTTTATTTCTTTATTATGTATTCCTCTACATTAAATGATTTTAAATGATTAGCTCTAACCTTATTAATATTTTTTCATCCACTGGGGCTAATATAATAATAATAATAATAATAATAATAATAATAATAATAATAATAATAATTGTCACGTCTACAGACACTTGAGACTCCTGGGAAGAGTCAGGCTTACTAAGTAGTATGAACTGAGGTGGTTTTAGGAAGGACCTTTTCATGAAATATCACTAGCACAAATTAAAAGTAAATAGAATTTATTCAAGAACAAAACCTGTATGGCAAAGTTCCACATTAAATTTCAATAACACAAAATTCATGACATGCACTAACAGGTACAGGGGTATGCCCCTGTGAGAAACAAAGTTCGAAGTACACACTGAACTGGTGTGGGGTGAAACCCCGAGTCTGACACGAGGCTAGGGTTGAGCCCTGTATCATGACGGAGGTCCGGAACAGGGTTGAGCCCTGAGATGTAACAAGAACTGGAACGAGGTTAAGCCCTGAGACGTAATGAAGATCTGAAACAGGGTTGAGCCCTGAGACGTGATGAGGGTCCGGAACAAGGTTGAGCCCTGAGACGTGATGAGGGTCCGGAAGGTGGTTGAGCCCTGAGACGCGATGAGGGTCCGGAACTAGGTTGAGCCCTGTGATGTGATGAAGGTCCGGAGCTGGGTTGAGCCCTGCGGTGTAATGAAGGTCTGGAGCAGGGTTGAGCCCTGCGACATAATGAAGGTCCGGAGCATGGTTGAGCCCTGCGACAGGATGAAGGTCCGGAGCAGGGTTGAGCCCTGCGGCGTAATGAAGGTCCGAAGCAGGGTTGAGCCCTGCAGCATAATGAAGGTCCGGAGCAGGGTTGAGCCCTGCGGCAGGATGAAGGTCCGGAGCAGGGTTGAGTCCTGCAGTGTTATGGGGTTCTGATGAGGATAGACTGTAACGGTGCAGTTGACAACTGTACAAGAAGTAACCCCAGTGTCCATATGGGTCAATAGTAAACCAAATAGTGTAGCGTGGAATGGAAAAGCAATAATAGAGCAGGATAACAACAGAATGACAATGGCAATGCTGAGCTCTGTAGTGCAGCTGATAACCTGTATCAGAACTTGAACTGGAACACGAGCAGGAATGTAGCGCGGTCCACAGCATACACCAGGCACAGCGGGGATCTGGCAGAAGTCCAAGGAAGACCTGAAAGTAACGTTGCACAGACAATGAGGCATAGTTAGTAACAGGCTTTATACTAGAGGTCTGTGATCCATAGGAATTTCAGAACATGTGACCCAAATAGAATCAGGTTTGGAATAATAAGCAATCAAGGAATCCAACAACCTGATGACACCTAAGAAACAGATGATCACTTTAACTCTCTGCACACTGTATGTGATGAACCCCAGCAACCAGGATAGATCCTCCAATGACCACAAAGGAACTTCGGCAAGTGTAGTTTATCTTTATGTACTCAAATAGTCAAAGTCCTGACAATAATTTTGTGATGCCTAGAGGTCAATCCTATTAGGTGAGAATTGTGAGTAGCGAGTTTGTTTCTTGAAACTCGCAGACTTCGCACAAATGCGCACTCCTGAGAACTCTCCAAATCAATAAAAAATACCTATTCGTGGTTCTCACAGCAGGAGGTGTGAATTGACTGCCAAATGAGATGTAAGAGAAGTGCATAAAAAAGTGGGGAGACCATCCTGGACCCCCTAAAATTTATAATTTCATTAGCAGGACTGTATAGAAGGATGTTTGTGGGCATTGGGAAGATACTGTACGTATTAAAATGGTGTCAAATCATGGATTTGGGCTTTTTTTAAAAACAAAAAAATGTTAAAAAGCAACCTTTTTTCGTTTAATCTTAAACGATTTAAATGAAAAATGGAAAAAAGAAGGAAAAAAGCGGATTTTGGGGTACTTTGAAAAATTGCAAAAAAAAATATAAAAACAATTATTTTTCAAGTAAAAAATATTTTAATTAAATTTGGGGTGCCTAAACTAACAAAAAAGTTGATTTGGGGGTTATTTGAGGAAATTTTTTATTTTACCCCCAAAAATGACATGTAATTATTGGACTAATTAAGCTAATTGGAAATTTCCAATTGCCTAATTGGGGGGAGGGGTGTCCGAGGTGTCCAGCACAGTGTCTCTGCATTTTAACTTTAAAATAAAGATTTTCCTTTTCATCCCTCACCCTAAGGGAGTTGCGAATGGAAAAATACTAATTCAGTATCAATGATTCAGTGCGAGTTGCTAATTAGATTGCAAAATGAAGTCGCTGTGCGAATTTGTAGAGAAAATAGCAACTCACACCTCGCACCTAATATGATTGACCCCCTTAGAGTTATATATAGTCTCCTCATAAACAGTTAAATTAGACATTTCATCCCACAAAACATTACACTATTCGTTGTGGGTTGCATTAACAAACCATGAAACCCATGTCACAAGGTGATATGAGAGGGAGTTTTGAGAATCTTCCTAGAGGGCTACACAACTCCTCCCCTCTGCCTGTTAAACAATAACATTTATAAAACCAGTAAATAGTGAGGCTCTGTGTTATATCCGACACAAATACCAATGTAGGTATCGCACATATTTATTATGAATATTTTTAGCCTTTCGGAGGTATGTTTCGCCAACTTTTCTCATAGCATCTCAGTTTTATTGTGTTATTTCAATGGTCAGCAACTCAAAATACAGTCTCTTCAATTAAAAGTACTGGGAGGTAAGTGTTCTTAAGGGAGGGAGGACACGCTGCTTGGCGTCTCCTCCGTTTTAAGAGACTTTACCCTATGTTTGTGGAAAATAAATATCATGTGTAATAGTACCTACCATTAAAGATGTAGTAATTGTGGTTACCCGCAATATGTAAGAGATATCACTGACTCTCTAATTGATAAAAACTGTTTGTCTGTATATGCTGAAAACATCATTAGACACCAAGACATCTAAATCCGGTAATCAAACCAGAGCGCTGCTGAATCTGTATAGACATTATTAATGTGGATTATACGTTATTATAATAACAGTTTAGAGTCTAATATATGGGCGCAATGAAGCATACCCATTAGATTCTTATATAGGTAACAGCACTGCTGGAAATTATATCAATTATGTGTGGGATGCAAGGGATGCCACTGATTGTTTAATTGGCAAAAGAGAGGTTGCTAGCATATATTTAAAAACCATTATCAGGGAGCGAGACTATAGAACTTTAACTACACTGGTTTGATAATGAAATCGGAATGCTGCCAGACATAAGCGCTGCTGTAAATCACATCATACACTTGTGGAATGAAAGACATTAGATACTAGTGACTATATACTGACGTCGCAGTGTCGTTCTTGAAATATTATTGTATGTGTATATTTGATCCTATAAAACAGGACAACATTTATATTAAAGATACTGACAATATATATCAGAACCTATGAAATTTATTAGTGTTTCAGATGTTATGCAGCAGCTAATCTTTAATAATAACCACATAAGTCCCACAACTGGGAATCTATCATTTTAAGACATATAGGCCCTCATTCAGAGCCACTCGCTATTTGCGGTCGTTCGTTCTAAAACAAGGGGTGGCTATTCAAATGAACCGTTCGCTGTTTGCGGTCTGTTCACGCCTCTATGTCTGAACGAGCGAACAAAACTTGCGTTCGTTTTTTGAAAAAATACGCCCCCTGGCCGCTCGCATCCTACGTCATGTCCGCTATTTATTAGATCAATCGAGTACATCGACCAGGGTATGAACTGCTCGCTATTCTTGGGGCTGGTGTTTGCTACCACAATTTTGCGAGCAGTTCTGGCTCTAAAATAACCCAGTGACGTGGTCGATGACGCTACTGTTTTAAATATGCACACCCATAAAACGCCCGTTTTGACCTTTAAGCACGCCTGCGATAGGATCTCCACTCCCCGTTTTCAAGCACCTTCCCCTGTTACCACCCACATACGCCTCATCCTGTCACTCAAATTATCAGGCATTCGCTATTTTGCGAGCACATGAATTTCGGCCGCACTGAGTGGTTCGCGCATGCGTATTACGATCCGTACGCATGCGCAGTTGGGCAAACATCGCTCGAAGCGAACGAGCAGCGACTTGCGTCCGGCTCTGAATCACGGCCATAGTTATTAAAGAACTACAACTACAACTTTGATCCTTATAACAAATGATATGTTGCTGTATATACAGAAAGAATAATATGTTTCCAATGGTATAACAAGATACTAATGTTACACTCAGGAATAGCTTTTGAGAATAAATGTAACTGATATATGATGTGAGACACAGCGATAATCCATTCAATTTCACCTAAGAAGGGGAATTATGTGCAACAATTATTGATACTATCAATTGTTGCCTTTAATAATACTTACCTTATATAAGCCAATACCAGGCTAAATATTTATCCTCCTTCTTTGTTGATTATGCGGGTAATAGTAGGTGAATTCAAAACACATACAACATAGGTTTTTGTCAATATTTTAATTACACATTTTCTAGTACACATTTATTTCATTTATTTTATATTTCGCCTTAATAAAAGTTATGTTTTAACTTTATGAACCAGGTTCTTCATCTGTACTCTGTACATTCAGCTTTATCTGTGTGTGCCCATTATGAGAATACTTTTTCTGTCCATTTGTTTATATTGAATCGTACTTATTCTCAGGTGCACCTCCCCAAGAAAACAAGCATGAACCTAAGATTGTTTATTGATTAGGGGAATGGATTTTTGAAGGTTAAAAGTTCCTGTGCGGATATAATTTTTGTTGTGTTTGAGCACCACCAACCAAGTAATAGTCTTACTTCACTTTCTTAGCTAAGACCAGTATGTTGGTTTATACATTATATTCTCTGTTATTGTGTATTAATGGTTCTGATTGACTAGTGCGGACTCTACCCAAGTTTCTCCATATGTCTATACAGATGGACTAGGCAAAATAAATGCATAACATATGGATAACTTTATATTGTATACTAATATATATTTGTTTGCTCCAGATATGACTGGATGTCTAAAGTGTTCTCAAAGTCAGTGGTCGAATAATGGAAGCTCTCGATGTGAAAATAGGACTGCAGAATATTTTGAATGGAAGGACCCATTTGCTATTACACTATTGACTTTTGCTGCTATTGGGTTTGTAGTTGTGCTAATAATAGGAATTCTGTTTGTGAAATATGCTGACAGCCCAGTGGTTAAAGCAGCAGGGGGGCATTATACATACTTATTGATGATATCCTTATTATTTAGCTTGGTGGGACTTTGTTTTTTCATTGTGAACCAAGTGACACTATCTGTAAGATCAGACAACCTCTCTATGGTATCAGATTCACCATCTCTATTTCCTGTATTTTAATCAAATCTATTCGAATTCTTCTAGCATTTGAATCGGCCGCTAGGGGACAAAGGGTAGTAACATTAACCTACCAGCCATTCATTATTATCATTGTCTTAACTGGGATTCAGTTGTGTATTTGTACAATGTGGCTTATACTGAAAGGTCCTTCTTTTATTAAAATTTACCCAACAGTTCAATTGATAAGCCTACAGTGTGATGAAGGATCTTATGTAGCATTTGGCATTATATTAGGCTATATTGGGTTACTTGCATTGATTTGTTTCATACTAGCATACAAAGGAAGGAAATTGCCAGAGAAATACAATGAGGCCAGATGTATCACATTTAGCATGCTTGTTTACATGTTTGTCTGGATTCTCTTCATCCTGATTTACACGAATGGCACTTGTGGCATGTACCTTTCAGCTGTACAAGCTGTTGCCATACTGGCCTCAATATATGGAATGATATCCTGTCACCTTTTACCAGTTTGTTACATAATAGTTTTCAAAAGAGAAACTTGTAACCGAGAAAGGTACCTTCAGAGAGTTAGTAGATTCTACCAAAATAAGGTGCTATCAATTCATCAAAAATCCTCAAAACTAGAGATTCCTTCTGCTAACAGCAAACAAAATTCTAAAGCTAAAACATATACTTTTATTGGTATGTATTAAAATAGAAAGATCGGTGAAATATTAAAATAAAGTTAAGTGTAAAGAAAGAAAAAATGCAGTGTTTAAAATAATACGACTGCTATATGAAAATGTGTGTCTGCTTATCTTTTAATCCCTAGGCTAAATTGCCCTATTAGTTGCACCTATATTAGAAATGAAAGGTCTATAGTGTTAGCAGTGAGATCCTGTGTTTATGATAACAGTGTGTCAAAATAAACTGATACTGTGCTTGCAACACTTTATTGTATCTTTAATCATAGGTCTACACTGAAACTATGTAATAAATATGTTAATTCTCATGTGTTGTGTCCTCCAATTTTTATTTTTATTATTCAGCCATGTCTATAGTGACATAGACATTACATATGTCATAATTAGATGCTGTATGTTTAGTAATACATCTTATTTCTGATTTGACATTCATTATTATGTAAATCCACTGATCAGCAGCTAATATCCTATGAACCGTGATTCCATTTATGAATAATAAAATCACAGCCAAATAGATCCTCTTCTGTGTCTCACCACCTCTAAGGTCCACTTATTTCGAGCTTAATCAGTATATATAGGACATAGTATAGTCTTTATCTCAGTTTCTCCTTATGTCTCTGTATGGAGGGTGATTTGTATGTTCCATTTAAAGTTATTCTATATGGTAAGGAGTAATTTATCTCCAATTGTTCCTTTACTTAGATGAGTATAATGGAACACAGCACCCCTGATTTCTACACAAATTGGGTCCAGGGAGATAAATTGAGTATACCGTTTGTAGGTTTCAGCTCATATCATACGGGACAGCTACTCAGCAGTTATTCCCTTATTTTAATTATTACCTATCACAATAGTGAAAATTTTAACCATTATTGGTGGTGAAGCACAACATTTATGAGTATAGGGTGCATATTTAGGAAAACAAAGTCCCACTTGCAGCTGATTATTAAATGATACGTAATGCCGCTATTCTGCTGCTATTTGGATATTAGGTACATATTAAGGAAAACAAAATCCCGCTTGCAGCTATTTATATTAAGTAATACCACTATTCTGCTGCTGTTACCTATTCTATCTGCTAAACATACAAGTGAGTAAGCGCTGGGTTACAACATATGGTAAAGAAACAGGCTTGATATTCCGCATACAGCTTCTATTTAAATGACACAAATTATTGCTGCTTAGCAGTTGGTCTCCCGTTTTAACTGTTGTTCATCGTGGTCAGTACAAATTGTGGTTTATGACTGGGGAACAGAGTAAATGTCCCATTTGCAGCCTTTAATTAGGATAGAGTGTTAGCGCCGCTCAGCGCTTGTCCCCAGTTTCGACTCTTGTCCGTCACTGTGTATTATTAATTTCAATTGGACACTACACATTTCAACATATAGGTGCAATATTATGCAGTAAGAGTTCACATTATATAGCAGCCGTCTAAAGACGCCGACGGCCGTTTCACCATAGGCTTTTTCAAGGCTCTAACCCGTTACCTTTTATTCCCTGCAATCTATTTCCATTGGATAGAATTCCTGTCAATCATGTATACTTGCAATTATATCATAAAACATGTCTTTAACAGTATTAGTTGCATTTCTATTCATCCCTATTAATTAATATTATAGTTAATATAGTATTTATTATAATACAGTTCTCATTAAATATTCTTATTTGTTGTATCTAAGTACTCCATTTATTTATCCTATTTTAACATATCCATTGTATATAGATATATTCATTATTTGTTATTATTTCAACACTTATTTATTGCATATCAGTATTTATTATTATATTGTATTTAATGTCTCTATATTTGGGAAACATACCATATTAAATAAAATGTTCATAAACATATTATATCCATATCTCTAATTATAATATCTCATAGTATATCAGTAAATTATAATATTATGTGCAAATTAATTATAGTGTGAACACATTGTTTAGATTTTATGTGAAGTATAATAATTTATATTTTTAATTTAATATTTAATAGTGTTTTATGTTCAAAAATAATGTGAATCTGTGTAATGAAATGTGATTATTTTATACTCTTTGTTAAATGTGAAAATCAAATGTATCTAAAATATAATTTCAAAGAAAAAGGTACCAAACCATATAGTGTAAACATTAAAACTACTAACGTGAAAGAGATTATTATCTCACTGTGTTAAATAATATTATATGTTGATAAACTATAAATAGAAAAATTCGATAATTATATAAAAAATATATAAAATAAATCAAAAGTATTGATAAACAATAATATGTAAATATTAGTATAAATATAAAATATAAAAAAGTGTAAATTCATTCAAAACCAATCTTAACATTAATAATAATATTAATAAATCATATTCCTAAATAACTGTGTATGATCTCATAAATAATAATATAAATGTATCTTTTCTAACAAATATTGTATGAATAGATGGAGTAAAAGAATTCATTATCCTAATTTTAAACAACCTGTGTTATCAGATGTTACTAAATTCAATGGAACATATAGAGATGGATTTCAATATATCTTATCACTATATAACAATCTCCAATATTTATATGCTGTAATACAATAGATATTCTAATTCAAACAAAGTATGTTTTTTTGGGGAGATAAGTAACCCTTTAAATTATATTATATTATAATAATAACTTAATTTGAGACAGATATTTCAAAGAAAAATGTATTATTTATATTCATTATTTTTTGTCTTTTATTTCAATAAGAAGGCTGAAAAATTATTAAATTGTTCCATTCAGATAATCATTCTTATCCCTTAAGAATTTTTGTTGTTTTCTTTCTATGATGTTTTTTTCGGCTATTTCAACCTCACTTTTATATTTCAAGTATGTATTTTGAAACTGTTCCAAGCCCTCAAATTGTTTCAACTTCTCTCCAATCATAGAGATTTCTTCCGTATACTGTTTAATCTTACTTTCATCATGTTTGATAAGAATATTAATTAAATTTTTTGAACAATCTAATAAAGTATCTTCCCATTCTTTTTTCAAATTCTCTTCCAATTCAAACGTAAACAATTAAGAACAAGAATCATGGAACACATTAGGAATATTAAAAAAACTTACCAGTGTTGCACGTCACTTTTTACAAAACCATCAGGGAAATCCGAAAAAATTAAAGGCATTTGGCCTAGAACAGATTCATTTAGGAATTAGAGGAGGAGATTCAATGAAAGAACTTTTGAAAAAGGAAACTAAATGGATATTTCTTTTGGATAGTGTTGATCCTCAAGGGATGAATGAATTTAATCATTTTTCAGCCTTCAGCCTGATTTGTGTCATTTAAATAGAAGCTGTATGCGGAATATCAAGCCTGTTTCTTTACCATATGTTGTAACCCAGCGCTTACTCACTTGTATGTTTAGCAGATAGAATAGGTAACAGCAGCAGAATAGTGGTATTACTTAATATAAATAGCTGCAAGCGGGATTTTGTTTTCCTTAATATGTACCTAATATCCAAATAGCAGCAGAACAGCGGCATTACGTATCATTTAATAATCAGCTGCAAGTGGGACTTTGTTTTCCTAAATATGCACCCTATACTCATAAATGTTGTGCTTCACCACCAATAATGGTTAAAATTTTCACTATTGTGATAGGTAATAATTAAAATAAGGGAATAACTGCTGAGTAGCTGTCCCGTATGATATGAGCTGAAACCTACAAACGGTATACTCAATTTATCTCCCTGGACCCAATTTGTGTAGAAATCAGGGGTGCTGTGTTCCATTATACTCATCTAAGTAAAGGAACAATTGGAGATAAATTACTCCTTACCATATAGAATAACTTTAAATGGAACATACAAATCACCCTCCATACAGAGACATAAGGAGAAACTGAGATAAAGACTATACTATGTCCTATATATACTGATTAAGCTCGAAATAAGTGGACCTTAGAGGTGGTGAGACACAGAAGAGGATCTATTTGGCTGTGATTTTATTATTCATAAATGGAATCACGGTTCATAGGATATTAGCTGCTGATCAGTGGATTTACATAATAATGAATGTCAAATCAGAAATAAGATGTATTACTAAACATACAGCATCTAATTATGACATATGTAATGTCTATGTCACTATAGACATGGCTGAATAATAAAAATAAAAATTGGAGGACACAACACATGAGAATTAACATATTTATTACATAGTTTCAGTGTAGACCTATGATTAAAGATACAATAAAGTGTTGCAAGCACAGTATCAGTTTATTTTGACACACTGTTATCATAAACACAGGATCTCACTGCTAACACTATAGACCTTTCATTTCTAATATAGGTGCAACTAATAGGGCAATTTAGCCTAGGAATTAAAAGATAAGCAGACATACATTTTCATATAGCAGTCGTATTATTTAAAAAACTGCATTTTTTCTTTCTTTACACTTTATTTTAATATTTCACCGATCTTTCTATTTTAATACATACCAATAAAAGTATATGTTTTAGAATTAGTTGGTTCAGAGTGCACCACATAAGATGCTTTCTTTTTTCTTTTTCTTGTTGAAATCAATTGTCTATGACTTATAGCATCATGGTAGCACCCTCATTAAAATACAAATTAGAGGTAACAAGATACCTATTTATATAATGTTGAATGGAACCTATGAGGTTTGAACCTATGGTATTATAACGAAAAATATACCTGGTCCTTTGGACACTGGTGCGGGATTTATTCTTTATAAGTTTCCAAAATTCTAAAGCTGTCCTTTTCATTCAGATGAGTTTAAGTTGTTCTAGAATAGTAAGAAAAAGACATAAGAGCTGTTAGCTGTAATACATTATGTAATATGGCAAAATCAAAAACTATGTAAGTATCAACTGAAGATGTACAAAATAGAAATAATTACTTATTCTTATTCCAGTACAATTTTGTCTGGTGATACACACACTCACTGAACCTTATTTACAAAGTGCACCGCATGTTGCTTTGATTTTGAAATCCTGCATCAACATGTATCGCAGAACGCTCTTCATGATGTATACTCAGGCTATGCTTCTGAAAATGTGTCTACATTTCCAGGAAGGAGGGAACATTACAAAAGTGTAAAGAACGGGATAAGTTCAGTATCCTGACACAGGGGATGCCGGTGCCGGAATCATGACACCTGTCATTATCGCGGCGCAGGCATCACGAAGTTAAGTAGCGGGGTTCGGGAGAGGGGTAGAGTGTAGGGTTAGGCACTAGGGGGGAGGGTTTGGTTTAGGGTGAGGGAAGGGGAAAGCTAGGTATAAGCACTGGGGGGGTTAGGTTCAGGGGTATGCAGTCGGGAAGCCGGCGGACCTAATCCCGACAGCCGGCTTCCCGACTGTCATATCCCGGCAAGGGTCTAAAGACAGGCATCTTTATGCCGACGCCTGTCATTAGACATATGCCGGGAGCCCAACGCCCGGCATCCCAATCAAAGGGACCCCGGGCGCCGAGTGCAGATTGCCACGCGGGGGGGGTTAGGTTTAGGGTTCCCGGGGGGGACTTGGGGTTAGGCACCCCCCGGGAGGTTAGGTTTAGGCTAGGGGAAGGGGGGTTAGCATTAGGCACCCCCAGGGGGGACTTAGGGTTAGGCACCCCCCGGAGGATTTAGGCTTAGGCGGCGGGGAAGGGGGGGTTAGGTTTAGGCACTTAGAGGGGGGATTAGGGTTAGGCACTGAGGGGAAGGTTAGGGTTAGGCACCCCTAACCCTAAGGTTAGGGGGGAAGGTTAGGCACTGTGGGGGGAGATTAGGGTTAGGCACTGGGGGTTAGGTTTAGGCACAGAGGGGGGATTAGGGTTAGGCACTGGGGGGGAAGGTTAGGGTTAGGCACCCCTAAGGGAGGGTAAGGGTTAGGGGGGGGAAGGTTAGGGTTAGGCACTGTGGGAGGAGATTAGGGTTAGGCACTGTGGGGGAAGGTTAGGGTTAGGCAACCCTAGGGGAGGGTTAGGGGGTAGAAATAGGTTAGTATATACTTGACGATCGGGATTTCCTCCTCTGCCGGGTTGCCACTGTCGGGATTCCAACCGCCGGGCATGGGTCCGGCGGTAAATCATACCGATTCTGGTTCAGGCACCGAGGAGGGAGGGTTAGGGTAGGGAGAGGGGGCGGGTTAGGTTACCTACCGACAGGTGTCAGTATCCTAACTCTGTCAGGATGCCAGCATTGGGATTTTGACCGCTGGTGTCCCAAGCGCCGGCATCCCATACCGATTCCCTTTAGAACCACCTCTTCTCCTCATTAAACACCATTTTTTTCTAAATGCTCCTGAGGCAAGCCTTGTTTATATCTTAATTATTCATGAGGGTGAGCAGTTATCAGACATATTTTTTATGACATGTTACTTACATGAATGTTCACCTAGAAATATATAGTATCAGACAGGACACAACAACTACCAGCTCTAAACTGGGGAAAAGATCAAGATATTTTGCAGACTAAAAATAAGTGTGTCTTCTTTAAAGCAATGAAAATTTCAATCTAAATTCTCGCTCTGCAAAATATATATTTTTTAAAGTTCAGCAGAACCAGAATTATCTATGTGCCTACTCTACTTAGAAAGGTATATACTACTTTATCCATAAAATATCTGCATCACCACAAATACAGTCATCTTCCACACCTATGCTTTAATTGTGCCGCTGCCAGCACAAAATTAGGCATGTGACTAATCCAGTACAGGTTGAGTCTCCCATATCCAAAATGCTTGGGACCAGGGGTATTTTGGATATCGGAATATTCCGTATTTTGGAATATTTGCATACCATAATGAGAGATCTTGGGTATGGGACCGAAATCTAAACACATAATGCATTTATGTTCTATACACACCTTATACACACAGCCTGCAGGTCATTTTATACAATATTTTTAATAATTTGGAGCATCAGAAAAAGTATACATGAAATTCATTTATGTTTCATATACACCTTATACACACAGCCTGAAGGTTATTGTATACTGTATTTTAATGATTTTGTGCTTTAAACAAAGTTTGTGTACATTGAACCATCAGAAAGCAAAGGCTTCACTTTCTCAGTCATACTAAAAATATTCCGTAATTCGGAATATTCCGTATTTCGGAATATTTGGATATGGGAGACTCAACCTGTATTTTGCACTGAACCAAAAGTGCTTTGCGCATCAACTCTGATGATTTCTGGTGAGAGGAAATAAAAATGTGACATTTCCCCACCACCACTTCCCAGATCGCATATACTGTAACAAAAAACGGTGTTATAAATGGAATATTACTAATGCAGAGGCAAATGCAGGATTTCTACAGGGGTTTTCTGAATGCTTGATTTAGGAACCCGACGCAACTGCAGCAATAAGCCTAAAACAAATGCTTTAAATTGTTTTATGTACATAACAAGTACAGTATGGTTGAGTTGCTTAATCACACTGCCTTATCTTTATCTATTGATATAAGTAGAATATTCAAGAGGATAAAATGGTTTTTACACACAATAAAATAACATATTACATGCAGTGAAGTTAGCTGAATTTGCCATTTCGTCGTGTGTTTCATACTTGCTGATTTTTATTGTCTCCTCTCCAGGAGAAGCCAGGAGAGGACATGCAGCTTACAGTTTTGGGGAGCAGGGACGGGCTCTCCACATCATTAGACCCCACCCCATCATGTCAAATAACCGCGATTTGCCATTAAGTTTGTAGGGGGCATGACGAAATGATGCGATTTGCGGTTCAGTGTGTAGGGGGCATGACAAAATGATGCGATTTGTGGTTCAGTGTGTAGGGGGCATGACAAAATAATGAGATTTGCAGTTCAGTGTGTAGGGGGCATGACAAAATGATGGGATTTGCGGTTCAGTGTGTAGGAGGCATGACAAAATGATGCGATTTGCGGTTCAGTGTGTAGGGGGCATGACAAAATGATGGGATTTGCGGTTCAGTGTGTAGGAGGCATGACAAAATTATGCAATTTGCGGCTCAGTGTGTAGGAGGCATGACAAAATTATGCGATTTGCGGTTCAGTGTGTAGGAGGCATGACAAAATGATGGGATTTGCGGTTCAGTGTGTAGGAGGCATGACAAAATGATGCGATTTGCGGTTCAGTGTGTAGGAGGCATGACAAAATTATGAGATTTGCGGTTCAGTGTGTAGGGGGCATGACAAAATGATGGGATTTGTGGTTCAGTGTGTAGGGGGCATGACAAAATGATAGGATTTGCGGCTCAGTGTGTAGGAGGCATGACAAAATGATGCGATTTGTGGTTCAGTGTGTAGGAGGCATGACAAAATGATGCGATTTGCGGTTCAGTGTGTAGGAGGCATGACAAAATTATGAGATTTGCGGTTCAGTATGTAGGGGGCATGACAAAATGATGGGATTTGCGGTTCAGTGTGTAGGAGGCATGACAAAATTATGCAATTTGCGACTCAGTGTGTAGGGGATATGACAAAATGATGCGATTTGTATAATTTTGTCCCACACCCTCCATATGGACTTGAGATTCTCCATTCACTAGGAAGGGACGGAATGCAGGAGATCCGTCCTTGGGGTGTGGGAGACTATCAGAAAAATCGTGAGCTTCCTGCCACTTCCCGGGATATTAGGCAAATATGCTTTCAGGTGTGTTCAGCTATACAGTAAGTATGCAGCAAGGTACATTTACCATAGAGACTAGAGATGCTGCATCCACCATGGAGCTGATGCTGTTAACTGGACTGCAGATTTAAGTTTTAATGGTCACCTGGTGTGTTTGAGCCCTTAGAACAAATACGGTACTTACAAATTTACAATCACAGTCAATATTACACATACCCATGTTTTGCTGTTGACTGCCACTTTGCATCACAAAAGCAACTTAGTTAGTGAAGGGGCTACTAAGTGACGTGCGGTGAGGTAAATGGCCGAGGAGGCACTGGCTAGTATCAGAGCCAGATTTACAGATACATATATGAACCCAAGAGTTCATGTGGGCATTATACAACAGTGCAGCAGTATAGAGTGCTGGAAATTTAGTGTGTTGTGATCATGGATGTGCAGAAAAGGTAGACGGGGGAGGCAGTGCCTCACCTGTCATACACTTTTTACTACAGAGTTTTCTCTATAAAAATGATTAGAATAATACTAAGAAATATATTTATAATATTTTCTTTCAATTTTTCTTAGAATTTTTATAGTCAAAACTCTGGAGTATGCCTAAGTATGACAGGAAAGGCTCTGCCTCACCTGACCGCACATCAATGGGCTACTTATAGGACTTGATGACACACAGACATGACAGGGACAGACAGAAACACAAGCAGACCTGATGGACAGACACTTGGAAAATACTGGAAGACATGCTCCCAGGACAGACTAAGAGACAGACACATTGATAGGGATCGAAGGCATGTTCACAGGAAATACAGATGGACACACTAGCAGTGCTATTAAAGAGACTAACAGGGTATATAGACACACTGGAAGCTCATAGGACATCACATTGACACCACTGGGAGACAAGCTAGATCAGACAGACAGTGCTCACTCTCCCCTACAGATCAGGCAGCAACAGATTTTTCTCCTTATGACATATAGGAGAGACTCAGCACATGATTGGTCTATGCCTGAATGGCCATATAACTTCCCTTTCTTAGCAGCCTAGTGCAGTGCACAGAAAGGCAGTATACTGTACTAATTTTCTGCAGGCAGTGACAGACAGGTTGTACAATCATTTTCATCAAAGGAAGGGGGGCTTTCTATACACCTACAAATTTTACATTTCCTGAACTCATTCTCTTCAGATCTGTAGATAAAACTAGGAAGATATTAATACATTCTGCATTGGACTGAAAGACTTGATGAAACATATAACGTTTTGGGGGAAAATAAGAAATAAAGCAAATATTATTTGGAAAAGTTTCGACATTTTTTAGTAAACACATTCAAGTTATATTTCTGATGTTAGATAGTTTTTATGTTTAAATGTGTTTATATATAGAGCCATTCCTACTGTATATTTATTATTGTAATTTTAATAATAAAGATCACGTTAAGTATTGAAAGTACTTTTCATCTCCTTGTCTTCTATTTGACAGTACCATCTTTCCATCCATTTATTTAAGTGCATACACTTACTGTACAAATGAGATCTATGTAACATGATATATAGTTATACCTAACAGTATATACTGTATTTGGATTTTATACATGTAACTTCTTTTAGAGATTTGAAATTGGAATTCTTAGAAACTCATCTTGGAATTCAGCTGCAGAAAATGTTCCCCCAAATACTACTGTACTTTGCGTCTTGTATTAATACTACTGGACTAATATATTTGTAGCCCACATTCATCAGTGAGTGGTGTCTTGCTGGTACCTATATCAGCAACTTATCAGTCATCTAGTTTCTAGCTCATATTCAAGATACTTTGGGTAAATAGGTCATCAGGTGCCCTTGTTTAGCACAGCACAGACACAGGGACAGTAGTGCAGTGCAGATTCAATGTCAAAATAATGGCCACCAAACCATTTATTGCAAATTGCAAATTTTTGCTCCAGAACAGTTGTTGTGTGCATTAGTCACATAGTGAATTGGGAGTGTCAATCCTGCCTTGTACTTCAAGTAATTTCACCTGGCCTGCTCTCACTCCTTTCCATATGGGGCTTCACGCCAATTGTTCCAGTCCCAGTGCAAGACATGTTCAGAAGAGCAGGGCGAGCTTCTCCGGGAAAGTGGACTGGCATTGCCTCCCCTAAATTTTCATATGAGCCATGGTTATAATATGTTTTGTCCCTGGCAACACCAGCTTGTGTATTGTATCATGAAATAAACATGCAATATAAAGTGAAGGCTGTAGTTCAAAATGTCAACATTCAGCATGTCGGCAATAACATGTCGACATTGGCTGACATTACCAGAATTGTGATATATGAAGGCTGCTTGTGTTGTACCTGTAAATATGGGGAAAAAATTAATAGGGTCCCCCCGTATTTTAGGAACCAGTACCTGGCTGCTGAGCCTGTTCTGTTTTAAAAATAGGGGGGGGAAAATTGCGTAGGGATCCCCCTATATTTAAAACCAGCTGGGGTGTAATGCCACAGCCAGGGGACCCTATCGCCGCATCATCCCAGCCAAAGTATTCACATAAACTACTGTTTTTTACTGTGAAACTACCAAACGGCAGGCATTCATGTAGTTCCACTGTAAAATACAATAGTTTATCACTATTTTCCCCACTATTACCCCCATACCCACAGCCCAGGGGTGTGTGGAAGAGCCCTGGGCTTCAGACTAAGCCTGATGTGCTGGGAGAGGGGGGACCACATTATTGGGGGTTCCTCACCTCCCCTAAGATCCCCGGCTTGGGGTGCAAATGCATTGGCTGGGGTGACCCGGGTGATAGGGTCCCCTGGCTGTGGCATTACACCCCAGCTGGATTTGAGCCTGGTGCTGATTTTAAATATAGGGGGACCCCTATGCAATATTTTTCCCTAATTTTTATAACCAGGACAGGCTCAGCAGCCAGATGCTAGTTCCTAAAATACAGGGGGATCCTATTCATTTACTCCCCAAATTTTTAGGAACCAGGACTGGCTGAACAGCCTCGGGCTGGTTATGCTTTTGAGGGGGGGACCTACATAATTTATTTTTAATTTACAATTTAGAGATTGCCAAGCAGAAACATACACAAATCACACTGATCTGTGTGTGTTTCTGGCATACAGTACTCGCAGCTAAGGAGGTGATCTATTTTAAACTTCTAATTAACTGCGAGTTTGCTACAATTACATCAGAGATTGTAATCTTGTTTCATAGTAAATGCCCAAGTTGTATCTTTTTCATAAAAAGTACTTCAGAGTTTGACCGATGGTGAGTTTAATCGAGTTTGCAATCTCACCCGAGTTTTTCAGTGAAAAATTAGAAATCTCTCCCAAACTCACCCAAGTTTGTCTTTAGTAAATTTGCAAGATGAAAAACATACCTAAACTCACCCGAGATTGCAATCTCGACAAAACTCGAATCTTACTAAATTTACCCCCAAGAATACAGTTACTATCCAAAATGTTAAAAATAGAATCTACATTTTCCAAGCACAGGCACCTATAACAGTGTCTTAAACAGAGTTGGAAGTAAGTCAACATCATTGCTCGAAAGAAACATACATAGAAAAAATGCATTTATTCGCCCTTATGAAAAGATATACCTTCACTGCACTATACATCTGTCTGCATTTCTTATATACTACCAGCCATCATCATCAGCACACTTGCAAGTGTCCTATACTAGATCCAAAAGATACACTTCCAAACAGTTATGGTTTTTCTTTATTGGTGTGTAATGCCACCGGATCAAATCTTGACAGTGGCAGCCCAATGGGTCAGAATCCCGACTGCAACAGGTAAGTTCTTTAACCCTCCCCTCCCCCTACCCTCTCTTAGTGGTGACTAAGCCTAACCTCCCCCCTAGTGTCTAACCCTAACTTCCCCTCATAAGTGCCTAAAGCTAACCCCTCCTCCCCGCACTCTAAACCTAACCCTCCCAGGGGGGTGCCTAACCCTAACCCCCCCTAGTGGTGCCTAACCCTAACTCCCCCTTTCCCTACCCTAACCCTCCCGGGGGGTGCCTAACCCTTAGTCCCCCCCGGGGGTTTCTCCAGCAGCTTCAGCTTCACCTCCTGTGTCTCTACAGCAGCCTCCCCCCGTGGCTACACGCTAAGACACCCGGCTTACCTTTGTTGGGTAAGCCTGGTGACGGGATTTATTAGCGGGGCTAATGATAGTCATCGGGATTTTGAAGCCTATCTTTAGTTCCATGTTGGGATGTGGGTGTCGGGATATCCCGCCCGCCTGTATCTTGACTGCATCCGAATCCAACCCTGCATTTATTAATATGCCACCTCTAAACTTTTCCTGTGTGGGATGCCACGTTATCTCCCAGTTCCCTCTCTTCAGTCACAAGTGTAGATGGGATTAAAATCAGAGCGAATCTGCATTGCTCCTGTTACAGAGGATGTGCAATTAGAGTTAAGGCAAGATACTATCCTCAGATTGGCATAAATTTAACTCTGAATCAGCCCAAACAATGTTTTAACACAAAACAACTTTTATTTACTGTATTGTACAGCTAAAAAGTCTTTTCACTTTGATGCTGATGCGCCGTCTCCCTAGCAGGAAGTATCTGTCGCAGAATTGATAATAAACATTGGCTGCTAATCAAGGCCAGCAACAGAAATCTTGGGGCCCTGTTCACAAATTTTTTTGCACCCTCGCCGCTACGTGAATGCTAATCAGCTTGAGTCTTTTCTTACCTATATAGAGGTTTTTCTGCAATCAGGGACCTTTGAAGAAATTAATTCCCCTGAGCAGACCATAACTTCAGTCGGCATTCACTATTCATGTAGGCACTTACATGGTCTGGAAGATGTGTGTTTAAGTAGGAATATAACCAATGTCATCATAATACAATGTTTTCTTGTAGAATTGGTGTCTTAATAAAAATGTATTGTGTCCCAGCCTTTTCCTTCTGATCTGGAAGGTTGCTGAAAATATCCATCTCCTTACCCATTGTGTCTCTTCAGCAGCATCAGCTCCCCCTGTTTTTCTCCAGCAGCTTCAGCTTCACCTCCTGTGTCTCTACAGCAGCCTCAGATCCCAATGTGTTTCTTCATAGCCTCATCCTCCCTTGTGTCTCTCCAGCAACCTCAACTTGCCCCCCTTATGTCTCCTCATAGACAGCTCACCCTCCCATGTTTCTGCAGCAGCCTCAGCTTCCCAATGTGTCTCTGCAGCAGCCTCAGCCCCAACCATGCTTCTCTAGCAACCTTTGATCTCCCTGTCTCTCCATAGCCTCAGCTACTCCCTGTGTCTCTTCATAGCCTCAATTTCCCCCCTTCCTGTGTCTCTTCAGCAGCCTCAGTGCTCTCCTGTGTCTCTCCTTAAACTCAGCTTTCCCCCTTTCAGTGTCTCTCAAGCAGATTCACTTATCTACCCTGGATCTTCTGCTTGCTCATCCTCACAGTGACAGTGGCTCCTCACTCCTCTGTTCTTTAGTGAGTGTGCCAAAGCAAAAATAAATGTATTGTGCTGGATGATGCCGGCCCCTCCATGCCTGCTCCCTGCTGAATACTCCAGTGGTGCAGGCATGGGACACAGTCAGAATCACTGTACTGTCTGGGGCCACAGGAGGAAGGGGTGAGTGCCTGGGCTCCTTGGAATCTCAGTTCCCTTTGTGCCCTCCTGTTTCGGGCCTGCTACTATTTGGGGATGCAGGTGCTCTTCTAAGCCGCAGCAACATTTCTTATAACCTGCTTCTGTTGTAAGATAATGGAGCAGTACCCCTGCCAAAGAAATATTATAAAGAAGAGACTTGACTTAATAGAAGTATTATTTAACCCCCTTTTAACAAAGACAATTACATTTAGTTATTTGACATCAATCCATACTCATTACTATTTATAAGGTGCCACAGAATTACACAGGACAATATAGTGTTAGTTCAAAGAGAAAGATAAACTGACAACATAACAAACGACTGTTTATTCCAAAGAGCTACCAAACAAAAGCCATATATAGGTACACAAAAAACTAAATAGTGAATCTAATTTTTAACAATATTGTGCTGTGTTGTGAAAATTGTTCTAGTCAAAAATGTATACTATATCACTTATCAAAATGTGATTAATATCAGTCTGATGGAGAGATTCATTCAGATGTGATATCCCACAGGAGCCTTGCATGGTGACAGGTATTATGGTAGGTAAAATACTTATTTTTGTGATATGTTACTACCCTAACTTCCAGTCCCTTATTCTACTTAGGAAGTGTAAATTGGTATTTATAAAGTCTGATAGTGTCGATGAGGCATATGTTGGATCAGTCAGTCAAACAAAGTCCAAGTAAAGAAAGTCCTTCAAATGTTGCAAATGGCAGTCTTCCGGTAATTCAGTAGCTCTCCTCCATTACCAATGATTTTAAAGTAAGAAACTTTTACAGATCACTACCATTGAAACAAATAAGGAAATGCTGATTGTCTGAAAGTGTGGGAGTGCCACTCTCAGCCAGTAAGTGCCTCCCCATTCATGTCAATGACAGTGACTGCAAGCGACCGGTCACTGCAGGTTAGACACTGTACTCAGTGTACAGTGCGTACATAATAAAGGCAGTGCGTTGGTATACGCAGCTATACGGTAAGCTGTACACAGGAAACGGACAAATTCCTGCGACAGGTCAGGTCAACCACTAATATGCTAATAGGTCTGATGGTTCTCGATGTTACCGATATTTACACTATCTTGCATGCTTATCAGGCTGTGCGTAAAGGTATGAAACGTAGAAAATGACCTTACAAATCCGCGCTAATGAGATGTTCAGGAAAATGAACCTTTTCCACAGATTCCAAATGTATCTCAATGAGATACATCCCAACGTAGTGGAGACTACGTTGGGAGACATTGTCATAGATCTGTATACAGAGGAGAGACCCCGAGTGGATCTGTGTCTGTGAAAGAGGACCGATTAAAGAAACCGCTACGCACTTGTATCCTGCATTTTATATGTAAGCTTACATGTAAGCATTATTTGGTCTCATCACGTTGTTGGTGTATCTTTATGGACGTTTTGGATATTCTGTCAAGATTCATTGCTGTCCTGGGTTCGGACCTATATCACCTCCTCATCCATTTCTGACACCTGAGGTGTAATACATCTCTAATAACATTGATTGTCTGACAAAAGAAACATTTTGTTTTTCTTCTTTTTTTATCTACATATGGACTCATTGAGATACATTTGGAATCTGTGGAAAAGGTTCATTTTCCTGAACATCTCATTAGCGCGGATTTGTAAGGTCATTTTCTACGTTTCATGTCTGTATTTGTAAGTTGGTGACTTATATACTGACCTTGTCTGCTGCTATATGAGGCAGCGCCTTATGTTGTGATATTTTTTCATTTCTGTGCGTAAAGGTAGATGAGCGGCATAGTATGGGGCTGGGTGTCTGCATCTTGTCTTGTGGTCTCCAAGAGCATGCACTGATTAGCATATTCTCGCAGTGGACAGGTGCATGCGTGAGCATCCGTGTGTTCCTTGCTGAAACATAGTCTTTTAGCCTATTTATCAGTAGGTACCCACCCACTTCCCATCTGATCTAGTTTAATAATGTCATCTACCTGGCCCTGTTGGTCTACAATGGTATTTGGGTCTGCCCAGCTCACCTATAACTTGTGCTTTTCGGTAAGTACTGGCGCCATCACTTTCTGTTAAACTTCTATCTACTGTAGCTCCCTTTCTTGCATACACTGGTTGTAGTTCTGGCACTGCTGTTCCTGCATCCCCTGTGTGTGGTCATGCACAAGCTGCATTAACTGCTGCAGTCTATCCCTCATTTGGACCACATATTCCAGGATGGGAACATCAGGTTCCAGAACATCTCTCTTCCCAGTTCTCCCAGACTAGGTGAAGAGGCCCCCATACCCTTTGAGCATATAGAAACTCAAAGGGGAAATCATGGAGCACTGCATGGTACATGAATAATAGCTGCTGCAATGACTTCTACTAGCTCCCCCTCTGACTCATATGAATGCAACAGCTGCTTAATGGTCCTGTTAAATTTCTTGCAGAGCCCGTTCGTATGGGTATGGTAGGGGGTGGTGCGGAAGGAATGGACTCCAAGTTTGTTCCATACTGTAAGCAGCAAGTCCCCTAGAAATTGAAATTGTTTTCCCTGACTGGCAACCACTTCCTGGGGAAATAGTATGCGGCTAAAGATATCCATGAGAGCCTGGGTAATATGCTTGGCATCTATGGATGCCAGTGCACTGCCTCAGGATATCTAGTTGCATAGTCATTCGGCTTGGTTGCCCCACAATTTTCATGGCAGCTTGCACGAATGGTTCACCTATGATGGGCATGGACTGTAGGGTAGCTCTATGTGGGAGGTCACCCACGGCATTGGCATACCTCGCAGGACACCTTACAGTATACTATCTTGCCTCCTGGTTTATTCCAAGCTAGAATAAATGCTACAATAGTCAGGTGTGGGTTTTACAGATTCCTAAGTGGCCTGCTATGGGGATGTCATGGGCAAGAGCCAGCCAACCAGGCATTGTACTGCCAGGAGAATAATTAGCTGTTTCCTTGGTACTTTGAGCTCTAAGGGATCTGCTTGTGCGGGTACCCTGTACAATCTCTCCTCCTCCCACAGGATGTGATCCTCCTGAGGGCCCCATTCTGTTAATTCCACTGAGATGTGGAAACTGGCCATGGACAGGTCTGTCTGGAGTCAATTTACTGTCACAGTGAAGCAAGTTTGGTACAGTGTTACTCACTGGTGGCAGTTCAGGGGTCATGGCAGCTGGTCCAACTAAGACTCCCTGTACTGACATAGCAAGGTCCTTCTTTGCTGTACCTAATGCCCTTGCTTGGCTCCAGGTGATAACTCCCACAAAATGATTAGCCAATCCATCACCCTGATCATTTCCAAGAATACATTGAGTGTGTAAACCATCAAGAAGTTGCACATTTACTCACCCATAGCCCGGACCCAGTTGTTCCTTCATGTTATCTGGGGTAACTTTCCTCATAGCCGCTACCATCTTCACTTGGTATGCTACCTCCTTTGCCTCTGGCAGATCAAGAATGTAGTACCCCTGCCCACCCCCAAATGATGGTGAGTGGCACACTGCTACCCAAGGCACAGATGGTTGGGCACCAGGACATAGCCCTCTTCCCTGTGGACAGTCTTGCTGTACATGCCATAGTTGTAGCACCGCTGGGGCTCAGGCAGTGCTGGTGTCAGGATGCAGCTTGGGATTGTATGTTACTCACATCTGCGATGGCGTCTTCGGGCTCCTAAGCATCCAGATGTCAGCCATGGAGACAGGTAGTGGCTGAGTATTCTGCCCAGGGGACTACTAGAGCTTTCATGTGTGCATCCTGGTTGCTGCTGGTGTAGTCCATGTTGGTTCATGTCATCTGATCAGTATCCTCCTATGGTAGTCGGTCAGCTGATGTCTCTGGCCAATGACCAGCTACCAAGGGGTATTTTAGGGCATTTCCTGCAGCAGGAAGTTGCATGTACAACATTGCTCCTATAATAGTTTCTACTGTGACTGCGTCTCAGGCTCCACAGTGTTCCTTCCCAGTGAACCCTCCTCGCGACTACCACAGCTGTTCAGCTATTCATTCCAAATGCTGACTATCACCGCTGTTCAGTGTTTCATACCAAGTTCTGACTACCATCGATTCTCAGTGTTTCATACCAAGTGCTGATTACCATCAATTCCCAGTGTTTCATATCAAGTGCTGGCTACCATCGATTCTCAGTGTTTCATATCAAGTGCTGACTACCATCGACTCTCAGTGTTTCATATCAAGTACTGACTACCATCGATTCTCAGTGTTTCATACCAAGTGCTGATTACCATCGATTCCCAGTGTTACCTATCAAGTGCTGGCTACCATCGCCACTCAGAATCTCATACCAACTATCGATTACCATCGATTCTCAGTGTCTCATTCCAAGTGCTGACTATTATCGATTCTTAATGTCTTATACCAAGTGCTGGCTACCAATGCCACTCAGCATCTTATACCAACTATCGATTACCATTGATTCTCAGTGTCTCATTCCAAGTGCTGACTACCATCGTCACTCAGCATTTTATACCAACTATCGATTACCATCATCACTCAGCGTCTCATACCAAGTCCTGATTACCATCGCTATTCAGCATCCCATGCCAGGTGCTGATTACCAGTGCAACTCACATATCAGTCTTTGGAGCATCATCCTTGTTCATCAGTGCTTATATAGTCCTCCCATATCTATCTCTGTATTTTCTCCAGATACCTGCCTCAGGGGCCGCAACCAGTTCACTTGGTGCAGCGAAACCCACATGTCGCTTGGAGGGGTCAATGGTGAATACCGCCGAGTGGACTAGACTCCATGCCCTGAGGTAGGTGTCACCAACACCTGGGAGAGATGTATGAAGAGGACATATATATTGCCTCCCCGATTCCACTCACCAGCTACCCTTAGCCCACTGACCCAAGTTCCAGCAGTTGTAGCCTATATAAATCTGGGCGTGAAGCTGGTCCTCGGGGCCTTAAGTTGAAGGTTGGCGTAGCTGGGGAACATAACTGGGCCAGGTGCTGGGACCACTGATCTAGATACCAATGTTGCTGGGCCCATCAGTGGGTTGTCCTCTCCTTTGGATTGGACAGCCCACTGTGTCCTGTTAGCTGTGAACTTGTCTGCTAATTAGGCTGATTTCTCTGGAGTGCTGGGGTCCTGATCTTCCACCCAGTCTCTAATCTCCAACGGGATCTTGTTAAGCAGCTGCTCCAGGATAATAAAATTTTTAACATCCACTATGGTACTGGCCTGATTTTCGGCGAGCCACCTGTCACAGTTCCAGTGGAACAGGTTACTGAACTCAGTAAATGAGGAATCCCTTCTTTGTGCCATAGACCAGAACTTTGTCTTATAGGATTCTGCATTAACTGCATTTCTGTCCAGCAGCACCCTCTGCACCTCTTCACATGCCAGTATCTGCTCTGGACTCAGGGCATGGCACGCCTCCAGACCTCATCCCCTCAGAATGGTTAACAAATAGAGATGCCACTCTGCTGTCTCAATCCCATGCATAGTCATCACTTATTCAAAAATCTGTAAATAGGTGTCAATGTCTGAACTGGCCTCATAAAAAGGTGGGTCACCCTGATATCTCAGCCTGGTTGTCTACCTTGCCACAGGGTTCCAGGTCTCCGCCCCCATTGTGACTCCCAATACTGCTTCTTCTTGTCCTAGCACTGCCAACAGCTCCTGCAATTGATGTTCCCTGACTCTCAGTCAGCTCTGGGATGCAGTCCTCAGCATACTTTTCTCCAGGGTCCTCTTGGTTCCATTGAGCCAGCTTTGCCATTACTACAGCCCAGATTTCGAATGCCTGAACACAATCCATCTTGTATAACAGAGGTCCTGCAGTTGATCATTCATGCTGTATTGGTAGCATAGTGGTGCTGCTTCCATTCCCTACTGTATTTATGATTTTTTTGTGCTTGGAGGTTGATGTCTAAGTAATCCCAATGCTGCCACCAAATATAATGATATGGGGTAGAGAGATCACTCAGACTCGTTGATAGATGAAAACCTGAAACATAGATAGGCTCAACCAAAGCACATCACACTCAAACAATACCAATACCAAGCATAGAAGCAAAGAGACCAGAAAAGTCCTGTAGCAAGGCACAGCCTGCATATGAGCCAACGTAAATTCCAAAAGGAAGTGAAGATTTTGTCTTTAAACTGAGTCAAAGTCCTGGGTAAAGGATCCAGTATAAGGTCCAAATTATTACAAATTGCTGTGTCCCAAACAGCCTCCTGGCAGAGCACAACCAGATCACAATATACAAAGTTAGGCCAGCTTGTTGATTAGCTTATCCTCCTGTAGGTTGTGAATTACAGTTAAACATATTCCCTTGGAAGCATTGTTAGCATAATTAAACAATGGGTCCTGCAGACTGTATTGAATGACAGGGACGATAACTCACGCTGACCCTAATTTTAACATGACTGTACTAAGATGGGGGATGGATCTCCTCTTCTAATATTGACAATATTGCACATTGCATCTTTCTACAACATTCCTGAGACTATAAGGATATACACATAATATGGCAGAACATCTGACTATGAAAGCTGGAAAGCACTGTATATACATTTAACCTGGTGGATACAAGATACCCTAATTAGTTTTATCATGCCCTGTATCCTCGCAAAGGGAGACAAGAAATGATGATTAAATAGGATAAGAAATTGAGGACAGTATTTCCCACCCAATCGATCACACTATTTTTATTTATCTCAGTGGTTTCCTTAGGAAATTTGCTTTTGGAAGCACTGTGCATGTGCACTGCTTTTATGGTGATTATTCTGGCTTTATGATTTTTTTCCAATTGGAAAAATATTAAATATTTACTAAGAAGAATTTGGGGAGGGATGAACACTGTGCTTGCCAAGAAATTCCTCTGAAAATGCAATATACCCTCCCCTGCATCTTATGACAGTCAGCTTCCTCTGCAAAATTATCATGATTATCATTTATTTATGAGGTGCCAGAGATTCCAAAGCAGTGTACAATCAGTAATACACAAAACAGAACAATTCTGCATGGAAGCATGCCAAATACATCATACATATACAGTAAGAGCAAGGGAACAAACATTCGCATCGGTAAAAAAAACAATACAAGATGAGATTACATTAGAAGACAGTAAAGAAAAACTGTATATAAACTAGGGATGAGCGGGTTCGGATTTCTGAAATCCGAGCTCCCCCGATCCGTGCCGGGAACCGAGTCCGGCTCGGGTTTTCCCGCCTGACTCGGAACTGAAATCGAGGCAAAACGTCATCATCCCGCCTTCCGGATCTCGCGGGTTTTGGATTCTATAAATGGTCACCACGTCGGAGCCATTTCTCACTTCGGCTGTGGACAGTGAAGAGGGAGGTTGGGAGCTAAGGCTGGCTGGGCTGTGTTGTGCTGCTGTTGTCCATAGGGGCTGTGGGCCTGATTCAGACCTGGTCACAAGTGCTGTGCGCTCGCAACCGGGTCGATGGAGGCCCAGAGAGCATGCACACGACGGAGTCGGCTCCGTCGTGCGCATGTGCGAGACCGGGAGAGCGACGGTCAATCTGTCACTCCAGGTATCGCACCAAAGGGGGCGTGCTGTCGATGTTGAGTGACAGCACACCCCCTTTGGTGGGCAGGCCGGGGGCTGGCAGCCCAGACAGAGGCGTTCCCATGAGAACGCCTATCATCTGGGGGGGCCCCACTGATGTCAGTGGAGAGATTCCGGCTCTGTTAGAGCCGAAATCTCTCTGGGGCTTGCGGCAATGAGACCCTACCACAAGGGTCTCGTCACAAGCCCGATGGTCACGATGGTCTTCACCATTGTGACCATCATCATGGCCGCTCGCTATAGCTGTGGGTGGTCACCCACAGCTATGTGAGCGGCCAGGAGGCTGCTCCATTAAAAAAAAAAAGATGCCCTGATTCAGAGCGAGCGCTCTGTCATAGTCCATAGGGGCTGACTGGGCTGTGTTGTGCTGCTGTTGTCCATAGGGGCTGGCTGGGCTGTGTTGTGCTGCTGTCATAGGGGCTGGCTGGGCTGTGTTGTGCAGTCAGTTGTCTATAGGGGCTGTGTCCACTCCAAAGTCTATAGGGGCTGGCTGGACTGTGTTGTGCAGTGTCCCATAAAGGCTGTAGTCCTAAAGGGGTGCTGTAGTGTTGTCTAGGGGGTGATCTGTTCATCAGGGGAGCACCCCCAAAGTGCACTCCAAAAAAAAAAAAATTTTTTTTTTGTGTTTGTGAATTGTGTGCACAGTAGCCGCACGTGCATCAACAAAGTAGCGCCAAGCGTGCGCCTGTGTCATAAGTAAAGGGCCAACTGGCTTTACCGCTAAAGGGTGCTGTAACCCCCAAAGTGCACTCCAAACAAAATAAAAAAATATTTTCTGTGTTTGTGAATTGTGTGCACTGTGGCTGCATGTGCATCACCAAAGGAGCAGTGCCAAGCGTGCGCCTGTGTCCCATAAGTAAAGGGCCGGCTGGCTCATTTCTTAAAGGGTGGTGTAACCCCGAAAGTGCACTCCAACAAAAATAAAAAAATATTTTCTGTGTTTGTGAATTGTGTGCACTGTGGCTGCACGTGCATCAACAAAGGAGCAGTGCCAAGCATGCGCCTGTGCCATAAATCAAAAGCCGGATGGTTTATCCGTTAAAGGGTGCTGTAACCCCCAAAGTGCACTCCAAAAAAATAAAAAAAAATGTTTTTTTGTGTTTGTGAATTGTGTGCGCAGTAGCCGCACGTGCATCAACAAAGTAGCGCCAAGTGTGCACCTGTGTCATAAGTAAAGGGCTGGCTGGCTTGTCCATTAAAGGTTGCTGTAACCCCCAAAGTGCACTCCAAAAAAAAATGTTTTTTGTGTTTGTGAATTGTGTGCACTGTGGTTGCACGTGCATCAACAAAGGAGCAGCGCCAAGCGTGCGCCTGTGTCCCATAAGTAAAGTGCCAGCTGGCTCATCTCTTAAAGGGTGGTGTAAGCCCCCAAAGTGCACTCCAACAAAAATTAAAAAAATATTTCTGTGTTTGTGAATTGTGTGCACTGTGGCTGCACGTGCATCAACAAAGGAGCAGTGGCAAGCGTGCGCCTGTGTCATAAATCAAGGGCCGGCTGGCTTGTCCATTAAAGGGTGCTGTAACCCCCAAAGTGCACTCCAAAACAATATATATATATTTTTTCTCTGTGTGTGATTTGTGTGCGCAGTAGCCACACATGCATCAACAAAGTACTGTAGCACCAAGTGTGCGCCTGTGCCATAAGTAAAAGGCCAGCTGGCTCGTTTGTTAAAGGGTGGTGTAACCCCCAAAGTGCACTCCAAACAAAATAAAAAAATATTTTTTTCTGTGTTTGGGAATTGTGTGCGCTATAGCCGCACTTGCATCAACAAAGTACTGTAGCGCCAAGTGTGCACCTGTGTCATAAGTAAAGGGCTGGCTGGCTCATCTGCTAAAGGGTGGTGTAACCCCCAAAGTGCACTCCAAACAAAATAAAAAAATAATTTTTTCTGTGTTTGTGAATTGTGTGCACTGGCTTTTCCGTTAAAGGGTACTGTAACCCCCAAAGTGCAAAAGATGAAAAAGCCCATCACGGTCATGCCTGGGCAGAAGGCCAAACATTCCACCTCTTTGGTCTGGCAATATTTCTATCCAAATCTGGACAACAACTGTCTTGCCATATGTAAAGGTGAAATAAGTAGGGGTAGGGACGTTAACCACCTAGGAACATCCTCTCTTATACATCACCTGCAGTGCGTTCATAAAAAGTTAAGTTCAGAAACTTTGGCCAAGACCGTAAGCAGTCCAGGGACAACTAAATCCCTTTGTCCTGTTGTATCCAAGCACCTACAAACCACACCGTCAACTCCCTCCTCATCAATTTCCTCCTTAGTCAGGATCGGAAGTAGTCCTGCAGGCCATGTCACTGGCATGACTGACTCTCCTATCCGGGATTCCTCTGGAGGATCCTGCATTGCTACGCCTACTGCTGCCACTGGTGCTGCTGGGAGTCGTTCATCATCCCAGAGAGGAAGTAGGAACACCACTACTTTTACTAAACAATTGACCCTCCAACAGTCCTTAGTGAGGAGGATGAAGTATGACAGCAGTCATTCTGAAGCAAAACGTATAACTGAGGCCTTGACTGCTATGTTGGTGTTAGACATGCATCCGGTATCCGCCATTAGTGCAATGGGATTTAGACAATTGATGGAGGTAGTGTGTCCTTCATTCCAAATCCTGTCTAGATTCCACTTCACTAGACAGGCGGTACCGAGACTGTACAGAAACGTCAGAAAAAGTGTCCTCAGTGTCCTGAAAAATGCGGTTGCACAAAATGTCCACTTAACCATGGACATGTGGACAAGTGGAACAGGGCAGACTAAGGACTATATGACTGTGACAGCCCACTGGGTATATGTATCACCTTACGCAACAACAACAACAGCAGCGTCACCAGTAGCAGCATCTTAGAAACACCAGCTCATTCCAAGGCAGGCTTCGCTGTGTATCACCGGTTTCAGTAAGAGGCACACCGCCGACTACCTCTTAGAGAAACTGAGGGAAATCATCACCCAGTGGCTTACCCCACTTAGACTGTCCTGGGGATTTGTGATATCTGACAACGCCACCAATATTGTGTGGGCATTACATCTGGGCAAATTCCAGCACTTCCCATGTTTTGCTCACACAATAAATTTGGTGGTGCAGAATTTTTTGAAAAGTGACAGGGGCATGCAGGAGACGCTTTGGGTGGCCCGAAAAATTTCTGGCCACTTTCGCCATTCAGCGACTGCGTGCCGAAGACTGGAGTGCCAGCAAACACTCTTGAACCTGCCCCGCAATCACCTGAAGCAAGAGGTTGTGGTGCGGTGGAACTGAACCCTCTATATGCTTCAGAGGAGCAGCAAAAGGCCATTCAAGCCTATACATCCACCTATGACATAGGCAAAGGAGGGGGTATGCACCTGACCCAAGCGCAGTGGAGAATGATTTCCGTGTTGTGCAAGGTTCTCCAGCACTTCGAACTTGCCACATGTGAAATCAGTTCAGACACTGCCAGCTTGAGTCAGGTCATTCCCCTCATCAGGCTTTTGCAGAAGCAGCTGGAGAAAAGTGAAGGAGGAGCTAAGACAGAGTGATTCCGCTCGGCATGTGGGACTTGTGGATGAAGCCCTTCAGTTGCTTTGCCAGGATTCCAGGGTGGTCAATCTGTTGAAATCAGACCACTACATTTTGGCCACCATGCTCAATCCTAGGTTTAAAGCCTATGTGGTGTCTCTCTTTCTGGCCAACACAAGCCTGCAGAGGTGCAAAGACCTGCTGGTGAAAACACTGTCAGCTGAAGCGGAACGTGACACGTCAACAGCTCATTTTTCATTTTCTCCCGCAACTGGGGCTGCCAGGAAACAACTTAGGTATCCTAAGCAACCCGCTGGTGGTGATGCAGGGCAGGCAGGACCAAGTTTGGACGTCTGGTCCGGACTGAAGGACCTGGCAACAATTTCTGACATGTCTACTGTCACTGCATATGATACTGTCACCATTGACAGAATGGTGGAGGATTACATCGGTCACAGCATCCAAGTAGGCATGTCAGACAGTCCGTACCTGTATTGGCAGGAAAAAGAGGCAATTTGGAGGCCCCTGTACAAACTGCCTCTATTTTACCTGAGTTGCCCCCCTCCAATGTGTACTCCGGAAGAGTGTTTAGTGCATCCGGGAACCTTGTCAGTGAAAGGCATAGGAGGTTGCTTCCACAAAATGTGGAGATGATGTTCATAAAAATGAATTATCAACTCTTCCAGTGAAACCAGCCTCCAGAATGTACAGAGGGACCTGTGGTGGTGGATTCCAGCGGGGACGAATTAATACTCTGTGAGGATGAGGGTGTACACAACACTGAAGAGGGTGAGGAATCGGTGGATGAGGAGGATGAGGACGACATCTTGCCTCCGTAGAGCCAGTTTGTGCAGGGACAGATTAATTGCCAGCTTGTTTTGTGGGGGCCCAAATGAACCAATAATTTCATCCGCAGTCGTGTCGCAGACCCTGGTGCTGAAATGATTGGTTTGTTAAAGTGTGCATGTCCTGTTTATACAACAAAAGGGTGGGTGGGAGGACCCAAGGACAATTCCATCTTGCACCTCTTTTTTTTCTTTGCATTATGTACAGTTTGGGGCCTAGTTTTTCAAACTGCCATCCTGTCTGCCACTGCAATGTCACTCCTAGATGGGCCACGTGTTTGTGCCGCCCACTCGTGTCGCTTAGCATAGTCATCCAGCTACCTCAGTGCATCCTCTTGGACATAAAAACACTATTGTGAGATGTGAGGTGTTCAGAATACACTGGAAATGAGTGGAAATTAAGGTTATTGAGGTTAATAATAGCATAGGAGCAGAAAAACCCACAAATTTGATTTTAGCTGTTTTTATGCTTTTTTTTCAAAAAAATACAGATCCAAAACACAAAACCCAGAACCCAAAAAACGGAAGGGTGCTTTTGGCAAAACCAATCCAGATCCAAAACACGAAAAAAGATCCAGATCCAAAACCAAAACACAAAACACGAAAAGTGGCCGGTGCACACCCCTAATATACACCTTTCTCTGAGGAAAACTAGGTGAGGACAGGAGACACAAAGAAGATAGAGCCATGATTGTGAGAGCTAACATTTTAGAGGAGTGAAGAACAAATAAGATTATGGGAAACACATAGATGGGCAGGTGGAGCATGAGAAGGAAATTGACATTTGATGGGACTGGTAGTGAGTTTTAAAGAAGCACTTGAAATGAAAAATGAAATCTAATTTCTGCACTGCTATAAAACACTAGGTGCACCAGTACACCTACTTCAGACCTTGTTAGAAAGGACTTCACCCTGTTCTCCTTTGAAACCTGCTGTTCCTTTTGCAAATACTGCCATCTTGCTATGTAAAGCTATGTCATAATTGCCTACCTTCTCACATCCTGCCGGAGACTCCCGGTTCACTGTAGACTCTCCCGCTGCCCCAGAAAGTTAAAAAAAACCCTGCTGCTCCTTCAGGAATACAGACTGCACATGCGCAAGTCTGGATTTGATTGTAGTAGATCCTGGATGAGAGGATATCACCCAGACAGAGTGGTAGAGCAATCCGAGGAGATATCAGCAGGATGGATGCAGCCGCACACCAAAACCTCCATGCTCTTCTCAGCTTCAGACTAGAAAGGATAAGTTGCCAGAGCCAGACTAAGTGTGTATGGAGCAGCAGCAGACTCTTCCCCTGTCAACATATTGTGTGTGACACAGCAAAAAAGTAAGAGCTGAATGAGGGGTGAGGCAAAGACATATGTAGAGCGGGGCATCAGGTGGTGATAACATTGCTATGGGGGGAGGCAGAAACATATGGGGAGTAGCAGGTTGGGATGAAAAACCTGCCCGGGATATTTCTGGAAGTAACCCTTATGAAGGTGGTGTCTGTTAAGGGGGTGGGGTCTTTCAAAGTGAAGCAGGATCAGTGGCATCATGAGTGGGGTGCAGGCAGCACCTGAGTGTCACCCTCGGAGGAGGTGACACCAAGATGCTGGGTCCTCTGTGTGTGTAAGGACTGAGACACCCATATTCTGTGTCTACAGACACTGCAATCATGCTTTGAGAAGCTGACACTGTAGGACACACCCCTGAGTGACAATAGGTATGCCCATAGTTGGAGTTAGACACGTCCTTTGGGTGGAGCATGACATGCCCCCTCAATAGCATGCCACGCTTCACCAAGCACATTCTACTACTAACTATAATATCCCTGAAACTAGTTTTCAAAAGTAGATACATATATGACCTACGCGTCCCTGTAAATATCTAATTGCATTGGCATAAATCAAGGTTTGCACTGGGTCCAAAATTGCTTCATATTATGAGTCGCCATTTTGCTTCCAAAACCCATGAGAGTATCCGAAGCTGCTTTTGCTCTATGTGGTCACCTGCAGAAACTATAGAAGGAAACTATCAATTGTTTTTTTCTTTGTGTACTGTACTGTATGATATTATTATACAATTCTCTATAGTGGTTTTACATCCCAAGAGATTTCATTCCTGAATATTAAAGCAATCAATATTATCAACAGTAGGTTTTTTTTTTTATAAATTATAAACTAATTCCTTTCATTTGTATATTAAGAAAACACAAATAGAATTTAAACTTTTGATACATATTTTTAAACATATATGTGGTTTCAGGTTTCGTTTTTAAATCACCCAATGCTCCAATGTATGCTATAATGATTTTCAATGTTCCTAGCAAGTAGTAAAGACATCATTGACTCAGTCATGCAGCTTTAGATATGGAAACACATAAAAAACAAACATCACTTTGACTCACACGATCAGACAGGATTGTTCCAACCTGTTAATCATTAATACAGTTGATGTGATCACCACCTTTTTTTTCTATCTTTTTGAGACAACAGATAACCCAATTCATTGCTGCAACGTCACATCCAGAGTAATTATCTCTGCCCCTCTGTGACTTTTTGTCAAAATAAAAGCACCTGGAATTCTAGGCACACAGCTGTTGATGAAGAACTGCCTTTCGTTTGATAGGAGATTTATGCCAACAAAAGGGTGTGTTTATAGATATACTTTAAAATAGCAAGTGATGTCAAATCATTCCGTGTGGCCTTTGTCAGACCTGATGCAAAGAGTATATGAAACCTGTGGAGGACCGTAGAAACGGAACATAGAATCACGGATATTCTTTAATATTTTCCATGATTTTCAGGAGAACAGAATTTCATTTTTAACTTTATATAAATTTACATAAGTTCACACATCTATAACTCTGCCTTGGAATAATATTTGAACTCTATTTGGACTGAAACTGGACTTCTGAATTATATTTTTCATGGTTTGGAATAATTTAAAACTCATAATATGCCAATTGAGCAGTTTTCAGAGACACAAGAGGGAGATGGTCCTTTCCAGAATAGAGAATCGCACAAAAAAAATGCACCAAGTATAGACAATTGCTATGGGACTATGGTGGGGAAAGAACTAATGTCATATTCACAGGATAGCCTGTGTACAGAAGATGGACTGATGCTCACACCAGAAGAGGAACAAACTCCAGCTGGGCTTGGAATAAAAACAGGTATATACTACAACGTAAATGCTATAATTTTTAAATATATGCATGGTACATATGAATAAGACAAAGTATACATGTATTTAAGAGTACTAAGCTATTTTCACAAATATATTTTGACTTCTTTATAGCATTTTCAAGTTCTATTTTATATACATTTTTTTTTAATGGTGCACTTTAATTAACTAGATTTCAAAAAGTAGCATTCTAAGTAACTACTCTATCAGGAATAATTCACATTATATGTTGAAAAGATGGTGTAAATATACTAATGTACTTTATACAGAACAATTTTACTCAGTTTGTTTTATTTTATGGTATGTATTCAGAGATGCACCTGTTGAATGACACATATTCATCAGAAGATGAGGATTTGGATATTATTTATAGAAAAAACAGTACAAACTGCAATAAGGCAACTCAAAAGAAATCAATCACACAGATTATTAAGGATAAAAAGAAACAGACACAGCTCACTTTACAGTGGTAAGTATGGTAAATAACTGCCACATTCTATATTCATTCAATATTCATTATTCATGTGTGTGTGTGTGTGTATATATATATATATATATATATATATATATAATAAACAGAAAAGTCTCCTGCAAACTCAAAAGATATAGATGCCTTGGTGCCCTCCAAAGGTAATACACAACAATGGAGAGACAGGCAGCACTCAGAAGGCTTGTATATGTATAACACAGCACACAGTCACAGGTACAGATGTGTCCTGCTGCATCGTTGCTGCGTGCGCAGCAAATTGCACACGCATGGCGCAAGGCATGCCCCCGCGAGCGGATACGCGCAATCCATTCGCACCAGTGACTCCATAGAATTGCAAGGTGCTATCGCAGTGCGCCCCATAGCATACCGTACCATATGCTACTGTGGGTCACCACATGGCGCAATTCGTGCGCACGTTTGTAGAGCGATCGGCAAGGATGTAAGAGGACACATCTGTAAGTGTGTCCGACGTTTCAGTTTTAATAACCTTCTTCAAGGTCCTTGTGCTGTGTGTGACTGCGTGCTGTTTTATACATATAGAAGCCCTCTGAGTGCCGCCCGTCTCTCCATTGCTGTATGTATATATATATATATATATAGAGAGAGAGAGAGAGAGAGAGAGAGAGAGAGAGAGAGAGAGAGAGAGAAACAGTGGAGCACCCATAGTGTACCATGTCACCATGTTACAGCCAAATGATAACATAAATAAAGATTCAGTGCGCTTATCTGATATACTTTTTAGGATGTCCTCACAGGTCCCAAAAGTGTAGTATTCTCTTGCCCCACTTTGCGAAAAGTATTAAAAAAATAGTTTCCATAATGCAATAAATCTTAATAAAACACTTTTAGTAAGACGCCAAATGAATACTGCTTACATTATAGTTATAATATATAAGCATTTCATAGTGTGTACTGCACCAATCCAAATGTCTCCAACACCAAGCCAATGCAATAAGGTTGTGACCATAGGACGGAGCAAGGCCCCCTAATGCGTTTCCTCATGTAGGATATATATAGAATATACAGTATATATATATGATGTATGCCACAGTGTGCTATAATATAAGAAATCAGTGCCCAAATGTAATTTGCATACATTTGATACATCTTATGGATTACTTCTACATATTATATATAAAACTGGCTCTTGCATGGTGGGTGCCCCAGATAATGCCTCAGTAACCCTGTCCCCTGTGTTTTATTTCAATGTTAGTTGAAGCACGTCATGTGACTGGTGTAACTGGTGCTTGATTGTGCTGTGTCACGGAATAATGGCGCAGTGGTTAGTATTGTTGTATATTCACAGTGCTGGAAGGATTATATTCCAACCATGGCCCTATTTGTGTGCAGTTTTCATGATCTCCTTATGTTTGTTTTGTTTTGTTCCTCCTAAAACGACTTGTAGGTTTGATCGTTCTAGTCTGTTAGGATCTGGAAGCAAATAGCTAAGTTTAGAAACGTTTTCTTTCCATAGGATGTACAATGCAAAAAGTATGTATTTGCATAATATTAAAACTGAAATACTGTAAATCCATAATATTTCCCTGTAACTACTGTAGATTTATTTACCCTAAACAATGCTACTGTATTAGTTACTATATATATATAATAATAATAACCCCCACTGACTATACAGCATACTTGCCAACTCTCAGTGATTGTCAAGGAGACTCCCTAAAATAGCAGCAATGTCTCAGTCTAGCAATCTCCCTGATTGCACCTTACCCCCATTATAAAGCTGATATATACATTCAAATGGGATCATTAGTATAATTTCCCTGTATTGGGTATAAGGCACAATAATCCTTATGGCTACATGCATTTTATGAAAAGTATCGGTGTGTTTTCATTAACAAGTAGATCTTACTAACTGCTTTGGGGCTCATTTACATTTGGAAATAAATCAATGTTATGGCTCATCTTTCAGATGTAGCAGTACACGTCCACTTTACAGCTGCATTTATAGGTACTGCTTTCACAATCACCCTAAAATGCTTTTTCAAAAGTAGGCAAGTATGCTATACAAACATATGGTCTGAGCCCCACATTTGTGTTTTTAAAAGAAATATATAAATTTTAAGCCATACTTTAAAATGTCTGTAGTTTACATATCAGTTTTGTATCAGGTCTGCCTCAATTATATGAACAAAACAAACACCTACAGTAGGAATGGAATCTAATGCAACATTTTAATATTTAATGCTTGGATTTAAACATTTAATGCATTTTGCAAAATTATACAAGTCCAATTTTTTGTTATTTATTTTGGGTCCTAATGTTTAATTTAGAGTCTGCTTTATTTTACTAGTAAATGTGTAAGCACATCCTATCCATGTGTATTTAATGCACGTCACATGTAATGTACAATAGGCAGTAACAAACTGAATGAATCCGGCCCTGTACATTCAGTGAATGGGTATGCACAGTACTAAGTGAGAGATCCCCACAATAGTATTATCATTGGTACAGCAAATTCTTTTTAAAAAGAAAGATTCAATTAACCTTGCAGTTTGTGCCATGAGAACCTTGCACGCTGATACAATCTATAGTAAGCTAGCGGGAAAACCTTACTCATTTCTGTTGGTACCCCATAGAGGTGAGAGCAAAAAATGTGCCTCTCATAATTACCCTCAATGTGCATAGCGGCACATCACGCAGGTTGCTGATGGAACTTCACACTAAATTGAAGTTTGAACAAACAGGAGACATACGTTAAAACTATTAACTAGATTAAAATGGAGACCAATGTGTCAAAAAATTATCTGCTATTATCTTACTTTGGGTCTGATTCAGTGAGGATTGCAACTGCGATTGCAATAGTGATTATGCATTCAGTCTCACATGCTAATCCTCTGCGATCGCTATGCTGTCACAGCACACCTTACCTTACACATATCTGTAATACCTAGCAAGACTGCGAAACCATCAGTAACATTGCGTAGCATTCGCAGCCTCACGCACACCTGCACAAGGTCAGACCTTACTCAGAAATCGCTAACCTTTCCGGCACGCAGTGAGAGCTCAGGCTGCGTATGGCATCGCCATGGATAATGTATGCACGCCCCTGTAACGGCGTTCAAATGCACTGGCACGCCTGCGTTTCGCCGACAACCCCCCGTCACCACCATCAAACAGGACTTCCTGTCAATCACTCTGTGATGGGTCTGCGTAGCCACTGCAAACGCAGTCCCGATCGCAGTGAAGTGTTTGCGCACGCTCACTGTGATGCATACACTTGCGCAGTACACAACAATCGGCTGATTACGTGCATAATCGTAGTGGCGATCCTTGCTGAATCAGGCCCTTTGTCCATTACTACAAGCTCAGAATTACCCATTTATCTCAAATGCATGACACTTGTATTCATAAGTATGACTTTTGCTTTGCAGGTTGGAGGAGAACTATATTGTATGTGAAGGCGTTTGCCTGCCACGGTGCATATTGTATGCACACTATTTAGACTTTTGCAGAAAAGAGAAACTTGATCCAGCCTGTGCTGCGACATTTGGAAAGGTATATAGATTTTACTACCCACAAAAATGAAAACGATATATTTGTGCTAAGTGGTGATAGGTCAATGGCTTAGGCCAGAATGTCAAGTGTGCATAAAAAATAGTCTCCTCATTGGTTAAACACTTATTACATATTATTTATTTTGGCCATGTCTAATACTCATGAATAAAATATTTAAAGTTTAAAAAAAATTGAGCTTTTTTTATTTGGACACAACATATTGAGTAAACCTTTGCTCCTCAAGGTATTTTTTTAATTTGTTTGCTCCTATTATCTAAACTAAGCAACTATTAGCTACGGCGAGTCCCTCATGGTTTGTGCACACACTATGACCTGTAGACATATTTCTCGTTCCCTATACTGTATATTTCACTTCTGTTTTCATGAAACTCACTTATGAAACTCCATTTCTAATTTATTAAAGTCTTTTATAGGTATAATAGATATATAAATACATTATTTCAGCTTCGTATCTTCTCCATCAATATGCTGATAGTGTTCCTCTTTGTAGATAAACATCATCGACTGTAACGGTGCCACTTCTAGGTAGGGTACACACTATATGACAGTGTGATGTGATTGAACGATACAACTCGTGCGTCATACACACTGCACAATCCAATGTACAACAGCGTGATGTGTTCTTGCATGCTGCATGTAACAGCAATGGGTCATTCATTGCATTCAGTCTAAAGTGCAGAACAGCAGTTGGGACGATGCGATGTATGACCATCGGTAACAATGGGTTGGACGGGCACACTGGGATTGATTCAGAGCCGGATGCTCTGAAAGAGCGCTCACACACCCACAGCTATTGTGAGCGGCCAGGTGATGGTCGCGATGGTCTAGACCATCGCAACCATCGCTGTTGTAACGAGATCCTTGTGGTAGGGTCTCTTTCCCGCAAGCCCCAGTGAGCTTTCGGCTCTATTAGAGCCGGAAGCTCACCCACTGACATTACTCGTGATGTCAGTGGGGCCGCCCCCAAACGGCAGCCTCCGTTTGGCCAGCCACCCTCCCTGCCCGCCTCCAAAATGGGGCAAGCTGTCAATCAAAATCGACAGCTGCCCTTCTTTGGTGCGAGACCCGTAGCGACGGAGCGCCCATCGATAGCCGGGTCTTGCGCATGCGCACGTCGGAGCCAACTCCGGCGTGCGCATGTGCAGTGGCCAAACATCGACCCGCTCGCGAGCACATAGCGCTTGCGAGCGGGTCTGAATCAGGCCCACTAAACGGTGTGACGTTGGAACGATATATCGTACAATATATTGTATAGTGTGTACCCAGCTTTACTCACAGATTAATTGTTACAAAATGTCTCACCCAAACCAAACACTAGTCATGCTTAGCTGGGGTTAAAGTGACAATTTGCTTAGATGCCTTACACATCCTGTAGTCCATGTTCTAACCATAATTTTGTTAATCTTTGTAAGTTTTCTTTCTAAACATCTTCTATAAATATTACAAATAAAGTTAGAGTATCTGCTACAATATTATTATATGCTTGAAAGAAAACCTAGGTAAATACTTTAAGTAGCTTACTTCAAAATAGTTATACTGATTTTACAAGGTATGTACAAAGGGCCTGATTCAGAGCCGCTCGCTCTGACAGAGCGCTCACTCTGAATCACGGCCGGGCTTTTTTATTTTTGGAGCGGCCTCTCGGCCGCTTGCATAGCTGTGGGTGACCACCCACAGCTATAGCGAGCGGCCATGATGATCGTCGCGATGGTCAAGACCATCGCAAACATCAGGCTTGCGATGAGACCCTCGTTCATCGCAAGCCCCAGACAGCTTTCGGCTCTAACAGAACCGGAAGTTCCCCACTGACACCACTTGTGATGTCAGTGGGGCCGCCCCCAAATGGCAGGCGTTCTTATGGGAACGCCTCAGTTTGGGCAGCCACCCCCTTGGCCCGCCCACCACAAGGGGCGAGCTGTCACTCAACATCGACAGCTCGCCCCCTTTGGTGCGAGACCCGGAGCGATGGAGTGCACGTCGCTAGCCGGGTCTCGCGCATGCGCATGATGGAGCTGGCTCCATCGTGCGCATGTGCTTTGGGCCACCATCGACCCGGTTGCGAGCGCTCAGCGCTTGCGACCGGGTCTGAATCAGGCCCAAAGTGTGTATTCACAGCTAAAATGTCCATACTCTGTCCATACAAGTGTGAGGCAAATTGTGAGAGATTAAGCTATATGGCTTTGGATCGCTTTTAGAGCGTGGTCAGAAATGGAATTGCTCCCTATCCTGATTAACATCTAATTGATCCAAGTCAGATGGTGGTCTGGACAAATGGCGTTTTAGGGCCCATACATTCTGTGAATTGCAGCATATTAAGTTTAACTGGTTGTTCACATTTCAGAATGCATGTGCCCCTTCATTCTTAATATACAGTATAAATAATTGTTAACAGGCCTGGTACATTTTGTATTAGGATTTGACATTTTAAATCATCTGATGTTTTTAGTTCAGAAAAAAATATTTGCTAGTCTTATTAGCCTCTGCTCTGTGCATTCCTGATTCCATGAATTTGCTAAGGATCAAATGAAAAACAAGCATGTACTAATGGGTGGTAGGCTGAATATTCTGCAAAAAGTACCTTTATAGAGTAAAATAACTTTACCATGGTGTCATCTTACTAGCCATAAAGTCAACTGATTTCTGATCAATGGGTGTCCAAGAAATAAGCAATAATTAGAAGCAAGTATAAATCCAGAAATACTCAGAAGTGAGTATTTGTCTTCAGTAAGCAGTGATTGCTGCAAAGAGAAAACCCATGTGCATATACCTGCAATACAGCTACTGATGAACATGATCATGTAAAGTGAAGTCAATTAAAATATAGTTCCAAACCAAGTATTGAAGGTTACGATCCCAGGTTCTAGTGGTGCAGGGGTAACCAAAAATGGGTGCATTCTTACTTCCTGGAGTTTAGGAAAAGCTATGCAAATGAGAAAGCCCCTAATTCTGAGGCCCTACCTGGTGCCACACAATGTGCTGTCGGTAAGGTGTTTGGTAATGAACCCTCTTACTAGGAGAATGTGTGACTGGGAAATTAGGTAGTCTATTTCTAGGCGACACAACAATACAGAAATGCTCAATAAAACTGGTGAGAGATCCTTATAACTACTGTAATAGTAATAGTCTAGGTGAGATGCAAAAAAATTAAAATCAAGGTTTATATGTTTTTTTAACACTGGTCCAGGCTCAAATATATGAATTTTGTAAAGTGGGCAGTATTGCTGTATGCTGTGTAAAGTGAGCAGTATTGCTGTATGCTGTGTAAAGTGAGCAGTATTGCTGTATGCTGTGTAAAGTGAGCAGTATTGCTGTATGCTGTGTAAAGTGAGCAGTATTGCTGTATGCTGTGTAAAGTGAGCAGTATTGCTGTATGCTGTGTAAAGTGAGCAGTATTGCTGTATGCTGTGTAAAGTGAGCAGTATTGCTTTATGCTGTGTAAAGTGAGCAGTATTACTGTATGCTGTGTAAAGTGGGCAGTATTGCTGTATGCTGTGTAAAGTGGGCAGTATTGCTGTATGCTGTGTAAAGTGGGCAGTATTGCTGTATGCTGTGTAAAGTGAGCAGTATTGCTGTATGCTGTGTAAAGTGGGCAGTATTGCTGTATGCTGTGTAAAGTGAGCAGTATTGCTGTATGCTGTGTAAAGTGGGCAGTATTGCTGTATGCTGTGTAAAGTGAGCAGTATTGCTTTATGCTGTGTAAAGTGAGCAGTATTGCTGTATGCTGTGTAAAGTGGGCAGTATTGCTGTATGCTGTGTAAAGTGAGCAGTATTGCTGTATGCTGTGTAAAGTGAGCAGTATTGCTGTATGCTGTGTAAAGTGGGCAGTATTGCTGTATGCTGTGTAAAGCATGCTCTAATAGGTGAGAGTAATATTCACAATCAGTGAACTAACTGATCAGCATTCGATTTGTTTGCACATGTGAAACTGGCTACACACCTCAGCAATGCGCTTTTCCAGCAATGCGACAATGTGATGTATCGATATATGAATGCAGCTACTTCACTCTTGCATCAGTTGCTGGAGTCATGGGTGTGATAATATGCAAATGATGGTATCAGCCTTCCTCTTATTTACTAGCATGCACCTGATATTACAATCCCTGGGACCAGTGGCGTAACTATAAATTTTGCTCCCCCATGCCAAAAAAGTTTCAGGCGCCCCCCTCCCGCCCAACTCCTACCCCGCCCAAAGATCAAACACACCCAAAGACGACTTTTAAGGTGTGTGGTTACATGATACAGCAACGTGCCTTACACATTATGACACACTAAGTAATGCCACTTACAACACAGTGTGCCACACCGGAATGCCCCTTACAACACATTATGCCACACAGCAATGCCCATTACACATGCAACTCAGTAATAGTGCCCCTTATGCAATGCCCCCTGTAATTGTGCCCATATGCAGTGCCCCTTGTAGTTGTGCCCCTTCAAGTAGTGCCCCCTGTAGTTGTGCCCCTTCTAGTAGTGCCCCCTGTAGTTGTGCCCATTTTAGTAGTGCCCCCTGTAGTTGTGCCCAGTAGTTTCCCCCTGTAGTGAGCCCCCTGTAGTTGCCCCTTGTAGTTGCCCCCAGTAGTGAGCCCCCTGTGGTTGCCCCCAGTGGTGAGCCCCCTGTAGTTGCCCCCAGTAGTGAGCCCCCAGTAGTTGCCCCCAGTAGTGAGCCCCCTGTAGTTGCAACCAGTAGTCAGCCCACTGTAGTTGCACCTAGTTGATCCCAATAGTGAGCCCCCTGTAGTTGCCCCTAGTGAGCCCCCTGTAGTTGCCCCCAGTAGTGAGCCCCCTGTAGTTGCCCCCAGTAGAGAGCCCCCTGTAGGTGCCCCCAGTAGTTAGCCCCCTGTAGTTGCTTCCCCCCCCGCGCACACAAACACACAAAAAAACAAAACAAAACACAAACACTTACCTTTATACCCGCTCCAGTGCTGCTGCCGCCCATACCCCGTCCCCGGCGTCCGCTCCTCGGCACTATGGGAGTGACGTCATGACGTCACTCCCATAGTGCCCTGTGGGACCCGGAAGTCGGAGGGAGCTCCGTCCTCTGGCTGCCGCCGGGGGTTTCAATAGGAACCCTGCGCCCGCTGGTAACACACTCAGCGGGCACCCGGCAGATGGAGAGAGTCACGGGAGTTCCTCCACTGAGTGGCGTAACTACTGCCCCCGTCGCCCCCAAGCTATCCAGCGCCTCCAAGCCACCGCGGGGGCAGTAGTTATGCCACTGCCTGGGACACCCACTTTCAGTGCCCGTGCATGCTATAACACTGCTGGTGGTTCTTGACACAAGACCATGGTGCAGCTTCGTGTGCACCATCATCACATGCACCTGCCCAATGGCAAGTGCAGTTTCTCCATCTGAACAGGGCCTCCATGGAAGCGGCATTGCATCTAGTAACACAGCCGATGTCACCGGCACGCCTACGACACTCACAGCCCACGAGATGTATCTGTTTGTGTTCACTCCAGGTCACCTCCCAGTCACTGACCAGGAACACCCATCGATTTGCATCTCGGTTTCTAACACTATCGGTCCCATACCCAGAAGCATCTTTCTGTATACACCCTGTGTAACATATGCGCCATAGGTATTTTTTAGAATATTATGCACATGCGCAGTTGCAAATAAACACTCAACTACATGGACAATGGCATTGTGTGTGGTTTGTGTGCACCTCTGAATAAGCCCACAGACCGGTAGCTGTTATCACCCAATTTCATTTATCACCACTCTCAATAATAATCGAAATGATGTTGCTTGGACTGTAATTAGGCACTGGGATAATTTGGGGTGAAACATGCTCTTGTATAGGGAAAATTGCAAGATTGAGCAGCAAATATTGCAGTGTGTCTGACTAGCTACCTGGGCTACATATAGTGCAGAAAACGAGTAGTCTTGGAATAGGGTTGAATTTTGTAATAAGGGAAATCAGCATATTTGTTTAGCAGATTAAATTTTATATAAGATATTTCATGTTTTGTTTAATAAGATACTAACTTTTCATAATACATATCTAATTTTTTTTTTTTATCTGAAAGCTGAATTTTCTTTTATTACGTTTTTGTTGGCACTTGGAATTTACTTATTATTTCTAAATGTAACTTCATTAAACACAAGATTAAATGTCCAATTTCCTGGCTAGTCAGTAATGTATTCAATGGATGTTTTTGCTTTCAAAATTTCAAAAGGGGAACACTAGTACACTAAGAGGTATATTTACTAATGTGCGTGTTTTTAGAAGTGGAGATGTTGCCCATAGCAACCAATCAGATTCTCCTTAACATTTATCTAGCACCTCCTAGTAGATAATAGCTAGAATCTGATTGGTTGCTATGGGCAAAATTTCTGCTTCTAAAAGCCTGCACTTTAGTAAATATACCGTTAATTGGCTAAAAAAAACACATTTGAGAAACTTTATTTTCTATGTTAGTTCATGTTCGTTACTTAAACTGGGTACGCACTAGACATATCGTGTGGTCTGTACACACCACCCGATTTGGTGAACGACCGCATTATATGTCATCCCCCTGCAGTATCCAAATGCATAGGAACATCAGTCACATCTTCAGACTGAGCAGCATGTACAGAAGATGCGACGGACGACCTCGCAGGACCACGCTTAATGCTTACACACTGGATGATTTGAACGATTTGTTGTTCCGATCCGTTGGAAAATAACAAATCATTAAAAAAAATTGTCTAGTGTGTATCCAGCTTTAGAAATCCTTTATTGACATAAATGAGGCCACTAGCAATCATCACACACGGTTATCACTGTCTGGACCATTGTTGAGTAAAAATGTTTACTTGGATTGTTTAACTTTATTTATAGACTGATAATCACCCTCAAGTTATCTGTAGATGACATCACTGACCAGTCAAACTTGAAAGATATAAAACAATTCCCAGCTGAGCACTTTGCAACAATGAATCCACCATAGGAAACACAACTCTTCATGCAGAGAAAAATATTAATATCATCTCTTAATGGGACATATTTATAATTGGGATCTGGTCCCGATAATTATACTTTTGTTATTGCAGCATATCACAGCAATAAGAAATTAAGGGGGAAATGTATCTAACCTTCTAAGGAGTGGAGATGTGGACAAATGGAGAAGTTGCCCTTAGCAACCAACTATCTAACACAAGTTACCAGTTCATATTCACATTAGTGTGTGCATTAGATCAGACTGCTGCCATGATTAAATTACTGCACAGTGTGGGTAAATTTCAACCAGATGTATTAGTATTACACGACTGCGCCTGATTTAGTCTCTATGGGCTCTATTTATTAACATTATTTTTACTAAAATAAAGTGAAAAAGGGTGTTTCCACACACTTTTCACATTATTTTAGTTTCACCTAGTGTTACTAAAGGGCAATTGGAGTAGAATTCGCAAAATTCTATTCCAAGCCTTAATTATCACATATTTTTAGTAAGCAGATTGCATTTCCCATAATTGTAATGGGAAATGCGATCTGCCTGAGATTTACTAAAAATAAATTGTGAAAAAATACTGGGGGAAGCCCTGTGATAATAACACCACCCGGAGGTTGCATTATCCAGGGTCTCCCACGGTTACCGGACTCCTGCTCTGATCGAACAGGCAGAGCAGACTGGGAGCTGGGTCCCAGTGATCAGCTGTGTGGTCTAAAGAGACCACAAGCAGATCACTACAAAAAAAAAAATCGGTGCTCCCGTGATATCCTCTATGGCTCCGGTCAGCTGGTTTCCCATCCTGCACTGTGACCCGGTCAGCTGCTGCATACAACAGCTGACCAGATCCCAGTGCAGGATGGGAGACAAGCTAACCAAAGCTATGGAGGACATCACCGGAGCACCGATGATGTGACCGGAGGTAAGTGAAATTAACAGGAGGTTTGTGGGGGGTGGGCCGCGGGGGGCTCACAGGAGGGTCTCGCAGGGGGTGTAGAGGCGGCCAGTCGGCACATGCGCGGCATCTCATCACTGTATTTTTTCTGAAAAACACAGTGATAAGGCTGCAGAGGGGATTCACAGAGACAGAGGTTTATCGCAAGCTCTGTCCCTGAAAGGGATTTTTAATAAATTCCTGTGATATTGCCTGAATTCGCAATGCAAATTCAGTTGGTAATATCACACTACAAACGCATTTTAAATCAGGGTTGTGGTAAATAAAGCCCAAAGTACTCTATTGGGGGCCCATTTTTCAATCAATATTTGAGGCAAATTCCCCCAAAACACCCAGTTTTAGGGGATACCCACAAAAATGTAGTATCCCCAAGATATATTATGGAGGAATCACAGCAGATGATATCTCCGATATCTGATGCTGTCCCATTTCTGACAGCAGCCGCAACCCCATAGATTTCTATGGCGGATGTGATGCTGTCAGATTTACCAAAGCCCCAGCAGCTAAAGCCATCTAAAGATGACGTTGTGCTGCTATAATGTGCTACACATCATAAAACTAGCCAGGAGAGGGTTCCGGAGGAGCTCTCCCCGGCAATGAGCAGGAGGCACCCTACCCACGCATGTGCTGAAGTCCCTGCACAGGACAGCTGTCATGGTCACCTCGCTCCAAGCACATCGCAGGGACAGGCTCTTTTTGGAGCGCTACATCCCAGCACTATAATCGCCCAACTGCTTTGAGATCATGGGCGCTAATATCATGCCCAGATTGAATTTAGTATGTGTCATTGATAAATGGGCCTTGGTCACACCATGATCTGCAAAGCATTAGCCATTTGTGCTGATTGTTTTGTGTGGGGTTGCACAGAGAAAAAAGGTCATTGCCTAATTACATTAATTTTAATTAAATATTTCACGATTTCTCCTGCTGAACAAATTAATCTCAATATGTTATTAAATAACATGATACCATTAGGGTATTAAGGCTGTCTTTATGCACTGTTTTATATTTGTCTTTCTCCTTTATGTCCTTCTCCATTGTGCCATGTTTACAATGTGTAGGTGCAGCACTTCTTTGTTTCTGCTCTGTGATATCATTTGTTTGACTTTGTCCCTCTTCTCCTGCATCTATGGATGTGAGGGCATATTAATGTAGCAGTACTGAGTGTGAGAGGTACTCATACTCTGGTATTTCAACCTTTTGAAGGCATGGCCAAGGATGCAGCATCAGATCAGTCTGAGGGCCTGATTCAGATCTCCTACTCGCAAGCGCACAGCGCTTGCAAGCGGGTCGATGGTCCCCTACTGCGAATGCGCAAAACCCATCCAGTGACGGCAGCTCCATCGCTACGGGTCTCGCTACAAGGTGGGGCGGCTGTCGATGGTGAGTGACAGCTCACTCCGTTTAGTAGCGGGGAGAGGGAGTGGCTGCACAAACACAGGCGTTCCCTTAGGAATGCCTGGCATTTGTGGGCTAGTGATGTCAGTAGTGGACTTCCTGCTCTATTAGAGCAGGAAGTCCACTCGGGCTTGCGTGAACCAAGACCCTACCACAGGGTCTCGTCGCAAGCCTGATGGTCGCGATAATCGCAACAGACTCTAGGCCGCTCGCACAAGCTGTGGGTGGTCACCCATAGCTTTGCGAGTGGGCTGGAAAAAAAAAAAAAAAAACACGCCCTGATTCAGAGCAAGCGCTCACCAGCAGCGAGCGGCTCTGAATCAGGCCCTGAGTCACACCTGCCATCTGAGTGCCCTTCAGGCTACTGGGGATTGACAGTGTTTTCACGTGGCTGAAGCCAGTGAAGTTGCATACAAGGATGCAGCAGCTGGCTTCAGCATGCCCAGAAAACGGGGGCGACACCACATGTTTTCTGGGATGCTGCATGACACCGCCCGCATTCGACTCCCAAATGGACACAGGGCCTGATTCAGAGCTGCTCGTAAGGTGCCGCTCGCTTGAGCGATGTTCGCACATCTGCGCATGCGTATGGGTCGTAATGCGCATGCGCCAACCAGTCAGTGCGGTCGGAAATCGTGTGCTCGCAAAATAGCGAGTGCCTGCTAATTTCAGTGACAGGATGAGGCGTTTGTGGGTGGTAACAGGGGAAGGTGCTTGAAAACGGGGAGTGGAGATCCGAACGCAGGCGTGCCAAATGGTCAAAACGGGCGTATTAAGGGTGTGCATAATTAACAAAGCAGCGTCATCGACCACGTCACTTGGTTGTCTTTTAGCCTGAACTGCTCGCATGATTGCGGTAGGAAAATGCTACCACAAGAATAGCGGGCAGTTCATACGCCTTTCGATGTACTCGATTAATCAAATAAATAGCGGAGATGATGTATGATGTGACCGGCCAAGGGGCGTCTTTACAAATTAGCGAGCGCATGTTTCAGATGCTCGCTCAGACATAGAGGCATCAACAGACCACAAAGAGCGAGCGCTCAATTTAAATAGCCAGCCCCTTTTTCTGAACGAGCTAGCGCAAATAGCGTCCGGCTCTGAATGAGGTCCACAGCCTGTTAATCAGGCTGCAGCATGTGGGCACTGCGAGCGTTCTTGTAGCAGGAGATCTGCACTTGCGCAATACAGATCCTGAGCATGCACAGATCCCCAAGCATCGGGTTTGCATACAATTCTGAATCAGTCCCATAATTCATAGCATAACATGTGCAACTTACAATTATGATTCTTTAAAGTACGGTAGCCCTGAATTAAAAAATATAATGGTAGGTCAATTGACTCTTGACAAAAGCCCTAGAGTGCATAGGCGAAACTAGAGATCTGGTAATGGGTGGTCCTAGTTTTAGCACCATGTCAGATATTGGAAAAAAAACACCTGTGGCGTCCTTCCCCATGGTGTCACCAGGTGCAGGGAGGTATGTTGTGCGCGCAGCCAAAAAAGTGGGCGTGGCCTCATGAACAGGGGGCATGGTCACTTGAGAAGGGAGAATGGCCTCGCAGCCTGAATCCCAGTGGTCTGGTTGTGGAAGAAGTACGGGTGAGCACTATGAAGTGCCGGCTCCCTCACACTGTCAGGAGCCGAGTGCTGCATTTAATGCTGCAGTGCAGCACCCAGCTCCTGTCACCTTGGTCTCACCTCTAGGAGGGTTTTTGGGACCCCAGTCAGTTTGAAGGTCTTTTCTTCCCTATATGGTGGTTTCTCTGCAACGGGGAACCTCTGAGGAATTTGAACCACACTGGGCAGTGTCTTCAGCCAGTATTCACTATTCATGTAGGAGATCACATTGTCTGGAAGATGGCTGTTTACGTAGAAATATAACCCATGTCATCATCATAACCAGATAATATATACTGTAGTAACAGAAGCTTTTGTGCAGGAAAAATGTGAATTTCCCTGATCAAACTTCTGTGTTTCTCCAGGCTCCCCTGTGTTACTCCAGACCACCCAATGTCTCCATCCCCAAGCACCTCTGTGGTTCTCCAGGCTCTCTGTGTCTCTTTATCTCCAGACCTCCATGTCTCTCTATGTCCAGACCCCAACCCCAGTGTGCATCTCTCTACCCCAGTGTGTCTCTAAGCCCCATATCCCCAACCCCAGTGTGCATCTCTCAGCCCCAGTGTGCATCTTTCTGTCCCAGTGCATCTCCCAGCCCCATTCCCCCGACCCCATTGTGTGTCTCTCAGCCCTGTTTCCCCAGCCCCAGTGTGCATCTCTCTACCCCATTCCCCCAGCCACAGTGTGCGTCAGCGTCATTCCCCAGCCCATGGCACTCCAGCCCTGTGTTAACTCCAACCCCCCCCAGCCCTTTTAAGTCAGCTCCAACCTCCCCCCAGCCCCCTGTGCAGTTATCTCCAATCCCCCACAGCCCTGTGCAGTCAGCCCCAACCATACCCCCCAGCCTACTGTGCAGTAAGCTCCAATCCCCCCTCCACCCTGTGCAGTCAGCTCCAACCTTCCTCCCCAGCCCCCTGTAGTCAGCTCCAAGCCCCCCTTCAGCACTGTGCACAGCTTCAATCCCCCCCACTCAGCACTGTGCACAGCTCCAATGACCAATGACCCCCTCAGCACTGTGCACAGCTCCAATCCCCCCTCCCCCTCAACACTGTGCACAGCTCTAACAATCCCCCCTCAGCACTGTGCACAGCTCCAACAATTCCCCCTCCCCCCTCAGCAGTGTGCACAGCTCCAATCCCCCCTCCCCCCTCAGCACTGTGCACAGCTGCAATCCCCCCTCCCCCCTCAACACTGTGCACAGCTCCAATCCCCCCTCCCCCTTAGCACTGTGCACAGCTCCAATCCCCCATCCCCTCCCTGCAGTCGCCGCCAGCACTTACCTGTTGCTCATCTGTTTTGCTGCTTGTGTGAAAAGCTGCTGCTGGGCATGCGCAGCAGCTCCCCCGGTGGCCATTTTTTTAAAAGTGAACTGGGCTAATGGGTGGTCTTGTGCACCCCCGGACCACCCCCAGTTTCACCTATGCTAGTGTGAATGTGTGTTTACATGTTTACATGTAGTAGGGAATATAGATTGTAAGGGTGCATACACCCAAGGACGATATCAGCGCGATTTGGCCAATTCAGAACAATAAATCGGGCATATTGTTGCAGTGTGTATGCCCAATTTGCACTCTCCCGCGGTCGATGCGATATCGTGTGATTGGCCGTGCTGCACAGTCAATTACACGATATCACATGTGAAGCTGTACATATTAATGAAGGACGGAAAAGTGATTGTTCCGTCATTCATTAAATCTTTTAAGTGTGTACCGGCAATCATGCGATGTCCAGGATGAAGACAAACCGCCCTGAACATTGTCACGATTGCCGGTCATTAGGTGTGTACCTAGCCTAAGCTCCACGGGGCAGGGACTGATGTGAATGGTCAAATATTCCCTGCAAAGTGCCGTAGATTTGTGTCTGCTCTATAAATAAGTGGTAATAAATAAATCACATTTACCTGGTTTCTTGATTTATATGGTAAGGGTAGACTCTGCAGGGTCTTAGGAGAACAAAGTCTAATAAATGAAGATCACCAAAATGTATTAGTAAGTAGTAGGTTTCAGTGGCATTCTTATAGGAAAACCAAAAAAAAGAAAGGAAGCAGAAAAGGAAGTACAGTGACCCCAAATAAGTACTTGCACCTCTGCCGTATATTGCACCATCCCCCCAAAGTTTTAGACAAATTGTTATTTCCAAAATACTATTGTGGACTGAATTATTCTTTCAGATTGCATTTACAGATTAGTGAGTGCTACTAGTAGTGCATTTTGCAAATCCAATTTACTGTTTAATTACACTCTTATTTTTAATACTAAAAAAATCAATTGGTTTCCAACAATGTGATTACATAGTTGTAAGATATTGGATACATTTTATGGTTACTAAAACAAGGAGAAGCCATTAAATATAGAGACATGTAAGATAAGACCAATATTGGGTTAGAAGATTTCAGTTGCTATGAAATAATAATACAATACTAACATTTATTTCTGTTTAACATTTATTTCTGTTTTTAGACGATTCGCCAAAAGTTCCCCCTTCTGACCACAAGAAGACTAGGCACAAGGGGCCATTCAAAGTAAGACAAGTAGCTTATTTATATACACTGTGTAAATGGTCTGGAAGTCATAATGTTTATTTCTCAACAATTAAGCAGAATCCCTATGGCCAACAATCTGTAACCATAAAATGCAAAGCTCTGTTTTACTTGAGGTGTACTGATGCCTGTACTGTGATTAGGATACCAGTAATTTGTACTAAAGCACATACAGTTTTACTAGTGAAGAGTGAAAGCTAGAACCAGTCTTATTAATCAGTTGTGATTTAGAAGGTTGAAAAAACTGATATGACAGCTGGCCCCATGATAAGATGTTATTACAGGCTTGAGATAGCTTCCTTATATCAATCTGCTTATCAGTCATTGTTTGTTGCACTGCATGATAATGAGAGGTCTTGTGGGTGCACACACAAAAAGTGAACATATGCTGCAGGAAATGTATAGTATCTTTTAAATAAAGAAGCCATAAATATAGCAAATTAAACATCAGACTGCTTTTAAGACTAACAATTGTGTAAATTAAAAAAATATTCAACAATTGTAGTGTGAAATATGAATGAGAAAATATAGACAAATATTATTTGTTTACAAATACATGTGGCTTGAAATGTAATAAGCTATAGTGCATTCAGAAAATATGGCTAGTACAGATATAAATAAAACAAAGTAAAGTGTTCAAACTGACACAATTGATGAGTCTAATGGTACTCTTTTAATTCATTAAAAAATGCATAAATATGAATATTTACGTGTATTATATGTAATGAACAGAAAATGTAAACATAAAATACAGTAAATTCCAATCTCTATCCTATAATCTAATATTGGTAAACTAGAGACATAGGGCCTGATTCTGACCCACTCAGAACTGGGTCGATGGTGGGCCAGTGCACATGCGCACGACGGAGCCGGCTCCGTCATGCGCATGCGCTAGGCCCGGATAGCGACGGGCACTCCGTCGCTCCGGGTCTCGTACCAAGGGGGCGTGCTGTCATTTTGAGTGACAGCACGCCCCCTTTGGTGGGCGAGCCGGGGGGGTGGCTGCCCAAACGGAGGTGTTCCCATGTGAATGCCTCCGTTTGGGGGTGGACCCACTGACATCACGATCTGTTAGAGTCGAAATCTCTCTGGGGCTTGCGGCAACGAGACCCTACCATAAGGGTCTCGTCACAAGCCCGATGGTAGCGGTGGTCTTGACCATCGCGACCATCTTCCTGGCCACTCGCTATAGCTGTTGGTGGTCACCCACAGCTATGCGAGTGGCCAGGAGGCCGTTCAAAAAAAAAAAGAGCCCGGCCCTGATTCAGAGCGAGCGCTCTGTCACAGCGTCCGGCTCTGAATCAGGGCCATAGATAATAATCCTCTGCAGTAGCATTCAAAACAATGTAAAATGTAGCTTAATAAAATGACACAATGTAACAGTCACTTGCAACAATATAGTATCCACTGATCAGTCTAGGAAATGAGATACTGATCAGTGGATCAGTTTGAGCTCTATACTTTGTTTTATTTTTGTCTTTTGAGTGTGGGCTACAGAACCCAATAGTGAGCTGTCACAGATACAGTTGATATTGGGAGCGATTAACAGCGCACCTTCTGCTTTTTAGTACAGATATGTCCACTTGCATATTTGCTGCTTGTGCGGCAAATTGCGCCATGTATGGAGTGAGTCGCGTGCCCACGAGCGGGTATGAGTGCAGGGTTTGCACCCACGATTCATAGGATTGCATGGTGCAAATGCAGAGTGGAGCATGGTGTAACGTGGCACACGCAGCCACGGCAAATCGAATAGCGCGATGCGTGCGCACGTTTGCAGCGCAATTGGCAAAGATGCAAGAGGACACTGTATGTGTGATTTATTTTTAACTTCCCATTACACTTATGGTTAGATTTACTAAAACTTGTAGTAAGGGAAGTGGAGGTGCACATAGCAACAATTCAAAATCTAGAGACTGTACGTGATAAATTAAAGCTACAATCTGATTGGTCACTATGTGCTACATCTCCACTTTTCCCTTGTAAAATGTACCCCTAAATGAGATCATTTTCATGTTATACCTAATGCTACTGAGTGACATATGGAAAAATTAATGTGACAACCAATGTGTCACATAATTACAGTGAGATACTTGAAGTATTGAGGACATTTTTGTCGTAGTCATAGGTCTAGAATAAATAGATTTTTTTGTTAAGGAGACTCTGAGAAAATTAAATATCTACAATTCTTTGAGAAGGAAACTGGACCCCTTAATCTCTGAGCAGGGAACGGATGAGGAAATCTGCCGAGTGAAGGCTCAGATGAAAGAGTTGCAGTATAACTGGCTGGCCTCCTTGGTTTTGGAAAGGGATTATGAGATGTGCCACTCGCCCTATCCTTACCAGAGCTGCAGGAGGACAGTTTAGACAAGGGAGATTAGAGGTCTACGTGATAGTCAGGGTGTCCTTCAGGAGGCAAAGAAGGACATCTTGCGTGTCATTGTGGACTACTACTCTAATCTGTTATCTAAAAAGAGTCACCCATCAGGGAGAGGATGGAGGTTTTTCTGAGGGAAACACGTGGGCTCAAGGAACCTGATGCCTTTTGACTCTTTGGAGAGTTAAATATTGGTGGAGGAGGTCAGGAGAGTGATTGACAGATTATCTGTCAGGAAATCTCAAAGCGCAGATGGGTTAAAATACAAATTTTATAAGATCTTTTCCGACATCCTCACCACCAAGGTATTTAATGCTAGCCTGGAAGAGGGAAGTCTTACCCCTCCATGAGGTTATCTGCCCTTATACTACTGTCCAAAGGTAACGACATATTATGTGTTGAGAACTGGAACCCCATAGCTCTTCTCGGCACAGAAAGCAAGATTTTGGCAAAAATTATTATTATTAACAGACTGATTGAAGTTTCTGAACAGCTGCTTTCACTTCTCAGCATTGCACAGTGTAGGGCAACAGTACCTTTAGTGCTGTCCTTGGTGTCCGGGAGTCCATTGAGTGGTGCTGTAAAATGTATTTGTTTGCACTGGATCAGTCCATGGCGTTTGACCGTGTCAACCACGAGTACCTATGGGCCATACTGGAAAGGTATGGGTTTCCAGAGAGGGTGGTGAATTGGCTGAAAGTAATATACAGTATGGCCGAAAGCTTCCCCCTTGTAAATGGTTTGGTGGATTCTGCTGGAGTCCATTAGGGGTGCCCCCTGAGCCCCCTTCTACATGTGTTTGCAATCGACTCCTTCGTAAGAAGCCTCGTGCTCCAGAATAAACCAGGAAATGTGTGAAGCTTTCTGAATGGGGGAGGTAGGTGGAGAATTTGGCCTCCCCGAGGCCAGTTCATAGATTAAGATTTTAGGAATCTAATTCAATCATGGTGCTTATGCCACTCTGAATTGGGAAAAGAAGCTGGAAATTGCATCCCGGAAGGTAGCGTGTTGGAGGAAAATAGAAATGTTCTTTTAGGGAGAGGGAGGATTTGTGCAAGGTCTACCTGATCCAGTGTTCTTGTACATCAATTATGTCTGTTTTGTGCCCCAATCAATGTGGTATAGAATGAATTCACTGCTTTTCCTGATGTTATGGGGAAACAGGATGAATATAGTCAAAAGGGGCATCACCTACAGATTGAGGGAAGAGGGTGGCCTGAGTATGGTCAACCCTGTGCTAAACGTGTTAGCACCATTATTTGCATCTGTTTTGACTTTGCATTATATGTTTTTGGAGGTGTAGGTCCCCTTTTTGAAGTGTATAGGCAACTTGCACAGGTGCGCTGATACAAAAGGATTTGTTTCTTTGTTTACACTGCTACATATGTCTCCAAGTACCATTGAGAAATTATCATTTTTGGGATATTAAGCCTTTAGCTGAGGATGACATGTGGGAATCGTCATTTGCATAAATGTGATACCCCGCTTAAGGGGTGGATTGGGTACAAGTTGGACTTACCTCTGATAGATAGATAGATAGATAGATAGATAGATAGATAGATAGATAGATATATAGACCTTATGTCTTTTTTGTTTAGTGGCAACGTCCACCTATATTAGCCTGCGCTACGGAAAACAGGCCTTTTCTGTATATGGGTGGGAGGGTCCTATGTGCCCTATCATGCCCATAATTACATCAGTAAATGTGGGGTTACAGATATCAATCTATGTGGCCCCCTTACAGGATATTGTCTGGTCATTACCTGTGATTACCAAACAATTTCACCCAGTGCTTCATAACAAATAGATGTGGTAAGGGCACATTGTGCCCATCATTGTGCCCTATCTCTCCCATATTGACCCGCACAAGGGTAAGAAAACTCTCAGCAGTGAAGGGGTTAAGCAAACACTGCTATGAAAAAATGTCCTTAGCTTTTAAATATAGGGCAGTGTTTGGTAATCAGTATTACAAAAATAGAATATCAGTTGTCTCTGCTTTAATGATGTATAATACTTGTGTGTATATGTTACTGTATCTACACAAATCCATTGCACAGCTGTTAGGACTCATTTAGTGCTGTGTCTTGTTTCATTTACTTAATTAGCCTGTCATCAGCTATCTATACTATGGGTTACAGCCATTTAGTGATAATAATACTGCTGAAAAATATTACCAGTGCAGGGAAAAATGAAAAGCCATTGAAGCCCAGGATGTAATCACATCTGCAGTAATGATTTACCGGGCAAATTTGAGAGCACTTTAGTATGTGAGATGATAACTTAACATATGTTTAAACATAAATGTTCTTTGTACACATTGTTGCATTGTTGTTTTTGAAATTGGATAATGCAAACAATCATATTAGTAAAACAGAAATTGCACGGCTATCAGTTTGCATGTAGCAGTTGTGAATCTTAACACGTATTAGGGACTGTACGTATATGAAAGGGAAGCAAACCAGATAGAGGAATTGTGCATGTATATCCTCAACAATCTCCAAAACTTAAAAACACCATACACTATATATTCACTTCATATAAAAATTGTGTTGAAAAGTACTTAGAGCATATTTGTTTCCACAGAACAAACAGATCACAGGTGCACAACCCCAAATTACTAATTATATATAAATACATTTGCAATCAAATTTTGCAATCATTAGAGGTTTTTAGCATAACCTTGGCCAAGGTTATAGGCCTACCCACCATATCCAGGTAACCTCTGCAGGGTAGGTCCCTAACATACTAGGGTTCAAATCCAGAGCTCAGGACACCCCCAAACTAGCCCAGCTAAACCGCTCCAGAGCACCGCCATAGTAAGAAAAGTGCAGTGTAAAAGAGATAGTTAAGAGCAGCCACAGCTGCATATAAAGAATGAAAATAAAAAAGTGAAGAACATGTATAATAAAAAAACAGTGAAGGGTCAAAATGTGTTATAAAAGAAAAATGTGTTATAATGCGGTGCCCTTAAACAGATCAATCAAAGCAATCCAGGGGGACCCACACCCCAAAAACTAACCAAAGTTGCAGTATATAACTTGTAGGACTTACCTAGAATTGTGCCTAATACTAGTGTGCATATACATTACCAGAATCCATTATTTTAAACCAATAATGAAGGGTGCTTTCCCTCAGGTGTGCAATAAAGCACATTAAATGGAGTATATGGGAAGGATTCCTGGACTGCACACCCTGTGCCTACAATAAAAGTCTCACACAGGTAGCACCTCCCATTATATATATTCAGGGTGTGCAGTCCAGGAATCTTTCGTATATATAGCATATTTGTTTCACCAGATACTGTAGATACTGTACATAGGCCCTCATTTACTAATGAGTTTTATCACCAAAACGAGTGATAAATTTCACTGTGTATGATAAATGGTGCTCCAGCCAATCAGCTCCCATCTGTGAACTGTTAGAAAAATGACAGTTGAGAGCTGATTGGCTGGAGCACCATTTATCATACACAGTGAAATGTATCACTCGTTAGTAAATGGGGGCCATAGTTCCATAAATCTGTTCTATGTATAACCCCAAATTACTCTATGGGGTGTATTCACTAAAGTGTGGGTTTATAGAAGTGGAGATAAAGTGGCGGCCCTCCCCACGGTGTCACCCGGTACGGGGAGGGATGTTGTGTGCGTGGCGCAAAAAGGGGCATGGTCTCATGATAAGGGGTGTGGCCTCGCAGGACATGGGCATGGCATCATGGCACGATCCCCCGTGGTTCCATTCCTAATATTACTGGGAGGGGTGCAGGGGGTGCTGACTGCCTAGTGTTGCAGTGCTGGCTCCCTTAATACTACAGTGCAGCACCCGGCTCCTGTCACTGTGGGGGAGTGTCAGTCTGCACCTTGGTGTCACCCCTCGGCGGTGACACCCGGGTGCGGCCCGCACCCCCCGCACCACTTTGTGACGCCACTGTGGAGATGTAGCCCATAGCAATCAATAAGATCATATTATTTATCTTTTATCATTTATCTAGCAACTTCTAGAAGATTATAGCTAGAATCTAATTGGTTGCTATTGGCAACACATCCACTTCTATAAACCTGCATTTCAGTAAATATACCCATATTACTCTATATATACATAACCCCATAACCCACTCTACAAAATATTACTATTATTATCTAATACTTAGTAGTTTATTTCTATTTTCACAGAGTGCAGAACATAGTTTAACTGAAATTAATTAATAGATTTAAAATAAAGAAAACCCAGCATTTCTACCAGCAAAAAGTATGTTAATGAATCCTAACCCTCTGTAATACTTAATTCATGCTTGTGAGGAAGATTCCTTGGAAATAGTGTTTATATGCAAATATTTTTGCTAAGCTGTGTGATTAAGGAATATACAATTATCTTCTTGTGTAGTGAGTTTATGTAAGTAATAGCAGTCAACACTATGAGTAGCACCAAGGAACAAACAATCATCTCCTTGCTAATTGAGCTTATGTAAGTAATAGTATCCAAACAATATGCAGAGGTCCAAGAAATATACAAGCATCTACTTGCAAACTAAGCTTGTGTAAGTAATAGTATCCTCACACTATGTGTAAGGTCAAGGAATAAACAATCAACTTTTCACTAATTGAGGTTTTATAGCTAATAATAACCACACACTATGTTGATGGCCAAATTACAAAAACACATGTGAAACCATGTGTTTTACTGGATTACGCTGCATAAACTCCCCCATCTAATATATAACTCTATATATGAGTGTAGAGTATCAGACTTATCTAAAATAATATCCAACCCACACAGAAATGTGCACTGCAATATTGTTATTTTTGTAAAATTCAGAACACAAATGTGCACATATACAGATCATAATGTACATAAATAAATGTAATGCAAGCTCATGTTACAAACAGCAATAGTAGCAAAAATGTAATAAACTATAGCAAATACTAATGAAAAACATGCTAGTACAAAGAAAAAGTGGAAGACAAAAATGTTTCAGGTAAATACTCTTTTACCAAAGCAAATAATCCAAAAATGAAAAGAACAAAGGCCAATTAATACATAATGAATATAAACCATAATTATTTTTATTTGTGAACATTAAAACCGTACTGCAAATATAAAACTAGAAAAATATCTAAAAGATATGAGAATGTGCAAGAAATCAAAAAATTTAATCAAAATAATCCAGTGTTTTTGTGCCTTCCTAATACCCCTTTTACACCGACCTAAAAATCCCGGGTTGATACACATCAACCCAGGATTTTTGTAGGTGTAAATGGATCCATGCGGGTCCAGGGACCCGGGAATCCAACACGGGTACTTTGCAGGGTAGGCCACGGGTCATTTCCATGCCACCCTGCAGTGTAAACGGTGATATCTGGGTCACGATGACCCGTATCGCGACGCATGCGACCCAATTGGCCGGCTTCAGTGGAGCTTAGAGATGACATAATCTCCAAGCATCCACTGCAAAGCCGTAAGAGCCGGGCCACTGCAGACCCGGCTCCGGTGTGAACGACGCTGACTCGGGAATATCCTGGGTCAGCAATGCAGTCTAAAGGGATAAGTTCTGGGTTTGATTCAGATTGGAACCCTGTTCTTACCCCAGGTCAGACCCGGAACTTCGGTATGAAAGTCATGTTATTTAGCTCAGTACCTCTGACTGAAGCTGGCACCATTTGAATACCAGTTTAAGACTCTTATGACTCCCCTTGTGAGTCATAAGAGATGACATGACCTGGGTGGCACAAGCTGGTAAGACCTCCCACCAAATTATTTTATACCTTACATTGGATGCTAATGAAGTCTACAGTATACAATTTGCCCATCTGGCTTTAGAGCAACTGTAGTCAAAGAATACAATAGGCTTCTAGAAGTCATACAGAGCTCTCAGACTATATGACCCTGAAGTTGACTCTTCTTTATGTTCACACATGGGTGATAAGGCTCAGAAAAACCCGTCAGACAAAATGTTAGGGCAAATTTGATTTAAAAATGGATGATGTTCCCTTTAATTTTTGTTCTGAAAAAAAAAGCAGAAAAATAATTTGTTTGCACTTTAGAGTCTCTAGTAGCCTCAAAGTATGTCATACTCAAGGCCATTAGTAGACTCACCCTCATTATTGGCAAAGGCCCGCATGTTGTATATGGCCAGATTGTGTGCTGTTGTTGGCAGTGTGCGCGTTTGTGTGAGATGTAGGAGTGTTGTTAAGTAATGAAGCTGCTCTAAAAGTATGGTATAAATCAGGTATTGGATCACACAAACATATGGATAAGTAGTCACAAGTTTCTTATTAGATATTAGCACTTACTGCTATGGCTCTTGAGACAGTCTTTATATGGCAGGATCCCACCTATGGTGGTATGGGAAACCTTGTAGTTGTTGTAGCCTAAAGACCTGTATCATGAAATCAGAATACAAGTTCTGTTCAAAAGTCTTACAGTGTCAGCAGACAGATGGTAACAAGGTGCCGCTCCGGTTGTGCTGCTGGTAATTTCATGCAGTGATGGTCTTCCTAGAGGAATACCCACTGCCTGCACAAGTTTAGTGAATGCAGTGGATCTAAACTATTTTATTGTCACCTTCATCAGAAAGGATTCTGCTGCGTAATCTACTTGGACAATATGCTGCTCACACATTCAGATAGTCACTAAGGTCTGACGCTGTCTCTCTCACCAAAATGTGACTTAGGGCAGAAATCCCGACAGATGAAGGTAAGCGGGGAGGGTTCGGTTTAGGCACCCCCTGGGGAACTTAGGGTTAGGTACCCCACGGGGAGGGCTAGGGTTAGGCTAGGGGAAGGGGGGTTAGGGTTAGGCACCACTGGGGGGAGGTTAGGGTAAGGCACCCCTCCCGGGAGGGTTATGTTTAGCGTGCGGGAAGGGGGGGTTAGTGATAGGCACCACCGGGGGGAGGTTAGGCACTTCCGGGGGGAGGTTAGGGTTAGGCAGAGGAGTAGCGTGGAACCATGGCACCCGGAGAAAGTGTCTGTCGTAGCACCCCACCCCGTACTGAACTGTGCCAGTCGGGTATGGCCAGCCTGCGGGGGAATAATGAAGAGAAAAACAGCAAACAGTGTCAGTATCATGCTGGGCATTGAGGGAATAGAATGCTATGGAGTTGCACTGATCTGACAGTAAGGGGTAGCTCCTTTGGCACCACTTTATTTATATATAGCACCTAGGATCTGACTTTCATATCCTTTTAATTATTGTTATTAGCCAATAGAGGAGATTGTATTATATATTCTGATCATTTAACTTCAATTGACAGAATAAATGTGCTAGAGTGAGATATCACGGGGTGCACAGCTTATTACTGCAATTACTGCTCCAAACAGCTTTCACTGGAGTGGGTACACCTATAGGAAGTTCCCTTCTCATCTATGTTCCTACTTAGCAAATATACATTGCACCTTTATTATTATATGTGAGTACTATTAATCATGTCATGTTCTGTCTACCACCATTATTATCATTTCAGGTCCCTAATATTTTTTAAAAGACCTTTCAAATAACACTTTGTGGTCATGCCTGGGAACACCTCCATTACATTAAATAGCAAAGCAGTGACTTTTTTTAAACTCATACCTTATAATTGAAGTTTAGGATTTTACCTCAGATGTGTCACTTTTAAGTCCATTGAAGTCCATGAATGAATGAGGAGAGAAGGAGGGAGGGGATCAAAGAAAAGAGGGGAACGGAAAGTGCTGAACAGAGAGGGGAGGTAACAGAGGCCAATAAGAAAGGAGAGGGGCAAAGAGTTGATCAGAGAGGGGTGGTGACAGAAGCCACTAAGAAAGGAGTGGACAGGGGCAAAGAGCCAATCACAGGGTAGAGAGCGGAGGGAATTAAAGATGCAATCTGGGCAGCTTGAGGGAGCATGAAATGTAGAAACAGATCTTAGATCCGTAACTTATCTAGGATTAGAGAAAACAAACCGCAATAAAACTAACAGGTGCCTGTCATACTGTGAAGCACCCAATGAAAGGGAACCCTGGATGGTGCCCCCTGTCTATTTTGGTGTCCGGAGCTCATGCTCCACTGGAACCACCCTCGCTACACCCCTGGGGTTAGGCACCCCAAAGGGAGGGTTAGGGGGGGGGGGACAGGGGAGGGTTAGGGTACTTACCAGCCCCTGCAGGGATGTACAGAGTTCGGGCTTCTGGCTTTGGTATTTCATCCGGCGGCTAATGAGCCACTGGCATTACATACCGATTCCTTTCAAACAATGATTTAAACCTTCAGGTGTTCCTAGAATAGATCTTTTGCATCCCCTGTATTATTATATATTTCCTTGTTAAAATTCTCTCTTATTCACGTTCTTTGACTTCAAAAATGGTCCTCATATATTCTTATTTCAAAAGGCATATATGTTAAATAGCAACAAATGTTGCAATTATGCAACAGAATCTGATATAAATTCTAAGATTAGTTACAGTTGTAACAGTTTGCTTTTCAGAGAAAAGTAAGACGTGGGAGAGCATGTCACAAAATATGATGATTGCCTTTAATTTCTTTTAATGATGTTTGTTTAAAATAAAAAATATTCTTTAATATTATGTTAATTCTGTATTTGTGTATATTATTTCTGTTTTCAAACAAACATATCGACCAGTTTTCATGCAATGCTGTCACAATCTGTATTCAAGGAAAGAGAGGGGGTCCCTCTAACTAGTTGCTACTTCACAACTTGTTTGCACAATTAGGTAGCACTTTAAGTAATTTTTGCAAACCGCCACTATTTGTCAGATGTGATTATATATAATGATAACCATATAATATGTTGACATTATTCACATCTAAGTGAGAACCTAGTTGTTTAGGTCTCAGTTATACATATTCTCTATCTTATTAGCATTACGATAGAGTGGTTCCTCTGTTTATAGTGTCTCTTGGTACATGGACTCTAAAATTGACCCCAATGCAACCTGTATTGCTGCAGTTCAATACTGTATCGTTCAACACTATCTCTCACCCTTCTACAGTCTGTGTTATTTAGAGCGGGGAGGGCCACGGGTAGAATCTGTTTGTGGGTAAGTCTGTTGTGTTCTATTGGTGGTATTTAGGTAGAACTGTTTAATATGTTTGTTCACCTTAGTGATATTTGTCCAGCTCTATATCACTCAACTATATCACTCACTCAACAGCGTCCCTCCCCCTCCCTCCGGATTGTAGTTTTTAGAGCGGTGAGAGTCATGCATGAATTCTTTGTGGGCTGAGAAATGTAGCGTTCTATTGGAAGCACTTAGGTAGAGCTGTTAATATGGTAACTCACATTAGTGCCGCATAGTATTTGTTGGCTCAGCGTTGTATTTGTTTAAACCTGTGTCTCTGATTCTAACCAATCTGTACCATAGTGGTAAGAGTGGCGGATAGCTTTTATGTGCAGCTGAGGTCTGGCGGTACTTGAATAGAGCTGCTAGTACACATTATACTGTATAGTAGTTGATAGTATTTTACAGTATATATAGAAAGTTGCAGCGAACACACCAATGCACGTTTCCATGACCAGGTTTTGTCAAGGCAAGCCAAATGTTCTCCTAGACATACCTTAAATACCTACACTGGGTCTGGTATCTTGTCCCAAACCCCCCCCCCCCCAATAATGATGTTAGACTGGCTCCTCTTATGGGGATGTGGTCTCTGATATCCTATATTCAATGTTAAGCCTTTATCTAATTAGAAATGTATTGTTCATGTGTACAGTATATTAGTTATGAATTTCTTGTCCCTGGACTTGGTTATGAAATAAAATTACTTATTTAAATTCTCTCCATGTCAAATTACTTATTTACTTGTCAATATTCATCTTGAATCTTTATATTTTTAATCTTTTTACACATTGACTTTCTCCAATAAACCACCAGGTATGTGGTAGTCTGCCCACCAGCTGTTGCTAGGTGGAACGTTTCCTGTTGAACAACTCTAGTTTGCAGAAATCTGTGACCTACCAATTTTCTTTGTATTAGGGAATTCAGTAGGATTGCCATCTAGCCAAAGCACTCACCCTACCCACCCTATATCTTGCTACAGTAGGTCTGCTGGTTGCAATGTTCAGAGATGCTTCAAGAAATTAGCACTGTTATTCTTCTCTCCTGGACATACCAGGTGGAGCATAAGAATTCCCAGGCATCAACAGATAGAGACATTATATGATTCTCTCTGTCTTACTATCTGGTTGTCCAAATGGGATGTAGTTAAATTGGCGGCGGATGAGATGCCGGCTGCCAAAATACCAACGCCAGAATCCCACCACACGGCAAAATGCTGACGCTGATATACTGTACCGTACCGAAGGAAATTAGCTCCCACTGGGCATTTGTGTTACTTCCTGCTACTAGGACCTGCCATATCTACCAATGGTGTTTAGGACAAATGTCTCAGATGCTCTAGGCCATTTTGGTAAAAAATCACCAAAGTATAATATATGTTTGCTCTGGTATTCTTAATTTGCATGTCACTACGGTAACTACTGGCTGATCAGAAAGATGTCTTCTATCTCCTACTGCAGGTACCATTATTATGGCATTGGAATAAAGGAAAGCAGTGCATACTACCATTCAGTTTACTCTGGAAAAGGACTGACACGGTACATAATTCTTAAATAGCAGATATATAGAATGGTCTCATCTCTTTCAATATCATTGACTTGAGTACAAATTCAAATGATGTTATTTTTGGTGGATGATTTAATATTTTAAAATGTCAGAACAGAAAAAAATAAAGAGAGAGAGGGGGAGAGAGAGAGAGAGAGAGAGAGAGAGAGAGAGAGAGAGAGAGAGAGAGAGAGAGAGAGAGAGATGCTAGAGCTTCTAAAACAGACAAGTGGTGGCAACCAGTTAGATTCTCTCTATAATTTTCTATAATGCAATAGAGAAATAATGGCTACTGTAGAATCTGACTGGTTGTTTATTTTTAGAAACTTTAGTAAATCTACCCGAGAGAGAGAAAAAAAGAAGCACATTTAATTTACCTCTTTCTGAAAACACACTTGCGGCTATGTTAATGAGGAAAATTCCAATGTATTAACAATCTTCTTGGCTTATGCAGCCAATCTTTAGTAAATACTAATTATAATTATCATCACTTTTCAATATTTAATTATTGAATGTAGTATACCTAGACATACATGTATAGTGTATAATAATAATAATAATAATAATAATAATAATAATAATATACATTTTGTCTCAAAAAGGTTTTCTGGCAGCAAGCTGAAGAGTGAGGTGGGTCCTTTTGTTGTATTAGAATCTGCAGGATGCCGCATTGATTTTGTTATGATAATGATTATTATTATTCAGTTCTTAAAAGGACCAGAATATTATGATACTCTACAGTGTACAATATATTGTAATTAAATCAAAAAATGTAAACATGTACTGAAACATGAGACAAATGATACAGTGTGTTTTGTTTTAGAATCATTACATAAAGGGGCAGATTGGGAATTTTATGTGGCCCTGGAAAAAATTCTGAAAGTGGCCCTATGCACTTGCACTCGGAAAAGTGGGCATAGCCTTGTGGCAAGGGGTTTTGCCTCTTGTGCAATGCCATGCCCGCAAGCTACTCCCCCGATTTCCATCATGCTGTGGGCATAGCCACATATATAGACACGCACACATATAAACACACACATATATGTCACACATACAATACACACAGACACACTTACCTTGCAGCAGCTGCAGGTTGTAGATGTGGATGGGACCAGGCACCATGTCAATAAGGCACAGAAACAAACAGATCACAGGTGCACAACTCCAAATTACTGATTATATATAAATACATTATGCAATAAAATTTTGCAATCAATAGAGGTTTTTAGCATAATCATGGCCAAGGTTATGGGCCTACCCACCATATCCAGGTAACCTCTGTAGGGCATGTCCCTAACATACTAGGGTTCAAATCCAGAGCGCAGGACACCCCTAAATCAGCACAGCCGAGCCACCCCAAGGCACCGCTATAATGAGAAAAGTGAAATGTGAAGTAAGAAAGATAAGAGCAGCTATGGGTGCATAGAAGGGTGAAAATACAAATATAATAAAAACAAACAGTAAAGTGTTAAAATTGTGCAAAAAAGAAAGAATGTATTATAATGTGATGCCCTGAGGCAGACCAACCAAAGCAATCCAGAGCCATAGCTTCTCTGTTTTCTTTTTTTGTTTTACTGAGATGCCTTATACTACCTAAAGACTTCTCTGATATTGTTCCCTGACTAGAGGCTTGTCCTGCTGGGCACAGCTCACATTTTGTACCTTTTTGCTTTATACTGTATACAATTTGCACTGTACCTATGTTTTCTTATTGAAAAAACAATTAAAACTATGGGCCATATTCAATTAGATGCGAAAATCGCGAGATCCGCGGAAAGGTATCGCGAATCTTATCTCCGTATTCAATCCCAGCTGGGTTTCGCGCACGTGGAAAGTCAATGCAATGTAATAGGTGAAAAAGATTCGCCTCTGAATAGCAGGAGAAAATAAGTGAACAATTTTTATTTTGGGGTGCAAAGGTGGGGAAACCATTGAGAACCCTTGGAACAGCCCCCCAAAGGACAACTGCATCAAAAAATTCCTGGAAAAAACTTAAGAACACCCCAAAAAGTATTTTCATTTTGGGAGCGAAAAAAGCACAAAGTGGGGGGACAACTTCAAAAACTAGAAAAATAAGGTTCTGGGGGTGCTCTAAGAAGGGGCCAAGTATTTTTGGGATTGCAGGTGCTTGTATGATGGAGGAATTTTACTTTTATAAAAACTTAACTTTAGAGACATTAAAATATGCTAGTACCCATTTACAGGTAACCCAAATTTGACAGGACTACTTATTTTCATAAAAAATACTGCTTAATGTGGTTCTTCACCACTTGTGCATAGACGCTAATAAGAAACTATAGAAACAACTTAAGTACCCCAAATTGGTTTATTAGGGCTAATCGGGCACAATTACATTGATCCCCAGTGTAAGTACATATTTTTGGGGGGTTCAGGCTGATTTCCCGACTTCGCGACTTGCTGTTTTCGCGTGGTTTGGAATTGAATAGGGCGAATAGCGGGGGCGCACACAATAAGTTTCTGCGTCCAAAACACGCGATGTAGGTGGAAATTCTGGCAGGCGAAACTTTATCGCGGATGCAAAACTAATTGAACACCACCCTATGTTTGAAAAAAAAAAAAGAAAATGAACATCTCAAAGCTTGCACTGTTCGGCGAATGCCAGAATACAAAGGGAAGGCTGAAATTAGCATTTGCATATTACCGCAGCTGAGACTCAAAACCGAGGCTGCTATGGAGTCCACCTCTGCTTCAGGCTCTATATGTATTGCATATGATGCTTAAAAGACAGATCTGCTATTGCAGCTTGAACCTGACTCCAGTCTGCCCAGCTTTACTTAGAGAATGTGACTGGACCACTTTTTGGGATTTCACTTATAGTATGAGGAACATTGATACTCAGCTACTAACCGGGCCCCTGGTTGCCTTCTCAGGAACTGACACATTCACATGGCACACAACAGGGTCTACACTCCCCTACACAACCATTAGTCATTTATATCACTGACAGCATGACCAAGCCTTTTTTTGTTACAAGAGTACATTCTAGCTGTCCTTACAAAAACTGTCCCTGAGCTGACCTCACAAAATTACAGAAACCAAAACTATTGTACTGTACTTTACATTTTTTGTTTAACACGAATCTACGGAACATTACTGCTACACTCAGGGGTGTAACTATGGCCACAGCAGTCCATTGGAAATATATACAAACAACTATCTGATATGAAAATAATGATGATAAAATGGCTGTATATTTAATTAATATTAATGTGCCAGATTACTACTACTGCAATCAGTAGCCAGAGTTGATTCTGAGTAAAACAAGTAACTTTGCACTTTGACAAACCATGTTGTAATGTAAGGGGTGCACTGCAAATGCTGGCTGCTTTTCATGTGACCCACACATGCTGGACAGCTTTACTATTACACTGCAGTTTAGATTTGAGCTACTACAGGACACGCCCATCCCAAATCTAAATCTCTCTGCACATTTTAAATATACCCACCTTCAGTGAAACGTGGTTTTGCCTAGGTGCAAAGTTACTTGCTCTTATTTCTTTGCTCGCAATTTGGAATAAGCCATGCAGTATCTGATTTGCAACCCCCTTGCATTCGCAATGTTTATTACTACTGGACTGGACACCATTACAAAAAGAGCACTGGAGACTTCCAGTACCCCTTGGCACATGTACTGTTTAGGCCCTACCACAGAAACTGGTCATGGATTGCCATGGTGGCAGTATTAGTGGTGATGATGGTGGTAGCAGTAGTAGTGGTGGTAGTAGTAGTAGTAGTAGTCAGGGCCGGTTCTAGACCAAATGGAGCTCAGGGCAAGAATTTCCTTTGGCGCCCCCACAACACACAAACACACACTTGGATATAAGAAGATGTTGTGCTAACACACATATAGCATTTGACAGTATGATAATGTTCCCAAATCAGCACAAGACAGCAAGATGTGCTATTGTATTTCACTTATAGGTTACTACTCAGACAGCAAAACGTTTGAATAGAATCTCCATGGGAAAATAGGTGATAACAGATGAGCGCTTTACTTGATAGTCTGGACACAACTAGTCTCCCTTTCTATCTCTTATTTGAGAAAGAATAAGTGGAGGATTCACGGAAGGGAGGGATGCGAGAACATCCTTCTCCTCCATGTAGTCTGGAGATGGAGACAGATATAGACATCAAGCTCCAAAAAAAATACCTTTTCAGTTTAATAAATATGATGACATATGTTTTCACGTCAAGGTATTTTGGAACAGTGATGCTATATAGTATTATGCAGATAATTACATAGTGCAGGAGATATTTGTGAGATTTCCTGCACTAAACCATTTGGTAAATGGGCCCATACTAAAAAAATCTAAAAAGTGCAGAAAATGCAGAATTTTTTTTTTTTTACAAATATACAAAAATAAAATGAACAGCCTGATAAGCAACTATTAATGGCTTTTTGATAATAATAATAATAATAATAATAATAATAATAATAATAATAATATAATTTGCAAGTCAAGGTTGTTATTTTTTTCCCATCTTATGTTGCAAATAAAGCACATAATGAAGCTGTTTTAACGCATCTACAGTATTTGCATAAGAATCCAGCTATCCTCTGGCATCGGCACGTCTTCCTCACTGTGTTCTCCCTCCTGCAGCCTGCAATGCAGGAATGGAGGAGGTGGGCTGTGGCGCGGTCTGGGAACAGCAGAGAGGGTGGCCTGGGCTACAGGTATTGGCAGACACTACTGTGGTAGGTGTCAGGAGTGTGCATATAGAGGCTAGTCCACATAACAGATTGGCTTAACCAGAGGGTGGTTTATTAACCAGGTAGAAAACAGGAACAGGTAACACAGGGTTAACAGTAGGTATAGGTTGAAAGGATTCCCAGTTGCAACCACAAGCTTTAGGGCTATGCTGAGCATTGTGGTGCTCCGGGTAGTAAGGCCATTTATGCACAGTGGTGGCAGCAGGGTTATGTATAATAGCAGTGGTGGCATAGTGTAATTAGGGTCTCCATGGGGCCTCCCGTTATACAGGATACTCAGGGGCACAACCAACAGATTCTACGGATGGAGAGAAAAGATGCATCAGGGAGCTGTCATGTGCAGGAGGCGCTTTTTGGAGTTTGCATATATACGTGGTAAACCATTTAGGGGGCCATTTTTCATTATATATTTGAGGTAAAATCCCTGAAAACACCTGTTTTTGGGGGTTTAACTCAAATATGAATATCCCCCGGATGTATCAAGGAGGGACGCCAGCAGATATCTCCGATACCTGCTGCAATCCCTCCATTCCCACTGGCAGCCACATCCCCCATAGCTTTCTATGAGGGATGCGATGCTGTCAGATTTACCAATATCCGGAATGTAAAGCATTCCGGATATTGGCCCCCTCAGCTAACGGCATCTGCAGATGGCGTTAGCCGCTGTAGCCTATGGTTACACACTGCATAATCAGCCGGCGGAGGGTTCCTCCGGAACCCTCCCCCGGCAATGGCTGCCAGGAGATATCACAGGGGCGGGCTCCTTTCGGAGCCCATGTCCCTGCATGTCCCGGATGATACATCCACCTGTTATGATCAAATTTTGCAATGCGATCATGGGCAGTACTGACATACCCTGATCGAATTGCAAATGCAATCATTAATAAATGGGCTCTAGGGTCCTAGTGCCTCGCAACTAAAACAGATATAAATGTAGAGCATGCCTCTAAGGCTAATGCAGGGCTGCACCTTTCAGGCCCCTGGTTGGTAAACATTTTCTGTAACGGGCACATGTTAAAAAAAAACGCAGGTGAGAAGCTTTGCTCTAGGTAATAGGCTTTTCAGCACCTCTAGGACTACAGCAGCAGTGAGACAGCCTAGGACAGCATACTACTGCAACTGACAGAGCACAGCTGCTGGGACTTAAGCAGGGGGTATACGCTGCACTGCCTGACCAGCATTTATTTAGCTAGCTAGAAACGCGGGGCTACGAGCAGCCTGCCAGATTTGTACAAGACAGGGAAGAGAGAGCCTTTGATCCCTGACAGCTTAAGCTCAGCAACAGCCCTCCCTCATTGTTCCTCCCCTGCTCCTGTCCAAACACGCTGGAAGTGAGACTACTCAGATAATCAGATCTAAGTTCCCCTCCGTCCCACTGGCATCTCAAGGTACTTGCCTGGGGTCAGCCCCCCTCCCAGCGAGTCACCGTCTGTGTCCCTTCTTCCTCACAATCAGTCACACACAGCAGCAGTGCCCAGGCTGAGCCACGGCAGCCAGTCATCTGCCTGTGTGCTGAGCCTGAGCGCAGAGGACGGTGTTGGGCGGGATCGCCGGGTGCCGCTCTCATCACTGTCACTGAATGTGAACTCGGGATGGAGAGCCATGCTGGGTCCTAGTGCTAAGCTACTAGCTTAGTAGTCTTCAATCAAGCAGTCTGGTGAGCGCTTCTAAAAATAAAAAAAATGTTCAGGTGGGGACTGGGCTGCGCCCTCCAGGCAATGGGGCTCCGGGCAACGGCTCTGCTTGCCCGTGCCTTAAAGCGTCCCTGGTAGTAGTAGTAGTAATAGTAGTGGCAGTGGTGGTAGCAGTAGTAGTAGTGGAGGTGGTGGTAGTAGTGATGATAGCAGTGGTGGCAGTAGTAGTAGCAGTAGTAGTAGTGGTGGTGGTGGCAGTAGTAGTGGTGGTAGTACTAGCAGTGGTGGTAGTGGCAGTGGTGGTAGCAGTAGTAGTAGTGGAGGTGGTGGTAGTAGTGATGATAGCAGTGGTGGTAGTAGTAGTGGTAGTAGTAGCAGTAGTATTGGTGGTGGTGGCAGTAGTAGTGGCGGTAGTAGCAGTAGTGGTGGTGGTAGTAGTAATAGTGGTGGTGGTAGTAGTGGTGGTATTAGTAGTAGTAGTGGCAGTGGTGGTAGCAGTAGTAGTAGTGGTGGTGGCAGTAGTAGTGGTAGTAGTATAGTAGTGGTAGTAGCAGTATTAGTGGAGGTGGTGGTAGTAGTGGTGGCAGTAGTAGTAGTAGTGGTGGTGGTGGTGGCAGTAGTAGTGGTAGTAGTATAGTAGTGGTGGTAGTAGTAATAGTGGTGGTGGTAGCAGCAGTGGTAGTAGTGGTGGTAGTAGAAGTAGTACTAGTAGCAGTGGTGGTGGTAGTAGTATAGTAGTGGCGTAGTAGTGGTGGTGGTAGTAGTAATAGTGGTGGTGGTAGCAGTAGTGGTTGTAGTGGTGGTAGTAGAAGTAGTAGTAGTAGTAGCAGTGGTGGTAGCAGTAGTAGTAGTAGTGGAGGTGGTGGCAGTAGTGATGATAGCAGTGGTGGTAGTAGTAGTAGCATAAGTAGTAGTGGTGGTGGTGGCAGTAGTATTGGTAGTAGTATAGTAGTGATGGTAGTAGTAGCAGTCGTGGCAGTGGTGGTAGTGGCAGTGATGGTAGCAGTAGTAGTAGTAGAGGTGGTAGTAGTAGTGGTGATAGCAGTGGTGGTAGTAGTAGTAGTGGTGGTGGGAGCAGTAGTAGTAGTGGTGGTAGTAGTAGTAGAAGATTTGCTAGTAATAGTAGTTGTGGTAATAATTGAGTTAGTAGCAGTAGTACAGTAGTACTGTAGTGATAATAGTAATGTGTGTCTTATTTTGTAATGCCCCATTCACACATTGTGCAAAACTCTTGGTTTTTGCATGTGAACTCACATCAACCTGGGTTTTTGCTATATGTGAATGCAGATAACCTGGGTCCATGACCCTGCTCTATACCAGGGTCAGGGACAAAGAAACAGGACATTTACGGCTTCATAAACCCCTGTTTTTCCTGGGTTGTCAGTCTGAAAGGGGTGTAAGTAACAACGACTTTATGCATGCAAAATTAGAATTGGACATTTTGTACTGAGGAATAATTTTCTAAACAATAAAACTTGTTCCCGTCAGAGAAAATATGGAAGCTACCAGCAGCATTCTTTATATTGAATTCTTTGCATGCAGTCTTCACTAATGACAGGTTTGGGAATTTATAACTATTTACAACTGCTGACTGGTGTAGTTTAGCCAAATCTGTCACAAATTTAGTATATATTATATATATATATATATATATATATATATATGTATAGGAATATGAGTTAAGTAGCAGGTGTACTTTTCTCAAATTAAGGGTTTTGGAAAGATTTCCATAAATAAACAGTAATTACTTAAAGCACCATAATTGGAAATTTGAAATACAGAAGTTTACAGCAAATGGAATCTATATAAATAAAATTTAATGGACTGTCTGACTGACTGACTCATCAACGCTCAGCCCAAACCCTTGGACCTAAAAACATGAAAATCGGGGAGAATATTCCTTCCATGACGTACAGTAGGTGCCCACTAAGAAGGGATTTTTTCAAAATTCGACTTCTAAGGGGGTGAAAATTGCTAAAAAGGTTTCCTCCCCTGTGCAATGACCTGACTGACTGTCTCATCATGACTGCAGCACAGTTTAATATCAAACACCATCCCAAGTGCTGCCAAATATCACTGCCAGTTGGTGTGGCTCCCCTATTTGAATTGTGAGGGAAGGTGATGTGTTACTACAGGCAGGGCCGCCATCAGAAATGGTGGGGCCCGGGACTGTCATAATAGGCAGGGCCCCCCTCAACCTTCACAAACCCCCACCACTTCCCACAACCCCCCTTCCCCCGCTACCATACCTATACACAATATTATATATATATATATAATGGTGCCCCTTACGCAGTGCCCCCAGTAGTTGCCCCCAATAATGAGCCCCCTGTAATGCCCCCAGTAGTGAGCCCCCTGTAATGCCCCAGTAGTGAGCCCCCTGTAATGCCCCAGTAGTGAGCCCCTTGTAGCTACCCCCAGTAGTGACTCCCTGTAGCTGCCCCCAGTAGTGAGCCCACTGTAATGCCCCCAGTAGTAACCCCCTGCAGCTGCCCCCAGTAGTAGGCCCCCTGTAATGCCCCCAGTAGTGAGCGCCCTGTAATGCCCCCAGTAGTGACCCCCTGTAGCTGCCCCCTGTAATGCCCCCAGTAGTGAGCGCCCTGTAATGCCCCCAGTAGTGACCCCCTGTAGCTGCCCCCAGTAGTGACCCCCTGTAGCTGCCCCCTGTAGTGACCCACCAGTAGTGACCCCCCTGTAGCTGCCCCCAGTAGTGACCCCCTGTAGCTGCCCCCAGTAGTGACCCCCTGTAACTGCCCCCAGTAGTGAGCACCCTGTAGCTGCCCCCAGTAGTGACCCCCTGTAGCTGCCCCAAGTAGTGACCCCCTGTAGCTGCCCCCAGTAGTGAGATCCCTGTAATGCCCCCAGTAGTGACCCCCTGTAGCTGCCCCCAGTAGTGAGCCCCCTGTAATGACCCTCTGTAGCTGCCCCCAGTAGTGACCCCCTGTAGCTGCCCCCAGTAGTGAGCCCCCTGTAATGCCCCCAGTTGTGACCCCCTGTAGTTGCCCCCAGTAGTGAGCCCCCTGTAATGCCCCAGTAGTGAGCCCCTTGTAGCTACCCCCAGTAGTGACTCCCTGTAGCTGCCCCCAGTAGTGAGCCCACTGTAATGCCCCCAGTAGTAACCCCCTGCAGCTGCCCCCAGTAGTAGGCCCCCTGTAATGCCCCCAGTAGTGAGCGCCCTGTAATGCCCCAGTAGTGACCCCCTGTAGCTGCCCCCTGTAATGCCCCCAGTAGTGAGCACCCTGTAATGCCCCCAGTAGTGACCCCCTGTAGCTGCCCCCAGTAGTGACCCCCTGTAGCTGCCCCCTGTAGTGACCCACCAGTAGTGACCCCCCTGTAGCTGCCCCCAGTAGTGACCCCCTGTAGCTGCCCCCAGTAGTGACCCCCTGTAACTGCCCCCAGTAGTGAGCACCCTGTAGCTGCCCCCAGTAGTGACCCCCTGTAGCTGCCCCAAGTAGTGACCCCCTGTAGCTGCCCCCAGTAGTGAGATCCCTGTAATGCCCCCAGTAGTGACCCCCTGTAGCTGCCCCCAGTAGTGAGCCCCCTGTAATGACCCTCTGTAGCTGCCCCCAGTAGTGACCCCCTGTAGCTGCCCCCAGTAGTGAGCCCCCTGTAATGCCCCCAGTTGTGACCCCCTGTAGTTGCCCCCAGTAGTGACCCCCTGTAGCTGCCCCCAGTAGTGACCCTCTGTAGCTGCCCCCAGTAGTGACCCCCTGTAGCTGCCCCCAGTAGTGACCCCCTGTAGCTGCCCCCAGTAGTGACCCCCTGTAGTGACCCCCTGTAACTGCCCCCAGTAGTGACCCCCTGTAACTGCCCCCAGTAGTGACCCACTGTAGCTGCCCCCAGTAGTGACCCCCTGTAGCTGTAGTGAGATCCCTGTAATGCCCCCAGTAGTGAGCCCCCTGTAATGACCCTCTGTAGCTGCCCCCAGTAGTGGCCCCCTGTAGCTGCCCCCAGTAGTGAGCCTCCTGTAATGACCCCCAGTAGTGACCCCCAGTAGTGACCCCCTGTAATGCCCCCAGTAGTGACCCCCTGTAGCTGCCCCCAGTAGTGAGCCCCCTGTAGTGAGATCCCAGTAGCTTCCCCCCACGCGCGCGGGCGCACGCACACAAAAAAAACAAAACAAAAAAAACTTACCTTTATCCCGCTCCTGTGAAGCCACCGACCGCCCCGTCGCCCGCTCCTCGGCACTATGGGAGTGACGTCATGACGTCACTCCCATAGTGCACTGCGGGACCCGGAAGACGGAGTGAGCTCCGTCCTCCGGCTGCCGCCAGGGGTTTGAGTAGGAACCGGGCGTCCGCTGGTAACACAATCTCAGCGGGCGCCCGGCATAAGGAAGGTGCAGGGGGTGCGATCGCTGGGCCAGCGGGCCCCATAGCAACCGCACCCCCTTCACCCTCCATAGTTACGCCATTAGCTGCCGGGCCCGGCTGGGTGAGGTGACAAGTCACTGAACTGTGACTAATGTGCGGCGGCGGCAGATGTATAGTAGAGGATGCCGCCAGACCTGTCACTGTGGCACTTGCGGCCAGGGGGTTAGTAGTGGCTGGCAGTATGTAGCAGGCGCTGGGCGGGCCCCCCGAGTGTCTGGGCCCGGTACTGCAGTACCGGCAGTCCCCCCCTGATGGCGGCCCTGACTACAGGTGATAGAGGAAAATGTGATACAACAGCAGTGAGAGGGGAATGTGTTACTACAGAGGTAAGGGAGGGGAATGTGTTACTACACAGGTATGGGAAGGGAATGTGTTACTACACAGCTATAGGAGGGGAATGTGTTAGTACAGATGTGAGGATAGGGAATGTGCTGCTACAGATGTGATAGAGGAAAATGTGTTACAACAGCAATGAACAGGGAATGTGTTACTACAGAGGTATGGGAGTGGGATGTGTTACTACACAGGTGAGGGAGGGGAGTGGAGTGTAAAATGTGTTACTATGGAGTAAGGGAAGGGAATTTGTTACAACTTGAGCATTGGAGGGGAATGTGTTACTACAGGGGTAAGCGATGGTAATGTGTTGCTCCAGAGGTGAGGGGAAGCTCCCTGGGGCTTGCAGTTGCCAAGAACCAACCTTAGGGTCTCGTCGCAAGCTCCGATGGTCGCGATGGTCTTGACCATCGTGACCATCAACCTGGTCGCTCGCTAAAGCTGTGGGTGGTAACCCACAGCTTAGCTAGCGACCAGGAGGCCGCAGTTGAAATGTGAAGCGGCCGCCCTCATTCAGAGAGAGCGCTCGCTTCTTGCGACCGCCTCTGAATGAGGGCCATAGTGTACTGTATATTTATATGTTTATTTATATGGAAATTTTAAATTGTAGTTCCAAGGTGAAGGTTATATTAGTTTATGTCTGACCAGCAATTAGTCACCAGTTCAAAAATGTATCAAATGTGTAATGGCAAATGACTAAAACCAGGGCCGGTGCAAGGTTTCAGGGTGCCCTAGGCAAAGGTTCACAATGCTGCCCCTGTTTTCCCCCAAACCCTCCACCCAGCTCGCAGACACATACACAGTGCCCTAATAATATTCACATGACCCGAATTAAATGGATGATTCTGCCTGAAGTGCCCTTAGTAGTAAGGGACCCTGTAGTGCCCCCAGTTGTAATGCCCCCAGTAGTAATACTCCCTGCAGTGCCTCCAGTAGTAATGCCCTTGTAGTGCCCCAGTAGTAATGCTCCCTGCAGTGCCCCCCAGTAGTAATGCTCCCTGCAGTGCCCCCAGTAGTAATGCTCCCTGCGGTGCCCCCATATGATGCCCCTTGAAGATCCCCCAGTAGTAAGGGCCCCTCTAGTAGTGCTCCAAATAGTGCCCACAATAGTATGGCCCTTGTAGTGCCCTCATATGATGCCCCCAGTAGTGCCCCCTGTAGTAAGCCCCCACCCCCTGGCGCACACACACATACACAAAAATTAAATAAAAATAAAATACTTACCTTAAACCCCACTCCAGGGCCTGCAGCCGTCCGTCCCCGGCGCCCACTCCTCGGAACTATGGGAGTGACGTCATGACATCACTCCCATAGTGCACTGCGGGACCCGGAAGCCAGAGCTCAGGAGTGAGCTCCATCTTCCGGCTGCCACTAGCGCCGGGGTGGAGGGAGAGAGGAGCCGGGTGCCCGCTGGTAACACTATCTCAGCGTGCGCCCGGCAAATGGAGGGTGCAGGGGGTGCGATCGCTGGGCTGCTGGGTCCCATAGTCAGAGCCGTAGCTAGACTTTTTGGTGCCCTGTGCCAGAAAGAGCATTGGCACCCCCCTCATTTTTCACAGGGACATAATGCACCCAAAAAAGGGCAATGTACTCATGGGGAAGGGCCAGGGAAGAGATAGGGGAGGCCAGGAGATGCTGGGGATGAAATTAGAGGAAGCTACAAGTGGCAATGATAATAAACAGAAATTTGACAGGCCCAAACAGCGCCCCCTGACCTGTGGTGCCCTGTGCGATGGCACCGGCCGCACTACCCTAGCTACGGCCCTGCCCGTAGCAACCGCACCTCCTGCACCCTCCGTAGGCGGACTGAGAAGCACCCTCTAGTGGCCGGCGCCCCTAGGAAGCTGCCTAAGCTTGCCTAGTGGAAGCGCCGGCGCTGACTAAAACATAAACAATAAATTTAGTTGTCTATTTTCTGCCCATCAATATCGCCTACAATATCTTTAGCACAGACACAATATTATTTCTCTTTCTCTCTCTCTCTCTCTCTCTCTCTCTCTCTCTGTCTCTCTCTCTCTGTCTCTCTCTCTCTCTCTCTCTCTCTCTCTCTCTCTCTCTATCTCTTCCATTCTCTTTATCTATTCTTCTTTCTTCTTCTCTGTCTCCAGTTCGTTTCCCCATCTCCACTACCTCCTAAGTGGATGGTAGTTCTGCAAGAAAAATCTGTTTGCCATTATTTTGGAATATTTCCCAGTGTCTGCAGAGGGAGAAGGAAACATCATCACTAGGTTATTTCTCTCTTTATCACAAAAAGCTTGGATATCCATTAGAGGTATAAAAAAGATTAAACATATTTCACTAATTACAGTTTCTACTGATATATTTCAGATTTGTCCATATTCCCCAGCTAAAATTGGTGATTCAAAATTTTCCTCACCCAGCTTTCAAAACTCAAGTGTTTTTCTTAATTGGAAATGACTGTGTGCTTTACTACATATTAATAAATCTCTAGTGTACACTTTCTAATCCTTTATCTCATTTTCTCCAATTTTCCCTTTGATTCATAAACTTCGATTGAATACTAACACCAGTACAAATCCATTCATGTGATGCTACCAAATAGGATTTTGCATTGCATCTCTGCAGTTTCGTGCAGCAAACAGGGTTAGCTCTACCATTAGACAGCTTTAGGCAGCTGCCTGAGTATCTGTCACCTGGAGGGTGCTGATAAGTCCACCAAGCAAAACAAAATGATGTCTCTTTCAGAGACATCCTTCTTTCACAAGGTGTTGTCGGCAGCCCTAGGCCTAATTGTTCACAACCACAGCTATTCCCAACTCCCATCACACATGATCTCACTAGTCACTATCAATGCTGCCAGATTTCTGCCACGTCCGGGATGTCAGCACTGTCATGTACTGTGTAACAGCATGGTGACCCATCCCCGGCTCTCTCTTACCTTCCTCTCTCCTCCCCTTTGGAGAAGAGTGTGCTCCCAGCCCTGGCAGGTGCCGAGAATATTAATAATCTAAGCTGATAGTCCCGGCTGACACTACTGATGACCACGACCAATCCTGCAGAGGTGGCAAACCTCCAAAACTGAACTCTTACCTGTCAGTGAGATCACATGCTGTAGTGTCTATAGCAGTGGTGGCCACCAGTTCCTCATCCTTTACTCTTCTCCTTTCCTCCGGGTGCCAGCCTGTCACTCACATAAGAAGCTCTGCCCTCCTATACAACAAGTGAAGTCGCTGTTAAATGGAGTTTAGTAAGATATATCTGCCCTGACTTTTTGGTGAGTAGAAAGGATTAATGGATGGGTGAGTGGGCAGGGGGTGGGATGCTTGAGTATCTGTTAATGAATTTAGACAGGGATAGTGCATGTGTGTGTATGTAGACAGCATGTGTGCTTGTGTGTCTGTGTAGGGGGGTAAAAGGTGTGTATGGGTGAGTGTTTATGGTTGTGGGTTAATAGATTCTGGCATACACTATATGGACAAAAGTATTCAGATACCTGACCATTACACCAACAGGGACTGTAATGACATTGTATTCAAATACATATACGTTAATATGGATTTGGTCCCCCTTTTGCAGCTATAACAGCTTCCACTCTTCTTGGAAGGCTTTCCACAATATTTTGGAGTGTTTCTGTGGGAATTGGTGCCCATTCATTCTGTAGAGCATTTATGAGGTCCGGCACTGATGTTGGATGAGAAGGCCTGGCCCGCAATCTCCATTCCTGTTCATCCCAAAGGTGCTCGATGGGATTTAGGTCAGGGCTCTGTGCGGGGCAGTCAAGTTCTTCCACACCGAACTCATCAAACTCATCAAACCATGTCTTTATAGTCCTTGCTTTGTGCACTGGGGCATAGGCATGTTCCCCAAACTATTGCCACAAAGTTGGAAGCATAGTGTTGTCCAAAATGTCTTGGTATGCTGAAGCATTAAGATTGCCCTTCACTGGAGATAAGGGGCCTAGCCCAAACCCTGGAAAACCGCCCCATACCATTATACCTCCTCCACCAAACTTCACAGTAGGCACAGTGCAGTCAGGCAGGTAACGCTCTCCCAGCATCCGCCAAACCCCGAATCACCCATCTGACTGCCAAAACAGAGAGACGTGATTTGTCACTACACCAGGGCCGCAACCAGAAGGGGGTTAGAGGTGCACATGCACCAGGTGCCGGAATGCAGGGGGTGAAAAAGGGATGACTCACGGTGGCTTGGGAGCTGCAGTCAGAAAATGTCCATCCAAAAATGGCCGTTGCCAAGGAGGAGACAGACACTAGAGGTCCTACTGGACCTCTAGTGTCTGTTAGGCCAGCGCAAGTGTCGGGAGAAGATGCTGAAAGCTGCATCTTCTCCCTTGAAACCATCTGGCAATGAGCATAAACCCCATGGCAACGAGCATGTAACCTCTGGCAACGAGCATGTAGCCCCTGGCAATGAGCATAAACCCCATGGCAGCGAGCATAAACCACATGGCAACGAGCATGTAACCCCTGGCAACGAGCATAAACCCCATAGGAATGAGCATAAATCCCATAGCAACGAGCATGAATCCCCCTGGCAATGAGCATGAAACCCCCTGGCAACGAGCATGAATCCTCCTGGCAATGAGCATGAAACCCCTGACAATGAGCAGGTAATTTTAAAGTAATTAGAAGCCTTACTGTGGGGCATAAAATGGTGTAGGGCAAATATGTAAGTGGCACTTTGGTAATAGGTATTACAGTGTGTGGCATAATGAGTAATGAGCATTATGGTGTGTGGAATAATGTAAGTCACTATACCAGGGACATTTGACTAGTGCACTGCCTTATGGAGGAGCAAGGACAAACTCCAGGTACGGGAAGGGAGTGGGCGCAAAATTGCTGCCTTGCACCGGGTGACGGATATCCTAGTTTCGGCCCTGACTACACAGAACATGTTTCCACTGCTCCAGTGTCGGTGTGCTTTACACCACGTCATATGATGCTTGCAATTGGATTTGGTGATGTGAGGCTTGCATGCAGCTGTTCAGCCATGGAAACCCATTCCATTAAGCTCCCGCTGCACAGTTTTTGTGCTTACATTAATGCCAGTGGAAGTTTGGAACTCTTCAGCAATGCAGTCAGCAGAGTGTTGATAACTTTTATGCACCATTTGCCTTAGCAGACATTGACCCCACTCTGTGATTTTACATGGTCTTCCACTTTTCCACTTCATGGCTGAGTTGCTGTTATCCCTAAGCACTCCACTTTCTAATAATATCAGTTACAATTGACCGTGGAATATCCAGCAGGGATGAAATTTCACTAACCGTCTTGGTGGCATCCTATCACAGTACCACGGTTGAAGTCACTGAGCTCTTCAGATTGATGCATTTTGTATCACAAATATTTGCAAATGAAGACTGCATGGTTAAGGTGCTTTATTTTATACACCTGTGGAACCGGGTCTGAAAGGGTTTGGTATGAAATCCCGGCTGTCGGGATGCTGCTGGTCAGAATACCGACAACGGCATCCCGATCAACTAGAATCCCGACACCCATAGAGAACAGTGGTAAGTATTTACCTAACCCCTACCCTAACTCTAACCCTCTCTTTCCGGTGCCTAAGCCTATCCTCCCCCCTATTGCCTAAACCTAACCTCCCCCTCCCCGCACCCTATTCCTAACACTACCTCCCTAATGCCTAACCCTAACCCTGCTACCTAACCCTAACCTCTTCCTAACACCCCGATACTTACCTTTGGGATGCTGACGGTCGGGATACTGGTGCCGGGATCTCGAACTGTCGAGATTTCGGTGCCGGTCTTCTGACCGTCGTCATCCCGCATGCCAGGATGCCATCTACACCCCAATTGAAACACCTCAATTCAATAATTAACAGGAGTGGCCAAATACTTTTGTCCATATAGTGTATTTTGGCGCACAAATATGTGGCATAAATTTGTATTAGGGGCACTAAGAATTTGGGGCACATATGTGTGGCATATTTATTGGGGGCATTGTGTGGCATTTTATGAATTGGGGGCAGTGTTATGAAGTAAATTATGATGATGGGACTCTGCTGTGTGGCATATTAGTTGCGGCATTTCTATGTAATATAGTGTGAATTTGGGACACTGCTGTGTGGCATAATTTGAATTGGGGGGGAGCAGGGGCGGTGGTTGAAATGTTGCCTAGGGTGCCCAGACACCTTGCACCGATCCTGGCAGCTGTGAAGAAGTGTTCAAGTCAACATATATCAAGAGGGCACTGGTGAAAAAAATAAACAATTGCAACAAACAAATAGTAGTTCTTATGTTCTACTGCATTGATGTCATTTGTGAATCATGCAATGGGGTGAGAGTAAACTAAGAGATTATTCATTCCTAGTTCAATTCATTGCTTTTGGTAGACATTTGGTTAAGAGTTCCACTGGCAGCACTATACTGTATGTATAATCAGGTAGAAATGCTTCAGTACTATGCTTCCATCATTTTCTCTCCATCATTTGAAGAATCAAATTTATTATTTATTATTTTATTTATTTGTTACCAGTTATTTATATAGCGCAGAAATATTCCACAGCACTTCACAGAGAATATTTGGGCATTCACATCAGTCCCTACCCCAGTGTAATTTATGATCTACCACATGCACACACACATACTCACTAGGGTTCATTTTTGTCAGAAACCAATTAACATAGCATTATTTTTTGGATTGTGGGAGGAAATTGGAGTTCCCAGAGGAAGCGTGTGCAAATATGGGGAGAACATACCAGCTCAACACAGATAGGTCCTTGGGATGTATTAAACGGAAGACCTACTGTGAAGCAGTAATGCTAACCACTATGCCATACATGCTGCCCACTCTTAAATAGAATATATTTTTAGATGAATTATTAGTACAATTTATATTTCCTTGGGATTTGCAGTGACAGATTTCTGAACTCCATTTTTAGGTTCATCACAAGTGGCATTATTGACTGCAGTGCCTGATTCAGCACAGATCGCAATTACTATCACAGCTGTGTAATCGCACGCAATGCTGCTGCGAAAATGCGCTAATGTCTGCCACCGCTCAGCCAGCGTAGAGACACCCACTGCTGCTTTCTCACATCTGTAATACCTCGCAGTCCTGGGTATACAACGTTAACGAGAACATCGGCCCGTCATGCACAATTACAGCAGGTCTGACCTGTCTCCGAAACTGCTAGTCTAGTCACACGCAGTGAGTACACAAGCTGCGTTTGCAATCTCAGTGACTAATATATGCATGCCCAGGCAATGGCGTTCAAATGGACAGGCACGCCTACGTTTCTGCAACCACTCCCCCGTCACCACCCCCAAACACTCACAGCCTGTCACTCACTCTGGGATGGAATACTGTCTTCGTGCGTAACCGCAGTGAAATCACTGCGCACACGCAATGCAGTGCATACACATGCGCAGTATGCAACAATCGGCCCATCTGCATATGCAGCTGCAATTGCGATCCATGCTGAATCAGGCCCACAGTAGCATTTTTTTTATATTGATTTAGATTTTCTTTTCTTTTTGTGTTTTTTCCCTGTACAGTAAATGTGTTTTAAACAAACCATTTGACTTCACTGTTAATTGCTTGTGGTTTATTACACCTAGATAGGTAATAGTGCTATTGACAAGTACAGATGACATTTTTGTTTTGTGTCAGCCAGTGCATTTAAACACTGAAATCAGCTGAAATCACAATCTACTGTATAAATGAATTTGCAGATGCATGATTAAAATGAGGAATCTACACAAAATTTAAATAATATCTGTAATTGAGGTTTGATAAGCTAAATAAAGAAAAAATACTAGCGTTTCCCTTAATGATAATTCACAGGAGAGGGGCATTGACACCCTCTGGAGTATTTTGCAGAGGTAGAGTGAAAAACTGCATTGTTAAAACCCGGGGGGACCTAGGTAGATCCATGTTACATATAGTAGCATAGAACATTAAACTTTCATTTTGGTGGAGTTATCCTTTAACTCTTGTACCCATTCTTCTCTTTTCCTTCGAATTTTAGAATTAATTCATGTTCTTTTTAGATTTACATATATTTCTTAGCTCAGCAATCCCTAGAAATGATATCTAGTTTGCCTTGTTCAAGAACCTGTGTACTCTAGGCAAACATGGTACTGATATCTCTCTGCCTGTGCCCCCCTGCAATGCTTTATAAGCCCATCATGCCAAGGAACCGCCTACTCTCTATTAGATTCCTGACCTCCCTTTGTCCATCGATGCTGGATTTCAATTCATGAGTAGTGAGTTCTGGACTTTCACCAGTGAATAGGACATCTCACATGTCACTAGCATTCCTCACTATTCCCAGTCCAATGGACTAGCGGAATGGGCAATGCTTTCTACGAAGCCATCCCATTGAACATCCCATTGCCTAAGACTATTGTCCCCATGCACTTTATTAAAAGTTACATTTTAAACTTTTCACATTGGGTATAAGAGTGCATCAAACAAAGAATCTCTTTCTTTCCCCCCTTTTTAAGTTTTTCCTATATTGCCTAATTCAACACAGCCAGTTGATTATAATCTCCCTTTAGGTTGGTGTTATCAGTTTAAATATTTAAGTATCCTTATTTCTCATGTAGTGATTACTTATGTGGCTCACAATATTCAACCCCAGATTGATTACCTAGATTATTGATTAAGTGTAATGTGCAGAAGCTTCCACTTTCTGTTACGGGTTTGGTGAAAATTATTATACAGCCTAAACTGTTATTTGTATTACAGCATTACCTGGTTTATCTCTCCCTGACACTATTTTAGTCTATTGTTAGATAAATTACCTTTTTTTTTTTAGGTCTAAGGGTCCCCGTATATTTTATAAGACTTTATGTCGACCTCAAGGGGATGGCGGTTTGGCTTTGCTGGATAAGCAATGTTATTATTTGGATGAACAATTGATGCAAATTCACGATGGGCTGCTGTTCCAGGGTGTGTGGATATGCATTGGGTGTTGCTTTGGCAGACTGGTCTAAGTTTTACTCCTTTGCAGTTTTTACTTGCCTATTCCTCTGTTGTGGGTTGTCCATCCATTATGGTTCAGGCCTGTAAGGTTTGGTTGGTAGCTCATAAGTTTTTTGGCGATGAGGGCTTGGACCCTTACACTCCACTCTGGGGTAATACCACCTTTTCAGAATGCATTGATTAGATGGTAGTTCTTTATGGTTGACTTTTGATGTGTCCACGTTGAGTAATATTTATAAAGAGGGTGTCCTGTACTTCTTTGCTCAACTTAATTTTGAGTTTACTCTGCCTAAAACTATGTTTTACCAGTTCTTATATATCCGACTATTTAGAAATTAAAGGCCAGTATGCCGTACTGCTCGACCACCTTACCGCTGCAGCACTGCCATTATTCCAATGCTCACCTACGTGACAGCTCCTCTATTTTTGCCTGGCAGCTGCCAGGGCTGCTGGGAGCATGATGCTGATGTCACATTGTCACATCATGCTCCCTGCCCTGGCTGCATACTCCCAGAATGCTAAGAAATTGCAAATGCACACCAAAGGGGCACGCACAGTGTACCAAGAAAAATATCTGCTTGCACCACTGGGTGGCCATGGCATTTGCCAGATTCCAGCAAGTTCAGGTCTATATCCTTCACAGAGTATTCTGGATGCTGGTGTTCCTGTGGAGACTGGGGAGGTAGGCCTCCACCTTCTGTCCCAAATGTGGTAACTCTGATGCTGGATTCTGCCATTTGCTTTGGTCCTGCCCTATGGTTACTTCTTTCTGGGCTAGTATACTGGAATTTATAACTACTCTTCTGGAATACAGCTGTTGTCCTCCCCGGGGCCATGTATTTTTTGATTAGATCTTGCTGATGCACTCAACCACTATCTGAAAACCTACTGTATGATAATATTCTTCTTATATTAGCTAAAGAATGCATTTCCAGAACATGGATGGCTCCTCAGGCCTCTACTCTACTCTTTTCCTGGATAGGGATGGTCAAGTTTACAGTGGCTCATGAGAGATATATGTACACTAAGCATAAATGCCTCTTAAAGTATGGTCTCTTTGGTGCTCCATGAGTTAAGCACTAGACCTGGACTCCTCTTTCTCTTAATTCTTTACAAAGTGTTCTTGTCAGTGTACCCATCACCTTGCTACAATTTCTTTCTGTTTGATTATATGGGAGGGTTGTCTTTTGAAGTTCATCCCTCCCTTGAGTTATATGTCATATATACTGTATTTGGTTGCATTTTTTATTATCTCTGTTGTTATGGAGATATCCATATGACATTGTATTTTTCTTTCATGTCATATTATTTGTTTTAATTATGCTTATGTGTTTTTATGTTCTTCCCTTTTTCTTGTTCTATTGTAATTCAAAAATATTTTAATAAATATACTTGATTAAAAAAAAAATATGTAAGCTCAGTGTTTATCGGTCAGAATTTTTGGTCCACTTTACATTTCTACGGTCATATTACACATAACTTTCCAAAAATAAAAAATGTATTAAATAATTAATACAATTTATTGTATTATTTTTATAATCTTTATGTCATAGTTTTTTTATGTAAATAAAGCTACTGTGGATTTAGGAAGCTGGCTGTTAATATGTCTTTAGGATTGCAGTTTCTATCAAACAATATATTCAATGGTTATCTTATCTTCCTGCACTTAGTGTTAATTAACAATTACAAACAGATGGCATGTGACATAGCAGAAATGTAAGTAACTGTATATCAGATACAAATTCAAAGTAAGTCCATTAGTTTTAGTTAATTATGCTTTTCATTAGGATGACCATTACTATTGAACCCTTTTTCTTTGCTTTTAATATACCTAATGGGTAATAAAATAGCTTAATTGCATGTTTTATCAAAACCCATAAAACTCACTATTTACAGTCAATTGATATCCTATAAAATATTGATTCAATATACAGTTTTTGCTTGTTAGTGTCAGCTTCTCTGTATGGTTTGGGTATTGTACCTGGCAGATTTATTTTCATATTGACATTTCTTATCTGGACACCAATGCCACTTATGCATTAAGTAATTTAAAGTAAAAAATAGTAATTGTTGAGACAGTATGGCACCTACCATTTATACATTCTGCATTTAGGATTTACTCATATCAATAAACAAAGTCTTACTCAAAGTTCTTTTGGCCAGTTGTGAAAAAATATTGAATATTGAGAAACATGCAAAAACATTGTGAATATCACCCCTATTGGTAACCCCATGAGTAAATAGATAGCTCTTTGTATACTTTGAATGACACTTGTGGTGCTGCTAGTTTATAGATTGTCCTCATAGGGTTTTTTCTTCCAATGAGGAGGTGTGTACAATTTACAAAGTAGAATATGCAATGTCATGTATCAGATGATATTGTGGGTATGTTCAAACGAAATTTCCAGTGTGCACCCGATACTTAGAAACATAAAGGAGAAAAACTACCATAGTGTAGTAGGTCAAAAAAACATTAAGTATTTACTCGCAAGTAAAATCCTATCCACGGTGTCACTATAGGTTCACAAAAAACAAACAATAAAGGGCACACAGAAGATAAAATGAAGCATAAAGTCCCAAACAACTTTTTTTGTAAAAGTTGGAACCGTACCGTGTTCAGCACCTGGCTAGGTGCAACAAAGTTTGTATAACGGGAGGTATCTGGAATCCTTCTCTCCTCCCTTCAAGTCTTCTGTGTGCACTTTACTGTTTGGTTTTTGTGAACCTATAGTGACACCTTGGATAGGATTTTACTTGCGAATAAATACTTCATGTTATTTTGATCTACTACACTATGGTTGTTTTTCTCCTTTATGTTTATAAGTATCGGGTGCACACTGGAACATCTCGTTTGAACATATCCAGAATATCATCTGATATATGACATTGCATATTCTACTTTGTAACTTGTACAAACCTCCTCATTGGAAGAAAAGACCCTACAAGGATAATCTATATACTAGCAGCACCGCAATTGTCATTCAACTTTTGCATTTGTGTTTATTGTTTGGGATTTGGTGGATGCCCACAGTCTAATGCTGTGGCTGCTAAAGTCTAGTGTGCCAGTGCTTTTTCATAAATCTTCTTGATATTTACAGCTCATCATATACTGTACAAGCATGTTTACCATGTGGTTAGCACATGTACTCTACAGAACAAAATGTGCTTCAAAATATGCTACTAATTAAGATTTTTATAGGAACCCAAGACTCACACTAATGGTGCATACACACGGTCAGATCTGGCAGATGAATGATGAATGATTGAATGATTTTTACCATCGATTTGAATGATTTTACCAATGATTTGAGCGATTGAACAATTTCAGACTGTATTAAAATGAATGGAATCATCCAAATCTGACTGCAAACACATCAGATGTCAGATATCGTTATCTGACAAGCGGGAACACGCATCGTTCATCGTTGCAGGCTCACATCAGATTTTCTTTCAGATATGAATGATTGAATGATTTTTAAAATCATTATCATTCAGATATGACAGAAAATCTAACCATGTGTATGCACCATTAGTTCCTGAATCTGAGGTGGAAGCAAAGCAAAAAAAACAAGTAACTTTGGAATAAACCATGTGGCACTGCAAGGGGTGCAAATATAATTATTATTTTTTTGCATGCAAGGTAAATACTGGCTGCTTTTGCATGTAGCCCACAGCTTTATTATTACACTGCAATTTAGATTTGAGTTTAGACACTCTCCTCCCAAATCTAGATCTCTTTGCACATGTTAAATCTGCCCCATCTGCCCAGTAACATGGTTTTGCCAAGGTTCAAAGTTACTTGCTTTTTTTTGCTTTGCTCCCATCTTAGAATCACCCCCTTAGGGGGGAATGTAATTAGATGGGGGGTTAATCCACAGCTAATTGAATGCACTGCCCAATTCAATTAGCTGTGGGAACCCCATGTGCTAAGCCCCAGAGGGTGGATTTTTCCTTGCAACCTCAGGAGTTGCAAGGTAAAATCTGCGTTAAAATGCAGACTGCATTTGAGCAGGGAACCCATAGATTCGAGCATTTACGCATATTCTATGGCTTAGCAAAAGTTAACCCCTGGATTTATCACATGGGGAAAATGCTGATTCCTTGCCGGCAAACCCCATGTCTAATTGAATCCCCCACCCCTCAAGTGTAAAGTGAAGCTATAGTGAGCTGATAGCTTGATTGCATTGGTGTAGAGCAACTGATCCTTATTGAAATGTTAGTATGATGTTTGACAAAACGCATGTATACACGTGTATGTGTACAAAGGCCTGAATAGTCCCAGAATGCTCTGTGTAGGGTTTCTGATAGCACATTCTCCCAGATGTCACCTTTAACAATCTGGTTGCCTTACAAGGCACATTGCATTTTCAGTCATCTACAAGGAAATAGGTAGAGAAATAGCTTTGGTGACGGTTTGCAATTTTTCACACAAGTAAATTAGTTAGAGTGACATTCTGATCATCTAATAATTGAATTTATATAGATGCTAATCCTATCTGTGTTCCTTTAGTGATAAATATATTTTTTTATATTTCATTACCTTTTTCCTTATTCATAATTTTCTGGGTTTACAGATATGCCCTCATTAGGAGCTGCAGAATACTTGTGGAATCTATGTATTGTTTAATTACTATTATTTATGTGTCTGGTTTAAACCTTTTCTGCATCTTTAATCATGCTTGTGAACATTTTACTCAATTTATTGTTGTATTTTTATTACCTACTACTAGACATTTAAAATAAAATGAAGTCATCTAACCTGCTTGTTACCATGTCCTCACTTGGTAAAGTCAACTACTCAGTTTACATGAATGGGACATATGGCAAAGACACTGGGGTGTTCATTTAGAGATGGACATCCATCTGTTTTATTTGTTTAAGTTACACATTTTCATACCGTGCATTTGTATTCACAGATATACATATCAAGATATCTAAATGAGGGACAGGGAAGTGGTATGCAAGTGTAGACTTCACACAATGAGGCCATGTTCACGTAATTAAAAATGAATATATATGCTGATACGCATCAAAGGAGATGTATGTACTGCCTTCTGCTGGAGGGAGGGTAAAAATATACAGAAGACTGTCAACAAAATAATGTAGTTGATTATAGATGAACCAATTCATTTTTGTTTATTGTATTAATAAGAGATTTTTCATTCTTTTGTATCTGACTACAAATCCCTATTTGTACAAAACACAATAATATATTACAAATATTTTATTTTAATTACATTATTAGGTTTTATATAAATAGGGCATTTCCACTACTGTACACATGTATCATACCTGTCCATCTGTCAGGTGTACATATTAGTAAGCCTGGTGTACTATACACTTGGCATAAGTGCTACTTTATTTACTTTATCCTCATTGCAATATGCGTCCTACCTTACATAAGGATGCAAGTATCCTTTTTCGTGTTTGGGTCTTTTCCTACATACAGCAAAGCTGCATGTACTACCAGCTCTACATGAACCTCTTGGTGTTTTTCCTTAAAAAACACTGGATACCTAAAACATGTGTCTTTATTTTTTAATTATTTAAAAGCTCTCTAGAAAGTTACTCTAGAAATGCCTGTAAACAATTCCGGTTAGTGTTTGTCTGCATTTTTTTATACTAATTATAGAGGTGTGAAAAATGATACAATCTGACATGACATGGTGAAAATTAGGTGCATACATGTGGTCCAGTGCATTGCTTATTCTATTTTTGGCTTTTTATACTGTACATGTTTCAGACAACACGCTGACCATGCAAAACAAGATCTGTTCTATTTTTGTCATTAGTTCTTAAAGTGCCCAATGCAGAGATGGCATCTTCAAATCTCAACTAATACATTAAATAGAAATGATTTGGCACTTTGTCAGGAGTATGCAAATATAGGGGGACTCCGATCTATGTAATCAAAAGTCAACGCACACTCATTTGTCACCTGTAATAAATACTCCTTATTCTATAATTAAAGTAAGCTTCAGATGAGACTATTTTATCAAAAGGAATGGTACTAAAATGGTACTGTAGGAGATTGTATTTTGTTTTAAAGTTTCATTGTTTTTGCAAAAGAAAATCTGTTTTTCGTGTGAATGTTTTTAGGGTCCATGTACTGTGCTAAGGGGAGATAAGAGAGCCAAACTAAAAAGGAAGAGAAAATCCCTGTACATGTCGCTTTTCGAAGTGTACTAAACGGTCTTCTCTGTCTTCAGCCTTCAAGCGCTAAGAGCAGGCTAGAATATTGCGCTGCCATAATCACCTATGAGCCAACCGTTACTAAGGTGACATATCACTTCAGCTTTCTTCTCCAGCACTGATATTGTCACTTGAAGGTCCCGTTATCTGACTCCAGGGGAAGAGAGGCAATCCGTATGTTTTCTGTGTATCTGTTAATTGTCAATAAAGTTTGTACAGAAAAAAACTCCCACAAAGCAGCACATCAAGTGTTGTGCAAGCACACAACACGTTCAAGCAGCGCTGCTCATCTTGGTGGACACCGCCGAGTTGGTAGCTGCCTCCTGCTTCACCCCAATGACAGCTGAAGCAGGAGCGGCATTATCTCCATGGTAAGCAGAGGTTTAGTACATGAACCCCTTTGTTTTAAATAGATGAGACACTCAGTTTTTACTCTTCTGAACAGAAAATGTTGGAACCCATAAACCATCCATCTTCAGGTTGGTCAAGACATGAAACTGTAAATGCTACTGTATGTATAATGTAATAAGAAGTCTGGATTATGATTTGTCACCTTACTAAAATTGGAAGTAAAAATGTGCCTGAGTTTGTATTTACATAGAGAAGAAATAATGTAACACAGGAGATAAGAATCATAAAACCTTACTATGCACTAGAGGTGTTGTCTAAAGCTGGCCACACACTAGACCAACTTACATCCAACCAGCCAACTAATTGATTGGTTGGAATAAAAATCTGGTAAGGTATGAAAGCAAATGACAATCAGCAATTTGCTCCCAAATGCCAGAAAATGGACAAAAACTGTTTGAACAAATTGTTTAGATCAAACATTTAACAAACTTGTCTGACGACCATTTTCATGTGTTTTCTGGCATTTAGGAGCAAATTGCTGATAATCATTTACTCCCATACGTTACCAGATTTTCATTCCAACCAATCCACTAGTTGGCTGGTTGGATGTAAGTTTGTCTAGTGTGTGGCCAGCTTAACAGTAAGGGGCTGATGAGCTGTGAGAAACAAAAAGAAAAACAAGTAACTTTGTACAGACTCTGAAAATGTGCAGATAGATTTAGATGTGAGAGGGGCATGTCTAATGTCAAATCTATATTGCAGTGTGAAAATAAAGCTGTCCAGCATTTGTGGGCTACCTGCAAAAGGCTGCATGCAAAGACAAATCATGTACAGTAGTTGCGCCACTTACTTTACATTGCAACTTGGTTTGTCGCGGTGCAGGTTTTCTTGTTTCCACCCAACACATCTGATTGTTCATTTTTATTTTATAGTTATTCAATATTCTTTTTTCCTTTTAATGTCTCCCCTCACTGGCATTTCCCATGCCATATTGAGCCAGTTTATGAAGTCATTATATGACAAGAGTTGAACAAACAGAACTGTTGACGGAGGTTTAGAGCTTTACAGTTGATCTCTACAGTATTTACAAGATTTGTGAGTGCCACCGCTCCTTGCATCTGTTTACATATATAGGCTGCACAGTTGCACTGTGGGGTCTCTAAATAGAAGTTAAATTATTGCATTAACATAAATATATATAATATATATATATATATATATATATATAAACACACACCATTCTATTATGTGTAATCATTATTATTTATTTTTTCCTCTTACACTCCATCCTTCTATGTTTAATAATGTTGTGCGCCTTCAACCATTCCATATACAGTACATATTTAATGATTTTATGCTCACCTACCCCTTCCCTTATGTATATACTCATGCACATGCTTTGGCAGCTACCTCCCACCCCTACAGATATATATATTTATATATATATATATATATATATATATATAATGCAAGGTGGTGCGGCACTTAGGACTTCCAATAAATACTCAAATACAGGATTGCTCCAATGTTTCAATGTGTAAACGTTGGTCTATCCACCGCTGTCTGTGTGTCATTTGTTCGAGTGCCGCCGATTGTATACTTATATATATATATATATAATATATAGTGATTTAGTGCTGCCCCAACCTCTCTCTTTTTACTTACCTGCTCTTTGCTTCTTCTTTCTGTTTTCTCTCTCTGTTGCTGCAGTGTTTTTCACAGGTTGGCTGGCCCAGAACTCAGCTTGTGGCTCAAGCTGCTGCTCTTCCCTTTAATAAGACTCATGATGTCTCATGGCCCTGTGTCAGCTCCGCACACAGGAGAAGGGGACTCAGGTCAGGGGAGCTGGGGACAGTCTGTCAGTCAGTTTTGGGTGGTCTGGAGTGGCGGGTAAATATGTGCTTGGGAGGTAGTGCCACGGGCATATGGTGGGCAGCCATGGCGGTGCTGTCTGGGCCCATTGTTACAGCCCTAAATAGACACTAGGGTTGGCACCCGGAGGTGGGCGCCTCCATCGTCTCTAGTAGTTTCACCCCTGATTCCTGGCTTACAATAATGTGCAACACTGTAATAGTGCAACATACTACAAAACTAGCCCAAAAAATAATGCAAAGTGTAAGTTAGTAAAAACATTGCTTCACTTTGTTTTTTAGTAACTTATGGCAACAATTATTTGCAAGTTATTAGCACCAAATTCACAATGAAATATTCTTTGTGTTTGACAGGGTGGCTTCACAAGAAAATATTCTCTTAATTCAAAGACTGGAACTCTGCTCCCCGAATTCCCTACTGCTCATCATCTTGTTTTACAAGGATGTTTGTCTAAAGAAAAGGTAGGAGTAAATTATTTCATAACTTTACCATACCTCAGCCTTCCAAAATGCCATGAATCAATGAAAATTGTTCACCAAGTACAAGGGGTATATTTACTAAAGTGAGAGTTTTAGAAGTGGAGATGTTGCCCATAGCAACCAATCACATTCTACTTAACATTTAACTAGCACCTTCTAGAAGATAATAGCTAGAATCTGATTGTTTGCTATGGGCAACATCTCCACCTCTACTGTATAAACTCTCACTTTAGTAAATATACTCCCAAGTGTCTGTTTAATACAGAGTTTTTTTTTTGTAATCCAAAGGAAATGTTACTAAAAAAATAAGTAACCAGTTATTTATCAATGTTTGGCTTTGATTTCTACAAATGCATACAGATATAATGGTAAAGGAAATGTTACACTGAACATTTACTTAATTTTTAGTTTGATATTTGCACATGTGAGTTTAATATCATTTGATATTTTTCATTTCGCAAGTGAAATTGATAGGATAAAAAGGGATTTAATTGTAAAGTGGGTCAAGGTTAAGTTAATTGAAATCAAAAAAATATGGTGGGTGGTTTAGCAGAAGGCAATCAACTCACAGTGGAAGAATTAAAACGATGGCACACATTGTTGAATAAATAGAAGTTAGCATTGAAGGGCTCAAGAACTATTTGGGTGTTTGGAGTCTTTCCAAAACATATGGGGCAAGATGATAATCAAGAAGCATAAGAGAAGCAACAGCCATGGTTCCCATTCTGATTGCACGTCTGACCTCTGTTAAAGTGGTACAGTAGATAATTTCCTCCAAAGCCACTATGCCCCAAATTTATTTGATAAGTTTGGATAGGGTCGGTGGGCAAAGGATATTCCAATATTTACCTATTAGATACTTAAGAACGTAGAATGTTTGCTAACAATTTCCCAGATCATTTATTGAGGTTATGGGAGGATAACCTAGTAAGTAGACCCAATGATGGGTGGTTTCCTGTATTTTTTTTGCTGTGGAGGAATTGGAGCTGTCAGAAAAGATAGAGACTTCTGCTTTTGGAAGTTCTTTGAAGTTTTTGGAAGTTTAGCAACTACCCCTTTTGGCAGTTATTGTTGGAGTTTGATGGATGCTTGAGGTACAGTAGGGCCAGATATTCATACAGGTGGTTTTCTAAGAAAACTAAGGATTCTCTTACACTAGAATAAAGGTTTGTTGAAAGTGGGGAATGAGTTTCCTAGCAAAAAAAAAATGTAGGGAAGATTGCTGGAGTCTCAGAGCTACTTGGAGCTTACTGGTTGAAAATTAGAGTTACATTTATTTGCACTGATTGGCATGTGAGAAGCTTGGTGTCATAACCGGGCACTGAAACTACCTCTGATGAGGCTCTGATGAGGTTAAGAACCGGTTGATTTAGGATAGCTGTAGGGAAATGATGGGGGTGACAGACTAAGTCTCCTAATTGCGGCCAAACCCAGGTTTGGCTAGACCTGCCCAGAGGTGTGGAGTCTGACCCACTTGGTAGTTTTCTCCAGTGACCCTCTCCAATTGGGATTTGGTTTTCGCCACACCAAGTGAGCAGGCTGCGGCCCTCTGGGCAGGTACCTGGGAGTGACAGAAGAATAGAATAATATACCGAACAAAACTAACACAGGGAACACTAGAAATAACACGGAAGAATGGCTTGTACTGAGATACAGGGACTGAATATACTGGGATGCTCCAGAAAGGAACTGGATGTGCAGGGATGGAGTTATACTGAGATACCAGAACAGAGTACACAAAGATGCCACTTGGGATGCACTGGAGATGTGAACTGAACTTCTACTGAAGCAGAGGGATAAAGTACACAATGGTGTGTACTTTCTACACGATGGCGTCTATTTTGTATACAAAGGTGCAACTCTGGACACACCAGCAGATGACCATGAAATAGTACACAAAGATGTGTATTTTGTACACAAAGGTGCGACTCCGGATGCACTGGCAGATTACTTTAAAAGTGTACACAGTGGTGTGTATTTTGTACACAAAGGTGGAACTCTGGATGCACCAGCAAAGGACTTGAAAGGATGTACAGTGGTGTGTACCTGTACACACAGGAAGAACTTGAACTGAACATGGGTACTTGAATACACGGAGGTGTTACTTGAGACACACAGGATGAATTGTACTGAACATGGCGACTTGAATACATGGAGGTGTAACTTGAGATACATAGGATGAATTGTATTGTACACAGGGACTGGATACTCGGAGCTGCGACTTGAGACACACAGGATGAATTTGTACTGAACACGGGGACTGGATACACGGAGGTCACAGAGAAAACACAGGAAGCCAGGAACACAGAGGAAAGTAATATGGCCTCTGGAACATGAAATGGTTGTCACAGGGAATGACTGCGTGCAGTCATACAGCGATGTTGATCAGCAACTTCCTGTTGCAGGAGTCAGACCTAAATTCGCTTAGGCAGCTGGTCATTGGATCATGAGATCAGCTGGGAGACTGCAGGGCTGCCATTGGAGGAGACTGATCCGGTGAATGAACCAGCATGGCTGCGCCCATGCCCGCTAACACGGAAGCCAGGACGCATGCATGGAAGTCCTAGTAGACCCCAGGGAGAATCCACAGCCCTAAGCCATCACTACAACTGGCGCATGAACGCCTCAGAGCCCAAAGACACCAGTTCAGTGGTGAGTAAGACAGATCCCAGGCCGCATCCTGACACTTGGGGTATATTGCTAGGTGGATGGGGGAGGGGGCAGCTGTTTACATGAGATAAACAAAGCATTTATTACTATAATGATGTAGTGTGTCTAATAGAAAGATATTTTAGTGAAGAAAGAGATAAAGGGGTTAATTATCTTGAAATAACAGTGAAGTTGTATGCAACATTTGATAACAAGAGTGGCAAGTTTCTTGTTTGGATTGGAGAGAGTTTGAGAGTGGTTGGCTATGATGGGGGTTTGTTGATCAAGAGTAGTGAGGTGTTAGACAGATGGAAGCCTACAGAAGGCATATTGGGAAAGATGATTGCTGGGGGGGGAGAAAGGAATTATGTTTTGAATATTTATGAAGTACTGAAAATTTGTACCAAATTTTATCACTGGGTCCGGCTGTTCAAAATACAGTAAAATTCTGTTTTGTTCATGTGTACATTTCATATCATGTTCTGTGATGTAGTCTAACATGTCTATAGAACTATAATAATACCTTTATTCAACATGTTCTGTTACCTTTTGCAGGTGGATACACTCATTATGATGTATAAAACACACTGTCAGTGTGTGCTTGACAATGCTATCAATGGGAACTTTGAGGAGGTATATATGCTTTTTAGCAAGTCAGCATTTTATTTCTGTCCAGTGGACCAATAATTATGTCTGAATTTTGTTTTAGATCCAGCACTTTTTGTTGCATTTTTGGCAAGGAATGCCAGATCACTTACTGCCGCTGCTTGAAAATCCTATAATTATAGATATCTTTTGTGTTTGTGACTCAATCCTTTACAAGGTAGGCTGCTGGTTTTTTATTTTCAATAACCTCATAAGGAACTTTAAGAATTTAAAATAACTGTTTTCTGTTTGTGTTAGGTTCTCACAGACGTCCTTATACCAGCAACAATGCAGGAAATGCCTGAAAGGTGAAACGATATGAGATCATATTGTCATGAAAAGGTTTAGTGTCTAGGTGTATGCATTCACTATGTCATGGTAGCCTAATATGTAATCTAACGCAAGAGAATGCATAAGGATTTCTTTGTTTTTATGTCATCTAACACAGGTTGGCATTTAGTAAATACAATAGAACAGATCCTGAAAAAAATATGACATAAAAAACAACATTTCATCGAAAACACATGAGAATGCAACATGAAGTTGGGTTAAGGTTACATAAAGCAGCATACTATTTCAGACCATTATTATAGAGATATATTTGAATGGGAATGCGGTCAATATCCCGACTGCGGGGATTCTGGTTCTAAGAATGCTGGCACCAGAATTCCGACACTTGTTAGAATTAAGGTTCTATCAATCCCGACCAAAGTATCAGGGTTGGGGGGAGGGTTAGGGTTAGGAGTAGGCACTAGAGGGAGGGTTAGGGTTAGGCATTAAGGGGGGATGGTTAGTTTTAGGGTGTGGCGAGGGGGAGGTTAGGTTTAGGCACTAAGGGGAATATTAGAGTCAGACACCAGGGAGGGAGGGTTAGGGTTAGCATACGGAGAGAGGGAGGGTTAGAATACTGGTCGAGAAGCGTCAGTATTCTAATCCTAGCAGGATGCAGGTATGGGGATTCTGACCGCTGACCACTGGGATCCAGAGCGCCGGCATTCCGTACCCATACCATTTGAAGCATTTGCTATGTTACACAATCCATAATGTATTGGAAATTATGCACATTTGATGGTGATTAAAACTATTCAGGTAATTTACAAAGTGACAATCAAAATAATAAAATAAAAACACTTTATGACATCACATGGCTACTTTTGGTCCCACTGAACCTAATTTTATCTCTCCATGCAACAATTTGTATAGCAAGCTGGCATCTTTTGCTAAATATCTAGCTATTTGTTCTGGGTGGTGGAAATACAGTATAAAACAAAATTAACACATGATTCTTTAGACGTAATTTTGCACATGCCAACTCCTAAATTATTAATGCAATAATTTGCCCTATAATAGGCAACAAAGCCCTGAGATAACACAATTGTAGCCTTTTACTCCAAGAACACCATGATTACCCAATCTCCCAAGTCCACTGAGTTGGCGTCCCACTTGAGTCCACTCTGTTTTTTTCTTTACCTCCAATACATTCCCATTTCTGACTCTTCCACCTTACTCACTACCAAAACTCTTATCCATACACTCATCATCACTGGTCTTGATGATTGCAACCTCACCCTACTGTATCTGCCATTCCTTTCACCCATATCTCCGTCTTCAAGCATCTTGTATGCAACAGTAAGAGCTGCATACACATCTTTTCCTCTTTTTCCACTGTTTTGAACAAATCTGGCGGCTGGTGGCTGGCGGCTGGCTGCTGCTTTGATCACGTTCTGCATTGATAGACACACTACCCAAGCGCCTATTTATTTATTTTTATTTTTTGTCTTATATGCAACAACCAGACTGATCTTAGGGCCTGATTCAGAGCCGGACGCTATTTGCGCTCGCTCGTTCAGAAAGAGGGGCCGGATATTTAAATTAGGGGTGTGCACCGGCCACTTTTCGTGTTTTGTGTTTTGGTTTTGGATCTGGATCTTTCTTCGTGTTTTGGATCTGGATTGGTTTTGCCAAAACCACCCTTCCGTGTTTTGGGTTCTGGGTTTTGTGTTTTGGATCTGTATTTTTTTTTAAAAAACATAAAAACAGCTAAAATCACAGAATTTGTAGGTTTTTCTGCTCCTATGCTATTATTAACCTCAATAACCTTAATTTCCACTCATTTCCAGTCTATTCTGAACACCTCACACCTCACAATAGTGTTTTTATGTCCAAAACGTTGCACCGAGGTAGCTGGATGACTATGCTAAGCGACACGAGTGGGCGGCACAAACACGTGACCCATCTAGGCGTGAAACTGCAGTGGCAGACAGGATGGCAGTTTGAAAAACTAGGCCCCAAACTGTACATAATGCAAAGAAAAAAAAGAGGTGCAAGATGGAATTGTCCTTGGGCCCTCCCACCCACCCTTATGTTGTATAAACAGGACATGCACACTTTAACAAACCAATCATTTCAGCGCCAGGGTCTGCCACACAACTGTGGCTGAAATGATTGGTTCGTTTGGGCCCCCACAAAACAAGCTGGCAATTAATGTGTCCCTGCACAAACTGGCTCTATGGAGGCAAGATGTCATCCTCATCCTCCTCATCCACCGATTCCTCACCCTCTTCAGTGTGTACATCCTCATCCTCACAAAGTATTAACTCGTCCCCACTTGAATCCACCACCACAGGTCCCTCTGTACCTTCTGGAGGCTGGTCTCCCTGGAAGAGCTGATAATTCATTTTGATGAACATCATCTTCTCCACATTCTGTGGAAGCAACCTCCTACGCCTTTCGCTGACAAGGTTCCCGGCTGCACTAAACACTCTTTCGGAGTACACACTGGAGGGGGGGCAACTCAGGTAAAATAGAGCCAGTTTGTACAGGGGCCTCCAAATTGCCTCTTTTTCCTGCCAGTACAGGTATGGACTGTCTGCCATGCCTACTTGGATGCTGTCACCGATGTAATCCTCCACCATTCTGTCAATGGTGACAGTATCATATGCAGTGACAGTAGACATGTCAGAAATTGTTGCCAGGTCCTTCAGTCCGGACCAGATGTCCAAACTTGGTCCTGCCTGCCCTGCATCACCGCCAGCGGGTTGCTTAGGATACCTAAGTTTTTTCCTGGCAGCCCCAGTTGCAGGAGAAAATGAAGAAGGAGCCGTTGACGTGTCACGTTCCGCTTCAGCTGACAGTGTGTTCACCAGCAGGTCTTTGCACCTCTGCAGGCTTGTGTCGGCCGGAAAGAGAGACACCACATAGGCTTTAAACCTAGGATCGAGCACGGTGGCCAAAACGTAGTGGTCTGATTTCAACAGATTGACCACCCTGGAATCCTGGCAAAGCGAATGAAGGGCTTCATCCACAAGTCCCACATGCCGAGCGGAATCGCTCCGTCTTAGCTCCTCCTTCACTTTCTCCAGCTGCTTCTGCAAAAGCCTGATGAGGGGAATGACCTGACTCAAGCTGGCAGTGTCTGAACTGACTTCACGTGTGGCAAGTTCGAAGGGCTGGAGAACCTTGCACAACACGGAAATCATTCTCCACTGCGCTTGAGTCAGGTGCATACCCCCTCCTTTGCCTATGTCATAGGTGGATGTATAGGCTTGTATGGCCTTTTGCTGCTCCTCCATCCTCTGAAGCATATAGAGGGTTGAGTTCCACCGCGTCACAACCTCTTGCTTCAGGTGATGGCGGGGCAGGTTCAAGAGTGTTTGCTGGCGCTCCAGTCTTCGGCACGCAGTCGCTGAATGGCGAAAGTGGCCAGAAATTTTTCGGGCCACCCAAAGCGTCTCCTGCACGCCCCTGTCGCTTTTCAGAAAATTCTGCACCACCAAGTTTATTGTGTGAGCAAAACATGGGACGTGCTGGAATTTGCCCAGATGTAATGCCCGCACAATATTGGTGGCGTTGTCAGATATCACAAATCCCCAGGAGAGTCTAAGTGGGGTAAGCCACTGGGCGATGATTTCCCTCAGTTTCTCTAAGAGGTTGTCGGCGGTGTGCCTCTTACTGAAACCGGTGATACACAGCGTAGCCTGCCTTGTAACGAGCTGGCATTTCTGAGATGCTTCTACTGGTGACGCTGCTGCTGTTGCTGCGTAAGGTGATACATCTACCCAGTGGGCTGTCACAGTCATATAGTCCTTAGTCTGCCCTGTTCCACTTGTCCACATGTCCGTGGTTAAGTGGACATTGTGTACAACGGCATTTTTCAGGACACTGAGGACACTTTTTCTGACGTTTCTGTACAGTCTCGGTATCGCCTGCCTAGTGAAGTGGAATCTAGACGGGATTTGGAACCGGGGACACACTACCTCCATCAATTGTCTAAATCCCACTGCACTAATGGCGGATACCGGACGCACATCTAACACCAACATAGCAGTCAAGGCCTCAGTTATACGTTTTGCTTCAGGATGACTGCTGTCGTACTTCATCCTCCTCGCTAAGGACTGTTGGAGGGTCAATTGTTTAGTAAAAGTAGTGGTGTTCCTACTTCCTCTCTGGGATGATGAACGACTCCCAGCAGCAGCAACAGCAGCAGCGGCAGCAGTAGGCGTAGCAATTCTGGATCCTCCAGAGGAATCCCGGATAGGAGAGTCAGTCATGCCAGTGACATGGCCTGCAGGACTACTTCCGATCCTGACTAAGGAGGAAATTGACGAGGAGGGAGTTGACGGTGTGGTTTGCAGGCGCTTGGATACAACAGGACAACGGGATTTAGGTGTCCCTGGACTGCTTACGGTCTTAGCCAAAGTTTCTGAACTTGACAGTAACTTTTTATGAACGCGCTGCAGGTGCCGTATAAGGGAGGATGTTCCTAGGTGGTTGACGTCCCTACCCCTACTTATTTCACCTTTACATATGGTACATATGGCAAGACAGTTGTTGTCCGGATTTGGATAGAAATATTGCCAGACCAAAGAGGTGGAATGTTTGGTCTTCTGCCCAGGCATGACCGTGATGGGCTTTTTCATCCCACGGACAACAACTGTCTCCCCCGGAGCCTGATTTAAACAAACCACATCACCATCAGAATCCTCCTCGCCAACTTCCTCCTCAGCGCCAGCTACACCATTATCCTCATCCTGTTGTACTTCAACAGTGACATCTTCAATTTGCATATCAGCAAGTGGACTGTGGGTGCTCCTTTCAGCACTTGCAGGGGGCGTGCAAATGGTGGAAAGAGCCACCTCTTCCCGTCCAGTGCTGGGAAGGTCAGGCATCGCAACCACCACCACACTTGGACTCTCCTTGGGGATTTGTGATATCTTCTTAGAAAGCACAGTTCTTCGCTGTGCTTTTGCCAGCTTAACTCTTTTGATTTTTTTAGTGGGAGGAGGGCTTCCATCGTCATGTGAAGCTGAACCACTAGTCATGAACATACTAGGGATCGACCTTAGCCGTTCCTTGCCACTCCGTGTCGTAAATGGCATATTGGCAAGTTTACGTTTCTCTTCAGCTGATTTAAATGTCTTTTTCAAGGTCATTTTCCTGAACTTTGCCATTTGGGATTGTATGTGCCCTCTACTATGACATTGGGCATCGGCCTTGGCAGACGACGTTGATGGCATGTTATCGTCTATGTCATGACTAGTGGCAGCAGCTTCAGCACTAGGAGGAAGTGGATCTTGATCTTTCTCTATTTTATTTTTATCGGAGAAAGTTTGGTCCTCCATTTATGTTATATCGATTTGATATATACGTGCGGCTAAACACAGAAAATAATTTTTTTTTTGGTTTGGACTGGAGTGTACTTTCGGGGGTTACAGCACCCTTTAACGGTCAAGCCAGCCGGCCCTTTACTTATGACACAGGCGCACGCTTGGCACTACTTTGTTGATGCACGTGCGGCTACTGCGCACACAATTCACAAACACAGAAAATAATTTTTTTTTGGTTTGGACTGGAGTGTACTTTCGGGGGTTACAGCACCCTTAACGGTCAAGCCAGCCGGCCCTTTACTTATGACACAGGCGCACGCTTGGCACTACTTTGTTGATGCACGTGCGGCTACTGCGCACACAATTCACAAACACAGAAAATAATTTTTTTTTGGTTTGGACTGGAGTGTACTTTCGGGGGTTACAGCACCCTTTAACGGTCAAGCCAGCCGGCCCTTTACTTATGACACAGGCGCACGCTTGGCACTACTTTGTTGATGCACGTGCGGCTACTGCGCACACAATTCACAAACACAGAAAATAATTTTTTTTTGGTTTGGACTGGAGTGTACTTTCGGGGGTTACAGCACCCTTTAACGGTCAAGCCAGCCGGCCCTTTACTTATGACACAGGTGCACGCTTGGCACTACTTTGTTGATGCACGTGCGGCTACTGCGCACACAATTCACAAACACAGAAAATAATTTTTTTTTTGGTTTGGACTGGAGTGTACTTTCGGGGGTTACAGCACCCTTAACGGTCAAGCCAGCCGGCCCTTTACTTATGACACAGGCGCACGCTTGGCACTACTTTGTTGATGCACGTGCGGCTACTGCGCACACAATTCACAAACACAGAAAATAATTTTTTTTTTGGTTTGGACTGGAGTGTACTTTGGGGGTTACAGCACCCTTTAACGGTCAAGCCAGCCGGCCCTTTACTTATGACACAGGCGCACGCTTGGCACTACTTTGTTGATGCACGTGCGGCTACTGCGCACACAATTCACAAACACAGAAAATAATTTTTTTTTTGGTTTGGACTGGAGTGTACTTTCGGGGGTTACAGCACCCTTAACGGTCAAGCCAGCCGGCCCTTTACTTATGACACAGGTGCACGCTTGGCACTACTTTGTTGATGCACGTGCGGCTACTGCGCACACAATTCACAAACACAGAAAATAATTTTTTTTTGGTTTGGACTGGAGTGTACTTTCGGGGGTTACAGCACCCTTAACGGTCAAGCCAGCCGGCCCTTTACTTATGACACAGGCGCACGCTTGGCACTACTTTGTTGATGCACGTGCGGCTACTGCGCACACAATTCACAAACACAGAAAATATTTTTTTTTTTGGTTTGGACTGGAGTGTTCTTTCGGGGGTTACAGCACCCTTAACAGTCAAGCCAGCCGGCCCTTTACTTATGACACAGGTGCACGCTTGGCACTACTTTGTTGATGCACGTGCGGCTACTGCGCACACAATTCACAAACACAGAAAATAATTTTTTTTTGGTTTGGACTGGAGTGTACTTTCGGGGGTTACAGCGCCCTTTAACGGTCAAGCCAGCCAGCCCTTTACTTATGACACAGGCGCACGCTTGGCACTACTTTGTTGATGCACGTGCGGCTACTGCGCACACAATTCACAAACACAGAAAATAATTTTTTTTTGGTTTGGACTGGAGTGTACTTTCGGGGGTTACAGCACCCTTTAACGGTCAAGCCAGCCGGCCCTTTACTTATGACACAGGCGCACGCTTGGCACTACTTTGTTGATGCACGTGCGGCTACTGCGCACACAATTCACAAACACAGAAAATAATTTTTTTTTTGGTTTGGACTGGAGTGTACTTTCGGGGGTTACAGCACCCTTAACGGTCAAGCCAGCTGGCCCTTTACTTATGACACAGGTGCACGCTTGGCACTACTTTGTTGATGCACGTGCGGCTACTGCGCACACAATTCACAAACACAGAAAATAATTTTTTTTTGGTTTGGACTGGAGTGTACTTTCGGGGGTTACAGCACCCTTTAACGGTCAAGCCAGCCGGCCCTTTACTTATGACACAGGCGCACGCTTGGCACTACTTTGTTGATGCACGTGCGGCTACTGCGCACACAATTCACAAACACAGAAAATAATTTTTTTTTTGGTTTGGACTGGAGTGTACTTTGGGGGTTACAGCACCCTTTAACGGTCAAGCCAGCCGGCCCTTTACTTATGACACAGGCGCACGCTTGGCACTACTTTGTTGATGCACGTGCGGCTACTGCGCACACAATTCACAAACACAGAAAATAATTTTTTTTTTGGTTTGGACTGGAGTGTACTTTCGGGGGTTACAGCACCCTTAACGGTCAAGCCAGCCGGCCCTTTACTTATGACACAGGTGCACGCTTGGCACTACTTTGTTGTTGCACGTGCGGCTACTGCGCACACAATTCACAAACACAGAAAATAATTTTTTTTTTGGTTTGGACTGGAGTGTACTTTCGGGGGTTACAGCACCCTTAACGGTCAAGCCAGCCGGCCCTTTACTTATGACACAGGCGCACGCTTGGCACTACTTTGTTGATGCACGTGCGGCTACTGCGCACACAATTCACAAACACAGAAAATATATTATTTTTTTAGCACTTGGGGGGAGCACCCCTGATGGACAGAGCACCCCCTGGACAACACTACAGCACTCCTTTAGGACTGGGACACTGCACAGGACTTTGGAGTGGACACAGCCCCTATGGAGAACTGACTGCACAACACAGTCCAGCCAGCCCCTATGGACTTTGAAGTAGTGGACATAGCCCCTATTAACAACAGCAGCACAGCACAACACAGCCAGCCCCTATGGACTTTGAAGTAGTGGACAACAGCAGCACTACACTACACTACACTACACTACACTACACTACACAGCCCTAACTCCCACCCTCCCTCTTCACTGTCCACAGCCGAGTGAGAAAATGGCGCCGACGCGGGTACCTTATATAGGATCCAAAACCCGCGAGACTCGGAAGGCGGGATGATGACGTTTTGCCTCGATTTCAGATCCGAGTCAGGCGGGAAAAGTCGAGCCTGACTCGGATCGGACTCGGATCGGGGGGGCTCGGGGGGGTTCGGATTTCAGAAATCCGAACCCGCTCACCCCTAATTTAAATAGAGCGCTCGCTCTTTGTGGTCTGTTGACGCCTCTATATCTGAGCGAGCGAACAAAACATGCGCTCGCTATTTTGTAAAGACGCCCCCTGGCCGTTCACATCATACGTCATCTCCGCTATTTATTAGATTAATCGAGTACATCGAAAGGCGTCTGAACTGCTCGCAGTGCTTGTGGTTGGATTTTCCTACCGCAATCATGCGAACAGTTCAGGCTAAGAGACAACCAAGTGATGTGGCCGATGACGCTGCTTTGTTAATTATGCACTCCCATTAAACGCCCGTTTTGACCGTTTGGCATGCCTGCGTTCGGATCTCCACTCCCCGTTTTCAAGCACCTTCCCCTGTTACCACCCACATACGCCTCATCCTGCCACTCAAATTAGCAGGCACTCGCTATTTTGCGAACACACGATATCCGACCACACTGACTGGTTGGCGCATGCGCATTACGACCCATACGCATGCGCAGATGTGCGAACATAGCTCGGAGCGAGTGAGCGGCCGCTTACGAGCGGCTCTGAATAAGGCCCTTAGTTTCTCAAGAGTTCTAAATCTGCTGCACCACTTTGCAGATAACTATGCTGGTTCCCGGTGCCCTCCAGAACCCTGCTCAAATTACTCCCCCTTACCCACAAAACCCTCAGCAACATACCTTCATACATGACATATCAATATATTGTCTTTCCCAATCAGCTGGTGGCTGCTATTTTACAGTTTGAAAAATGACAGAAGCTGATTGATTGGTACTTTAGCTCTTTCAATTGTATCTCTTTCCAACGTTTGATACATCTCACCCACAGTCTTAGCGCTGCAATTCACTTAAAAGGAGATTTAGCAAACCAATGCGATAAATTGTAATAGTTGCTAATAGCAACCGATCAGCTTCTAGTTTTCATTGTGTAGACTGTGCTAGATAAATGATAGCTATAATCTTTTTGGTTGCTATGGGCAGCTTCTCCACTTTTCAGTCTCAAAGGTTTGATACATCTCCCCTATAGTCTCTTTTAACCACCAATCTCTCCTGCCTATTAGACTTTTCCCTTATGCTACTCACTTTACCCCACATGCTACTCACTTCAGGAAAAATGCAATTTTTGGAGGATCAATGCAACGTATAGAATGGGAGATTTATTAAAAATTGGAGAGAGATAAAGTGGAGAAGAATAAAGTACCAACCAATCAGCTGCTGTCATTTTTCAAACACAGCCTGTAACGTGACAGGAGCTGATTGGTTAGTACTTTATCTTTCTCCACCTTATCTCTCTCCAAGCTTTGATACATTTCTCCCATAAATCACCATTGAAGCAGATATATTAGAATGTCCCTAATTGTCTAGGGGAGACTTAATTGGTCCGCCGATGACTTCCGGGTCCTGTGGTCAGCTGATGATGACTTCCAGCAGATCCAGCAGCACTAACCCTCCCTCTAGAGCCTAACTTCCTATCCCATAGCCTAACCTTAACCCTTGCAGCTTAACCCTAACCTTCCCTTCTGCAGCCTTACCCTCTGCTGCAAATCCATGCATTAATATTTTTACATTGTGAAAATGTCGACATTCTGCACATGCCGACATGTTCAATGTCAACATGTCAACATCATAATTGTCAACATTGTGATGTTGACATTTTGACTACACCCCCTACAGCTATGAGAATTTTAATACCACCAGAGAACTGCGGTCCTGTTCATGTTATTAAAGAGATTGGTGAGGTGGGCTTTACATTATACCAATGTTTGGGGGTCTGAATTTTTATTACAACATGCTACACTGCTCCATAAATATAAGTCTAGATCTCCCCCTGAGTATCCCTTATGGAAAGTTGATATCATTTTAATTTTTTAATATTTTTGCTACCTTTGTCAATCATAAATTACTCATTTTAGAGGCTGCAATCTAGGATGGATGAAACACGCACTCATATACTGTAGTTGATGATGTCATTGATTTAGTGATTGACAACAATGAATGACTGTGTATTTATGATCTACTATCTCGCTCTACATACCGAATTTTCTTTATTAGTTTATTAGCAGACATAAGAAGTTTTGCTAAACACTGGGAACAGTGGATTATTTCATCATTGGAAAACCTTCCAGAATCTCTCTCAGAGAAGAAACTGCCAATTGTCAGAAGATTTGTGTCATCGTTGAAAAGACAGACTTCATTCTTACACTTAGCTCAAGTATGTTTTTAATAACACATATTGCTTTGTACTTGGGGGTGTAAATCATGATGACAGGCTAAAATTGGAAAATCAAATGCATTTTACGGTTAATTAATCAGTCCTGTGTGGGACCTGATTACACTAAATCTTCCAGCTGTACTTAACATTTCAACTGTATTTAAGTGGTTCCTAAATAGAAGGTTTCTTTTCTCCCTCAAGCAAATAAATAGATTTTCAGCTTGAAACAAAGTCTTGTTGTTTTCAAATACAGGTAATCACACTTCTATAAATACTAGTAGAGGGACTCTGGATTACTTTGGCCAGCTCATTGCTCCCCCTCTTGTTCTTTACCACCCCCTCCTCGCTCCACCTAAGCTGTATATACTTACACCTTCCCTGTGCAGAGTGATCCTCAATCCAGATCTGACCTGTCGCTTACTGCAATGGGGCTCATTGGGGGGGGGGGGGTGCATGCATGTTGAATACAGGACAGACCTTAGCAGATTACTGTATAGATGCTGGATGCAGTTGGAGCAACAATCATTCAGACATTACATTTAAGAGTTGAAATTCATATCTAACCCTCAAGATTATGCTTATCTATATAATAAGCGGGAAAGATTCTGTCTGTGTTTTTGTCCTTTATGCATGGCCGGAGTTTCGGACCTAGCTCCACCAAATTTGGCATGGGGTTGTAGTTTGACCAGGATACAGTTTTTGTCTAGGTTTGAACTTCGTCAGGGCCACACACTGTCACACAATTGCTAAAATGGGGACACTCTGAAATTGCACAGGTTCCAGGGCTGGCTCCAGTGGAAATTGGCAGTCTGCGAAAAACCTGTGAGGATGCAACAAAAGTATCCTTTTCACCTCAATCAGAGCAAACTTGATGACTCATAAAAGTTCATATTAAAGCTTGGTACACCCTGAGTGATCTGTACCCAGATGATATGTTGGCCTGACAGGCCAACATATTGTACTGAAGGCACATAATTGAGCAATTTAATCAATGACAGAAAAATCCCTCATTCCGTCCTTCATTACCTGCAATGGTGCCACATGCAGTATCGTCCGACCAGACTTGTAGAGCCGCCAACCAGACAATTACTCATGCGACCGCGGGAGTATGCATATTGGCCATACACACTGAGCAATGCAACTGATATGTTGTTCTGATTGGCCGGAAACGACATATCGTGCTGACATCATCTCTGGGTGTACCAAGTTTAAATCCAGGGCCTCTGTGTTTGCATTCAATGGTGTAATCAGGGGCGTAGATCGCTCTGCAGCAGCAAGCAGTCTCCCATTGCAGTCCAGCACATAGCAGTGTGTGCTGGGCTGTTGACAGGTAAGAGGGAGGGGAGGCGGTATCAGACCCTGGCCCCCGCTGGGCCACTCCCGAAAGCCCGGGCCTAGGTAATTAGTACCTGCACCATCTCTCGTTGCCCCGGGTTGTAACTAAAACTTTGTTGGCCACATAGCAAGATCATTAAAAGGCCCCCTCAGAGGTAAAAAACACATACATTTGCCCCCACACAGAGCCCTTCCAGGTTATGCCACAGAGCAGTACCCCTTATACAGATTATGTCACGCAATAGTGGTGCCCCTTGTACATGCCACACAGTAATGACCCTTACACTACACTGTAATGCCTTTACACATTATACTACACAGTAATGCTCTTTACAGATTATGCCACATAGTAGTAGTGCCACATATAACACATTATCCCACACAATACTAGTGCCCCTTACACATTATGACCCCACAGAAACTCACATCCCCATGTCCCTCCAGCAGCTTCTCAGCCCTGTGTGCCAATAACAGCCAGCAGGTGTGAATTTGGGTCCAGGCCACCAGCTAATTATAGCTGGTGCACCGGCAGGGAGCATACATGGACAGACAGCTCCGGCACAATTTTAATCTGGTGCCAGTTGCGAGCTAAATGGACCTTGCGGACCGACAGCCAATCAGGAGCTACCACTGCTGATTGGCTGCCAGTCCATGAGCTCTGATTACCTCATGACCAGCGGCACTGTCTCTTCATGACTGCCTGCCAGTGCGCCAGATGTAGTCTGCTGACAGTCTGGCACCAAATTAACACTGCTGAGATCCAGGCCCCCCTCGGTGGCCATGAGTGGACCTGCCCACCTTATGTGTGTGACTGGGAGTAGCAGGCTTCAGAGGCAGCTGGGACACCATAGCAACCGCATCCCTTGTACCCACGGGAGTTACGCAACTGTTTGCATGCATGTTAGTTAACAGTGGGGTCCTTTTCAGGATCAATGGAATGGGGTTATAGGCGAGGACAATGTAAGCAAATAAAGGCTGCAGGTGCAGAGTCCAGGCTTCAACCTGGGCAACGCTGCGTATCCCAGCTAGTTTTAAATATGGCATGATTGTTATCTTATTTAACTCATTTGTATGTTGTATATTTTGCTGTCTAGGGGTTGCCTTATAGGTTGTTATTATTATTATTTGTTATTATTATCCTTTATTTATATGGCACCACAAGGGTTTCGCAGTGCATTACAAAGTACATAAACAATTGAGCAAACAAGAAAAACAGGTATTAACAGTACAAACAGCGCAGGACAAATAAATGGTTTATAAACATTGCTGCATAACACTTAAATAAGCAGCAGGGTGTCAGCAACCAAGTGCTAGGTGCCATTGCGGGAAGTTAGCAGCAAGGCCGTAACTAGGGTAGTGCGACCTGTACCATGGCACAGGGCACCGCAGGGCAGGGGGTGCTGTTTGGTCCTGTCAATTTTCCTGTTTATTATCATTCTCACTTGTAGCTTCCTCTTATTTTATCCCCAGCATCTTCTGACCTCCCTTATCTCTTCCCTGGCCCTTCCCCATGAAGCCATGACACTTTTTCAGGTGCACTATCTTATGTCCCTATTTAAAAAATGGGGGGGAGCATTTGCTCTCTCTGGCACAGGGCACCAAAAAGTCTAGTTATGGCTCTGGTTAGCAGTAGATGAAAGTATAAGTAAGACAAGGAGAAGCACGCGATGGAAGAGGGTCCTGCTCGTGAGAGCTTACATTCTAAAGGGGAGGGGCACACAAACAAGGGTGACACACATGGACTAGATAGTGAGGAAGGAACATGCAGTAGTGGGTTAGGATGAGCCCTACAATTTGCGTGATAAAGTGCATACACTAATAACAAAGTTATGTGATAGAGGGTGACGCTGTATTAAGCCTTGGTAAAAGATAACATAAATGTATATATAAGCAGCTGCAATATTGGAGTATACTTACATAAAATTATATAAAGCTAATTTAATTTGATTGAAAACACTGTACAACAAATTAATACTTTTAATTTGTTTCCTTTCTAAAAAGTCATACATTACTAATTTGATTGGTTTATATTGATAATGTGATAGCGCACCAGAAATATGTAGCTGCTTCTATGTTTTCGATTAAAAAATAGGAAGAATATTTGTAAGGTATGAGAAGCGCTTGCAAAACAAAAAATGATGTACCGTATGTCTGTGTGTTGTCTTGGAGCAGTTAAATGGCTGCAGATCCACTTTAAACAAACAAAATAAAATCAAACAATAAAAATAAATATGAATAAATAAATTGAAAATAAAAAATGAAAATACAAAATATCAAAATGACTGAAAATAAATAAATATATTAAATGAAACTAATGAATGAATAAAAGAAATTAAATGAACAGTGCAATCAATCTTTATACTCTTTTTCGGGGATGATGGGTGCCCGCTGCTGAAGTGCAATGCATGTGGGTGACTGTCCCTATCTTACCCTGAGACACGGAGTTTAGCCTGGATTGTCCTTCGATGCTGGTAACGACCTTGGCGCTCAGTGCTGTGTAGACACTGCACTATGGGCCTGATTCAGAACCGCTCGTAAGTGGCCGCTCGTTCATTCCGAGCAATGTTTGCCCAACTGCGCATGCGTACGGATCGTAATAAGCATGCACGAACCAGTCAGTGCGGCCGAAAATCATTTGTTTGCTAAATAGCGAATGCCTGCTATTTTGAGTGACAGGATGAGGCGTTTGTGGGTGGTAACAGGGGAAGGTGCTTGAAAACGGGGAGTGGAGATCCGAACGCAGGCGTGCTTAAAGGTCAAAACGGGTGTTTTATGGGTGTGCATAATTAATACAGTAGCGTCATTGACCACGTCACTGGGTTATTTTATAGTCAGAACTGCTCGCAAGTTTGGGGTAGGAAAAACCAACCACAAGAATAGCGAGCAGTTCATACGCTGGTCGATGTACTCGATTAATCTAATAAATAGCGGACATGACGTAGGATGCGAGCGGCCAGGGGGCGTAGTTATTCAAAAAACGACCGCAAGTTTTGTTCGCTCGTTCTGACATAGAGGCGTGAACAGACCGCAAAGTGCGAACGGTTCATTTGAATAGCCACCCCTTTTTTCAGAACGAACGACCGCAAATAGCGTCCGGCTCTGAATCAGGCCCTATGTCTTCAGGGCAGGGATGGTAACTTGCTCCTGCTTACTCCCGTTTTGGATGAGGGGATAGTGGCTTGGTCCTGACCTGCTCCGGTCTGTCTTGCCTCCGGCGTGCTTTCTGGCTGATGGCTCTATTCAAGAAAGGGCCATCGGCTTTGTCAGTAGTAAGGAGCCCTTACTATTTATCATTGTCCTTTTATTTATATTTATTTATTTTCAGTCATTTTGATATTTTGTATTTTCATTTTTTATTTTCAATTTATTTATTTATATTTATTTTTATTGTTTGATTTTATTACTAATTTGAGGTAAAGAAAAACTAAAATGGTACTTTTACTAGCTCTATTTTTTGAGCTACACTACTTGCACTATACTGTATGTACATTAGTAATATAGTCATAGTGAAAAGCTATTTTAAAATAATCTGATATTTTCTTGATAGAAAATTAATAACAGTTGTTTTAATTCAATCAATCACAAATAAGAACACAAAATGAAACAAACATACAGCATACGAAACAAACATACAGCATATGAAAGTACTATCTAATATAGTGGCCTATTCATGGGGGTGCTTTCTCTTTGCTTGTCGCTTGTACTCCTCTTCTGGGGCATCTCTTGTCACTGTCCAACAGTAGTGATTCACCTACCCTGATATCTTAGTTCCATTGCTGAAATGTCTTGGTGGAATCGCTCACTATGCTTGTCACTCAGTGCACCACAGTTATCTTGTGTGGGTAATCCCGTGAATCACATATATTTGAATAGGGGAGGGGACAAATAACTGATTCATTTAATTGGGTCCTTAGGCCCCGCCCCCTCTGCGCAGAACGCAGATTGCTGGTAAGATTCTCTCCATTCTGCCCACATCACTAGGAATACCCCTACATCGTCATAAATGGGCTACATCTCAGAACACAGAGCTAACTGAGAGTTTTAAATGTCATATTCATTCTTTGCTTGCTGAAATCATTTTGGAGTAACTATTTTCACATGGGAAACATTTTCATTGTTGTACAGTGAAACCTGTTAAAGTAGAAATACTCTGTGAACAAACCACTAACCTTTAATCAGAGTTTTAGTGTCAGTGTATTACCCATTGCTTATAATGGATGTAACAAATGTGCATGATTTCAGTTATTTTTTTCTCAAATCCTACAGGAATTTCTCTTTCAATATATGTTCATCGCTATACGATGTATCAGATCCAAGTGTGAGATCTGATACTTATTGCCAATCAGGAGTGATAATACATGTTAAATGTGGATATACAGTATGCAATATAAAATGAATGGATAAAAATCACACATTTCTTTCTGAATTGTTGTGTATATAAACTGCCTTAAATGAGGTGATACCACCCTTTTATTTTCACCCACAACAGGGTTATATATTAGGAGAATATTTCTATTAAGAAACTGATACCCATGGTGGTATTCCATATAAAGGATAATCCCTTAGAACACATATAAGTATTAATAATGTATTGTCTCAGTGTGACTATATCCATTAAAATATGTAAGATCTAACAAGATTAATTCTACACTGTGATTCATATTAAGCGACACTGAAACTCAGAATTTTCTGGATTTTATACAGTGGTACAATGTATTCTATTGAATGGATACAAAGTGTCATTGCCCTTTTATATGTAGAACCTGACTTTGATACAAAAGTTACAAGTTACAATAGATGCAGTATTAAACTGCTAGGATCTGACATAAGAGATCCTGTTTTTTTAAATAAAACCTAGATACTAGGAACATAAAAAAGAGGTCTTATTTTCTCAAGCAAAACCTAGATACTAAGAACAAATTGATTACTTGGGATAACAGTGCGCATACAAAATATTTCTTCTTTATAACTTTTAATACTCTTGCTTGCTTTAACCCTTTATGGGAATTTTATTTATGTATATATTTGCATGAATACATAAATAAAGACATTGTAATTTTTGTAAATTTTACTATTGTTCTAAAAAGTATGACACCATAAGAAATTTTAAATATACCAAATAAAATTAGATATTTTTTTATGCTTTCCTTTCTCTTCATGTCTTCTTTATGTATGTATCCAAGTCAGTTGGTGGCCCTGTCAAATGAGGAAATAAGAAGAAGAATATACAACTTGTTTGTTTTGCAAAGGTTTACATTTGGCTAGATCCCTCACATAAAGAACTCCAATCTATCTGAAATGCTTGGTGCGGGATATTCTGTACACTCAATCTGTAAAAACTAATATAAACCATACACACTTGTTTTGCACAATTGAAAAACTAAATTCTGAATTTAAGATAATCAACTATAAACTATTTATGTTTATATTTTTCAGATTGCTCGGCCAGCCCTGTTTGATCAGAACGTGGTAAATGCTATGACGTTGGACATTGATAAAGTAGACTTGTACAGTATTGGTTCGCAGGCTCTTCTTAGTAGCTGCAGTGGTGCTGACTCAGACAGTGACGTCTACACTGAACGTGAGTTCCTATCTTGTCAACACTGCTTATAAAACAAAGGAATTCTATTTTATTAATAAAAAATGAATGTATTGACATATAAAGTAATTTATTGAGCCATTTAATTTTGCATATATATAAACATGTATTAAAAGCAAATGCTTTTGTGCGTTCATGACATCATTGCATGTCAGTTTGTGCTATGTGTTTTCCTGTACGTGCCACTTTGGGGTTTGCAGAGAATGAAACATGAGTCAATCACTTAGGCCAAAGGTGGTTAATAAAGATGCACTTTTACATCTACAAAAGGGGCTACCTTTAATTGATAAGAGGCTACACAGATTTTCAGGCTGCAAACGGTGTATTTCTAATATGATGACATTTGTGATTTTATACATTTTAATCTTACTAATATGGTTTTTAAAGGTATCACTTAGAGATCAGTGACATTTTCAAATTGTTCTGTGGAATATTCAAAGACAGCAACCAGCACTAGGCTATGACAGGCTGAACTGCTGATTCCATAATAGAATGTCCTGAAGATACTATAACAGAGAAACCTGCAACATGCTGTACCCCATTATAACACAGTCTCAGCCTGTCCAGCATGATGGTGAACTCACTAAGTTAATCTGACCAATATACAAAATGCAGACACCCCCTAGGAAAAATAGAGCACTGCTGAAATCACTAGGAGTACCCTGGGGGTGTTAAGGTATGCTGGCACTTGTAGTTGTACATGTTCCAGCATATCTAAAATGTTTATGATTTCCAGAGTTTGAACTAATTATTACCAATACACATAGAATGTACAGGTATTTTGAAGTACCCCTTTGCTTTGAGGATGTGCCTTTTTTCAGGCCTGATTCAGTCCTGTGCTTAACTGGGGGCTCTCTGCTATGAGTTTCCCCATTACAGTGCCTTCAGCTATAACAGACTGTAGCCAAATGCTAGTTGCTACTTTGCAGGGGTTCCCTGCACTGTTTGTCTCCTGTACTTGCTTCAACAAGTCCAGGTTATGAACCCTGGTGCTGAATTTGCAAAGGTTTTTTTTAAAATTAGTATTATTTTGTTTAAAGGCTTCTTACTTTACTATAAAAAAATAAAATATCATTCATCAACATCAAGTTGGTGATGATGAATAATGTTTCAAAATGTGACTGACTTTACTACTGTATATTCTCAATATGAATGTTGAAGTAATATATATATATATATATATATATATACCTAAATCTTTGTGTTTATTTTCAGTTGCACATTAATGTAAAGTAAATGCGCTTTCTTGCACCACTTATTTCATGTTTGCACTAATTGAAGTAAAAGCATCCAATTCTAAATTAGCCTCTTAGTGCAGAAAATACAGCATAAAACTGTTTTTTTCTTTCTCTTTATACAGTGTTTCAAGAGTTAAAAGATCTCTTAAAGAAAAATGCTACAGTGGAGTCCTTTATTGAGTGGTTGGATAATGTTGTAGAGCTAAGAGTTATCAAGGTGAATTACTTTTCTGTGCATAAAAAAATAGTAAATCAGGGAGCAAATTCACCTATCTATATGACACACAATGACAATGACGAGGAATTTAAATTCCCAGATTGCCATGTGTGCATACCAGCCTGGACTACTGTCTGCATGTTCAAGTACTTCTATGAAACTTCTAGATCAGGGTGGGCACCAGAGAAAATCTATAGATGCCACAGAGTCATAACCATCAGATCTTGCTGTATGCCAATCTAACATCTCCAAATGCCATCACGCCTCTTCACATGCCCATAAGGCCTACCCACATGTCATCAGATATCTCCACATGCCCCTTATATGCCCATCAGTTCACCTCTTCTCCACTTCCCTTTACTGCTGGACCCCACCCATAAAACAGAAGTGTGGGAGAGAAGCACACTGTCTGCTTCCTCCTTCTGCCCTGATTAGATGATCTTTGTCTGGTACCTCAGCTGCATAACATGGCATCAGATGCAGATGAGCACCTACTGGCATCCTTCCTCCATACACCTATAGCCAAAAATCAACTGTGCAACCCTTTCCTACTTCTGCTCTAAGCCTGGAGACACATTTAAACTACAAATAAGTTCATGTGGTTCGAGAGCATTGGGTGGACCATGCCGTTGGTACATTATAGAGTAATTAGTGTTTTAACCAGTAAACTGGAAACCAATCATTACACTATTTAATGAAAGTGCAATAAGGAGCCAGCTGATATCACTTCACCGGAGAACTCAGTTATCAAGAAGCCATGGCATGTTATATAAGGTCTCAGGTCTGTAGGTAGCAAGACTGTAAGATATGGTTTCTTTAGAGCACTTTTTTTTATATGAGCAGGACTTAACTTTAATAAGAAGGGTTACCATTTTAAATGTGGAGACAAAATGGGTATGGGCACAGCATAAATGGAGGAATAGGGGACACCTTGATAAAACAATGACTTACAACAGTTAGGGCAAGAATGTCTGACATGTATAAAAGTGATTTGTTCCAGGTAATTTTAGGAGACACCCAAGTTGGAATTTTGTATATAATATCTTGGTGTTGAGCTGGGGACTGGCATGATGGGATGGGAACCTCCTCACAATTTTGTTATGGGACCCAGTCATTTCTAGTTAGTCCCCATCAGGGAGTGCATATAAAATTTGTTGTAAAAACAAATGACTGTACAATGTTTGCTCATTCAGTCTGTATAAGTGACTAATTGTATCTTGCGTGGTGGATTTGCTTGGGGCCAACAGTTGGAAGCTGCACATATTATTTACATTTGTAAAATCAAATAAATTGTAAAGTACAGTTAGCAGACATATTATGTTATGTGTCATTATGCCATGGTGTTTTACTAAATTATATCAGAATAAAAAAATGCTGGAGTTTGAGGACCACTTTAAGATTAAATAAAGGTTAAATAATCCTTTAAAGAGCTCAAGATAGTAAGGTAAAATGAGCAGATAGTCAGTCTCTATAAGCTACAGAAGAACATTTGTCATATCCTGTGATGTTCATTTGCTCATATGAACAAACTCAGACCTCAATATTTCAAAAGTAATACTGTAGTACATGGTGAGCCTGTTTGTCAGAATAAGTACAGCCATCTTTATGCTTCTGATGTGTCTGAATCAGTGATTTAATTCATGTACCAATGGGAAATATTGGCAGTTATGTTCCAATAAACTTGTACAAGCAGTAGGCTTTACGTTACAAATTACACTAATATGGCTTTATTATTATTTTTCTGCTCCCAGACCAGCAAGCAAAATGGAAAATCACTGAAGAAGAGAGCTCAAGATTTTCTTTTGAAGTGGAGTTTTTTTGGAGCCCGAGTTATGCACACTTTAACGTTAAACAACGCATCTAGTTTTGGTATTGGAGCTTAACAATGAAAAGTGTAATATCTTTATGTATAGTGTAAATACTGTTTTGTTTCATAACAAATGCAATAAAAACACAAGATGTTTGAAGATATGTATGTCAGTCTAATTTACGGCCCAGTTTAATATCATATTATTTGCTGAGATATATGGCTAAATTTGTCATCTATGACATATGATCAGGTTTTGCTAGTTAGCTGGTTGCTATGTAGTATAGAATATCTTTTGCCCTTTGTAAGCTTGTTAACCTCTTTCTAGGTGTGCTGTGCTGTGCAGTCTGCCCTCAGCCAATCGCTATCAATTTAAAAGGAATAAATTACTTTGAGCCTTACACACACTAAAATGCTTCTTGTAAATACTTTTAGCTGTTTACAGTAGACAAGATGAATTAATATATGAATAAAGACCTATACATCATCACTCATGGCATTCTTACACCTAATAACAAACACCTTGCAGAGATTATAGGGGTAGAAGTAATGTAACCTGTATAAAAATGCTTAGGAATAGGAATTAGTCTGCATAATTACCTCCTCTGTTACTTCTAATATTCTTTTTATTTGCAAGTAATTTGCTGTAACTAGAAATTTATGGACCCATTGTAACGTTTTGAGGGGTCCAAACAGCTTCCCAATTTACCTACAATTTAAATCCATTCTTAACCCAAACTATGGGCAATGCACTTATTACATTTTTAGCAGTCTTAAAGAGCTAATTTAATTATACGTACCATCAATCCATGTTAAGTGTCAATTCTGATTGATGCCCACATAAGTAATACTCAATGCATGTAATGTAATGTATTCCTATAGGTTATATATAACTTAGTAAGTAAACTGACCATATAGTTACATAGAATGTCATGGTTATAGGTTTCCCCTTTTCTAATATAGTAGCTACCTATCCTATATATACTGTATGTTCTCTGTTTAATAGCTACACACATGCCCTCTATAAAAATGCTAATTGTTTAATAAAAATAATAAAAACAATGGTAATTGTTACTATTAGATTCATACTTATATATTTTCTTTTAAGCCAGGACATATTGATGTAGTGATATTATAATACTGGAAAGTGGTGGCTAATAAATAAGAGACACATTTAACAAAATTGCAGAGACAAAATTCCCCTTTATTGTTTTATGTTGTTAATTCCTTGTATTAAAGGACATATGTAAGGTGTTAATTTGTTCCTAAATGTCTAGCATCCTAGTTGACTCAGGAAAGTTTGTGTTCAGCTATATTTATATAATAGATAAAGTACATAGAAGAGATCAGTACAGCTTATTTTAAATCAAGTCTTCTTTGCTTGTCTTAGTTTAGGACATCTTACTTTCATCAGTATGCCCTTTGATCTAATGTTTGTGTCATCAAATAGTAAATAAATTGAACTATGTGCCTCATTCAGCTAGAGATTAGAGTAAGATCCAGAGACTGTTGATCTTGGTAGGTCATTCAAAGTACAGCATTTATTGATTTATTTTGCCTTCACTTGCTCCTTGTAGAGTGTGGGGAGATGGTCATGCAGATAATAGCAATATTGCACTCTCCCTTCTGTTTATCTTTAGGATCATTCCATTTAATAAGAATGCTACTTGATGAATATATACTACTTGCTGTGGAGACACAGTTTAACAATGACAAGGAACAAGAGCTCCAGAATTTATTGGATAAGTACATGAAGAATGCAGGTAGGTTGGTAGAATATATTTTTCAATCTTTATAACTAATAACAGATAAACTGCAACTGCTTTTAATACAAAATATACAGATGTGTCCTTATACTCCTACCTCTTTTGTGCCATATGGCGCGAGATGCATGGCACAAATTAGACGTTCCTCCACGAGTAGCATTCCATGGCTTTTGTACTTATGTCTGAATTCAGCATCTCGTTCCCATTGTAGCTGCATCCAAAGTTGCTTATAAGGTCTTGGGCATGTGGATTAGTATTTGTTGTCACACCAGAATTGGTATACAGTCACAGGCTAAGCACACCGCTGCATAGCATGATGCATGATGCGGCTCATATTGGTCACCAGTCTTTTGCCTTTGTACTCAGGTTAGCAATGTCAGCAACTGCATGCAATGTCAGGGCCAGTGTCCGGGGTATTCATGTATTGCACTTTTCATGCAGTAGTGATGTGAATAAGATGCATATTTGGTACAAAACTGTGTGGCATGATGTAGCGTAGTCACAAAGTCTGTCAGCAGCATATTTTACCAGCAGCATATTTTGTTTAGTATTGCAGTGATACTAATGACTATGCCACTGGCATTTAAGATGACTTACCTCACCAGCGAGGTCCAGTGATGCCCCACTTGTCGTCTGCATTATCTGCTATGTTGTTGGCATCCTACCGCTGCCAGCAACGGGCTTTTGTGTCATGCACATGTGCAATTACCAGACTACACATGTGCATGACACTTTCACCCACAGAGGACCCAGCAGTGTCTGGAAGGCTTTGCTGAAGCCGTAAAGGCTATTTCTGGGTCCCCATTGCTGGCATGAGTGACTGTATCACTCTGTGTATAACGATGGAGTAAGGCATGCAGTGACAAACAGCGGTAATCTTAGTTTACCTCTGCTTGTTAAATATTGAAAGGAGGACACAACCCATTTAGCGAGTGCAAAAGGCAGTAGTGTAACTACAGAGGGTGCAGGGGGTGCGCTTGCTATGGGGCAGCCCGCCAGCACAGCAAGCTTCCCACTGCACTCTCTGTACCACGACCAGCCAAGTTGCTGGTTCAACTGGGAATGCTGGTCTCTGAAGCGATCAGAGACTAGACACCTGTGATCGCTTCAGAGGCCAGCGTTCCAAGTGATGCAGTGCGCGGGTGACGTGATGACATCACACAACATGTGAGGAGCCTGTGCGCCTGCTGGATGTAGTTAGATCCAGTCAGCGGCAGGTACAGACGCCGGAGTGAGGCTGGAGCGCTGACAGCCGTGAAGGAAGGGAAAAGTACAGCACAGCAGAGGGGGCACAGCAGAGGGGGCACAGCATAAAGGGCATTATCAGGGGCACAGCAAATGGGGCATTACCAGGTGCTCAGCATAATTGGCATTACTGGAGTACTGCATAAGGGGCATTACAGGGGGGCACTGCATAATGGGCGCTGTATAAGGGGAATTAGCAGGGGGCATAGCATAAGGGGCATTACAGGGGGCACTGCATAATGGGCACTGTATAAGGGGCACTACTGGGGCACTGCATAAGGGGCACTACTAGGGGCACTGCAAAACAGATTTAATACAGGGGGCAATGTATAAGGGGCTCTGATACAGGGGGCATTGCATAAAGGGCAAAACTACAGGGGGCATTGTATAAGGAGTGCTGCATAAGGGGCAGTACTACAGGGGGTATTGCATAATGAGCACAATTACAGGGGCACTGTATAGGTAGACCTATGGGGGCCCCCGAGGAAAGTTTGCTATGGGGCCCCCATACTTCTGGTTACGACCATGGCAAAAGGGGTTATGTCCATACCTGCCTACCCTCTCGATTCCTGCGGGAGACTCCCGGATCAAGGCACAGTCTCCTGATGCCCTGGAAACTTAATTAAATCTCCCGCATTCCTCAGCTGTCGGCAATTATAGAGCACCTTCTCTAGCTGTAATTGCAGCCAGCGACCACCAGGGGGAGAGCATATGAAAGAGAGGTGTCCGGAATTGTAGAGCTTCAGCAACATGGCTGCCACCCTTCTGCAGTGAGGGCAGTATTTACCCTCTCCTCTAGTTATCCCTGCTCTCTGCTGCTGGACACAGGGCCATGACAGATGCTGTGTGGCTGTGCTACAGGTATAGAATAGTAATGTATTACTGTACTGTATGTGTGTGTGTCTGGCACTATGTATGTTGGGGGTGCATGGTATGGGTAGGGGGGCTGTATGCGGGGCACTTTGAGTTTGTGGGTATAGGGTGTGTATGATGGGTACTGTGTCAGTGTGGGTATGGGGTGTGCATGCTGGGCACTGTATGGGTATGGGGTGTGCATGTTGGGCACTGTATGGGTATGTATGCTGGGCACTGTATGGTATATGTGGGGGTATATACTGGCCACTGTGTTGGTATGGGGTGTGCATGCTGGACCTGTAAAGCATTTTGTAATATGCTGGCACCTTATAAATAAAGTTTAATAAAGGTTACCCATTCACACTGCCCCATAACCCAGGTTTTTACTGTGTCCTACACTACTCGCTACCCCGGTTGTAGTGGCGGGGCACTCGACCCGGGTTATTTTTCAAGGACCCTTTCACACTGGGCTGTGACCCGGGTCGACCTGGCAATAAACCAGTTTATTTTGGTGATGTAAAAGGGGTATAATAGACAAACTGATACACTTCTAATGGGTAAAGATGAGAATTCTATTAAGAAGTGATGTTGCCCATAGCAAACAATCAGATTTCATGTATTATCTTCTAAAAGGTGCTAGATAAATGAGAAGTAGAATCTGATTGGTTGCTATGGGCAACATCACTTCTTAAATAGAACTCCCATCTTAGTAAATGTACCCCTGACTGTCAGAAGGACCGCACATTAAGGGATATATATGAAACCTGTGAGAGAAATAAAGTGGAGAAGTTGCCCATAGCAACCAATCAGCTTCTAGCTATTATCTAGCACAGTCTTTAAAATGACAAGTAGAAGCTGATTGGTTGCTATGGGAAACTTATCCGCTTTATCTCTCTCAAAGGCTTGATACATCTCACCCCCTTACACTTACTCTCAGGTCTGTTATAGCAATACATTTAATCAAAGAAAGAGATACTATTCTGTAATAATATATCAGTAGACACTAAGCATTTTCATTTAAGATAAGTGTATACTAAGTCATACTTCCTAACCATCCTGAGGGACAGTCCAGAAAGGCCTAAGCTTTGGCCAACAGAGGGCATTTACAGCAGGCGTGGGTTACAGTTTGGGCTGACCACGGGTGGCCCCTATTTTGTTCTGATTTGGTATGTGAAGCTGTTGGGTGGTATGAATAAGCTATAGAAAAAAACAAATCTAATTTAATGTGACCTCTGAGTGACCAGATTTTACACAGGCTTAGATACCTAACTGCAAGGTGGGAACAGGCACAGTGCAGTTCTGCACAGAGATTTCCATCCATCAACCTTTTACACAAAAATAGATAACAAATTTGCATCAAACTGGCGCATAATAGTACATGAATTGCCACTGGAAGGATGGGGGAGCAATATTTCAATGGTGACACATGGCATGGCGGAGGTGGGTAGTACCACATGATTTATGGACATTGGTAGGTGGGGGTACTTCCACTGGGGATTTATTACTACTAGGGTGGTAATGCAACTGGTAATCTATTGTCACTGGGTATCTATTGTCACTGTGAGGGTGGGGGTCATTTTACAATAGGGACATACAGTATTTTACAATAGGGTGGTGCCAGACCCACCCTACATTTATTTTTTTCCCTAAAATAGGTAAATTTTTTTTTTAAATTGTGTTCTTGACTTAATAAAATATATATTTTTTAAAAATCAATACTTTTTGATGACGTCTTAAAAAAAAAAATCAGCTAAGTATTTAATAAATTAAAAGAAAGATGCTTCACAGAACATTGACTCAGTTTGATAATATATGTTGACAGGTTATGGATGAAAGCATGCAATATGTTGCTTCTACTGATACATTAATATATTTTTAACTTTCCAGATGCAAGCAAAGCCACATTTACTGCCTCACCAAGCTCTTGCTTCCTTGCTAGTCGAAACAAATCTGGGGGTGTTGCAAGTGATCCTGCAATTAAAAATGAGTGTCTTCAAGAACCGAATTACCATAATCTGTCACCAGAGCAACATGCTGGTCTTGTTCGTGACTTACACTCTTTTACAAATGAAAATAATGAAGACATTACGCTTACAGGTATTTGAGTGGTAATGGTACTACTGAAAGGATGGCTGAAAATGCATATCATGAGTAATGATACTTAAATAAAAAAATGTTTACTATTGATCTATCCAAGTAATGTATTCTAAGGCTTACATCATTTTCAACTGGAAAACTGGGATATCCTGGTCTCCTGGCAGATCATAAACCCACCACTAATTTTTTGGTCCCACAAAAGGTAGCATTAATAGAACTGCCCGCTTATCCTGATAGTTTGGGTTTACATTTTGTTACATTAAACATTGCACGTTAAACATTGTGGTGACTTTCCTGGAAAAGTGAGGATGTGAGACATTTTGAAGCCTAAATATAACACATATCGTAATTTAGAAGGCAATTAGAAGTCATCAAGGACTTGAAGGTCAGCTACATTATCTGAATATTATAATATACTGTCCTGACTAAGAACTATTTTGTCAAAAAGAGAATACTAATCATACAGTACCACTAAAACATATTTTCATATAACATTTACTATTTTTGTTAGATCACATGGAGGTTTCCCACAGCACAGCCCATCTGATGACTCCACCTATGTCACCAGCCATATTGAACCGGGGAAGTGTTATAAATCAAGGACCAATGGCTTTAAGGCCTTCTAGTGTGGGTTCAGGAATATCTACCCATTCTCAAGCCTCCTCATTTTCTGAACCACTCTACCAAAATATTCCTCAACCAAATCAGAACTATTTTGGAACTGGTTCAAACTATCAAGCCATGTTTAGAGCACATGTTCAGTCTCCATCTGGGGCCTTCCACCATAGGTTGGATCAGAGTCGATACTCACAGTTAAATGAGCAACAAGTTCCACGAGATTATTTCACCAACAGCTGTGCAGTGACTCCATTCAACACTCGTCCTTCTTCAAACTATGGATCGTCATCAAATACTCAAGACATACAAAATATGCAGTTCTTTAATACCAGTGGATTTAATTTTTTAAATGGTTCTGTCTCTGGAAACTGTCAAGGAGGAGGTTATTCTTCAAACACATCCAACGGTACTGTTACAATTCGTATAAAATTATTTGTTTACTATTTTATTTATAACAGTTACAGGTATCTGCAATATTATAGCCTTTTCTGAACCTTTATTATAAAGAGTTTTAGAAGGTAGATAATTCTTGAAACCTTCATGTAAATAAGGTAGATGATTCTTGAGACCTTCATGTAAATAAGGTAGATGATTCTTGAGACCTTCATGTAAATAAGGTAGATGATTCTTGAGACCTTCATGTAAATAAGGTAGATGATTCTTGAGACATTCAGGTATGTCAGATAAATAATGACAACATTAAGTTAGGGCAAATATGTGTGAGGTATGAACAGTCAAGTTGCATTGATTCTGAAATTATTTGCTTAGATACACAGTGGAGTTAATGGTAGGTGACAGATAATAAGGGGTGTGGCCTCATGGGCAAGAGTCTTGGCCCTGTGGCATGCCCAGTTGTCATCACTCTGGAGGTATGCCAAGCAACCCTGGAGATGCTGAGCTGCCCCGAGGCTCTTCCCCGCACTGTGTAGATGCTGCCAAATCTCCCCCCCTTCCCCTGCAGGACACTGTGGCCCGCGGGTGGGACAGACCCTGAAAAGGGAGGCAGTTGGGAGGTTTGCAGTGTGTGCCACATATGCACTCATGCTTATTTGCATGATTCTGCCACTTACGCTGGCTTACGTCTAGAAAGGGTACTTTGTAGGACTTGGGACTCTAGTATAGGCCATTTACAGTAAGGGCATGCTTTTACAATAGAAAGCACATGCAGACTGGAATAAAGATGCATATATTCCTAAAAAAGCCATATTATTTGTGGGTGATCAGAGGCAAGTACAAACAGTGGAAGATAATGATTGAAGTGTAGCAAGCCTCCTGTGATTTGCTAATTGATTAGTGATTTCTTTGCCCCTCGGATATATACTATGCTTTTATTATGTGTTTTACCAAAGCTTTAAGAAATGGTTAGCTGTTTGTGTTGTATTAGGGAGGTTTAAGCAGTTTTATTCATGTCTAATACCAAACACATTGTTGCAATTAATATAAATGGTTGAAAAGATGGGAGCAAGTGGCTTGCAAGTGTGTGTGAGACAGATGCCTGACATAAACCAGGTGGAAACGCTGCTTTGCATATGGATTCCAGTTTTTTAAAATAAACACAAACTGCGATTGTACTTTGGGGTACTGTTATGGCCAACCATGCATCAGGGCTATATTCATCATATTGCATCTAAATTAGCAAGACAATTTTGATTTTGAATTTATTAATAAGTAAGCTGACTTTAATACAAAAAATTCAGTCTGAAAAATAATATACATAGAAATACTGAATGCTTTATGGAAGTTACTTTAAGGGATCCTAGTGTACACTCACCTCAGTCTGGTAGATCCTGTGCTGGCACACCTGCACAATTGTACCCTCTGGTATCCCATAAGTAGTATGTCCCTGAAGGAGAATAGAGATAAAAAATATGGGCCCTCATTCAGAGCCGTACGCTCTGAGCAGAGCGCACGCTCTGAATGAGGGCCGGGCTCCATTTTCATGGAGCGTCCTCCTGGACGCTCGTATAGCTGTGGGTCACCACCCACAGGCTATACGAGCGTGCTTTGTGATGGCCGCGATGGTCGAGACCATCGCGACCATCGAAATTGCGAGCCGGAGCCTGCGGTTGAGGTTTTCAACCGCAAGCTCCGGAGTGATTTTGGCTCTATCAGAGCCAAAATCACTCCCACTGACATCACTAGTGATGTCAGTGGGCCGGCTTCTGACGGGAGGCACGTCAGGGAGGCACGCCCCCGGCATGCCCACCAAGGGGGGCGTGCTGTCAATCAACATTGACAGCACGCCCCCTTTGATCGGACACAACGAGCGAAGGACTTTCCTTCGCTCGTCGCGTCTGGCGCATGCGCACGACGGAGCTCCCTCCGTCGTGCGCATGCTCAGTGCATAACATCGACCCACTTGCGAGCGGACAGCCGCTCGCGAGTGGGTCTGAATCAGGCCCATGGTCTGTATCTGTTGACCAGACAGGGGAAGAGAAAACTGTGGCTTCACATGGCCAAGTGAATGGTCATCCCAGGCACAGTAGTCTCTATAGATGTATGCTGTATTGCTTTAAAATGGATGACAGACGTTGCATCACTGCCATCAACTTATTATTGAAGAAGTGCCTATGCAGCCATTGTTAAGCATGACTGCACCTAGTAAAGACACATTTCTGTAGCCCTCCAGAGTGCTGTGATGATTTGTACACAGACCACTTTACAGCCTTAGGGGTCTATTTACTAAACCTTGGATGGAGATAAAGTGAACGGAGATAAAGTACCAGCCAATCAGCTCCTAACTGCCATGTCACAGGCTGTGTTTGAAAAATGACAGTTAGGAGCTGGTTGGTTGGATCTTTATCTCAGTCCACTTTATCTCAATCCAAGGCTTAAAAAATAGACCCCTAATACACTGGTTCTACTCTCGTGGTGCTTTGCACCCAAGCATAACTGTTGACCTTACACGGGTGTGCAAGTCACACCTAAGCCCAGTAGGAGTAGGGCTAGGGAAGACTAAACAGACACAGTGTATATACTCGCCGCAGTTTTCTCACTTTGCTAGGGGATCATGGCACAGTACCTGTGATGACATACAATACCCCCTCTCACACAACTGCTATAATTTAAAACTATTTCTAATAATGAGCCACTCGGCTGGGCAACTAACAAACAAAACTTCACACCTACCCACTGTAAACAACAAATGCTGGCTCTGTAGTGCACTTCTTCAAAACTGCATCACAAATTAATATAAATGAGCAAATCCAACATAAGTGACAACGGCAGTATCAAGTTAGAATGAATCAATGCTATAACACACACTCCAGTATTCTGCTCTTAATTGTCTTAAGTAATGTATTTACTGTCCTCCCTTTACTTATTGGTGGGTGGGATTAGGCCTATCTAGCTGCGTATTTATAATGGGTGCAGGGTGTGCGGTGCAAACGGGCCCCTAGGTCCGGGGGGGCCCACACCGCACACACATGTCCACCCCGCCCATTTTTCTGGCATTGTGCACATGCGCACTAGGGAAATCGCTGGGAAAATGGTGGCTGCACCATTTTCCAAGTGACCTGCGCATGCGCAGTAGACTGGGAACACTCTAGTGCCCTGAGTTTACTGCTGCGGCGACCCGGCTTGCCGCCAGGGAGAGAGGAGGGGGCCCCGGACTGGGAATGCACACTGGCCCCCTTCTCTCTTAGGATGCCTCTCAACCCACCCTCAACTCACTGTTAAGAATTAAAGGGCTAGAACAATAGGGCACTCTTTTGTCACTTAAGGGAATGGCGGTGGTATGGCAGAGTAGTTGCACACACCAGCGGATGCCTTGAATCAATGAACAGCCCAGTACTTAACCAGTGGGGTGGTTTATTCAGCAGTAATGTAATTGGTACAGCAGTACTTACAGTTATGCAAGCACACACTTTTTAGCATGAAGCAAAGCTTAAGCAGATACAGATCACCGGCCGGTGACGATATATGGGTAACGGTGCAGGTTGTAAGCGTTGCCAGTGGCTGTAATAGGATGTATCTAGCAGGGTCTCTCTGGAGCTAAGTAGGACATGTCCATGTCCCACTGCAGCACTCCAACACAATAAGGAACCACAAGATGGTATAATGCATAAGCAAAAATACAGATGGCTGCCATCTTGTTTAGGGTCTAAAGCCTCACTAAACGAGCCAACATGGAGCATGCATAGTAGTATTCTCTGGCTTTAAAAGACTTAAGTAGCCTCAAATAGCCTTGTGCCCACATTTTTTCAGCCTGGCCATGGGCTTCATGCCTAAAACACACAATGATGGTACAGGCATAGAGCCTGAATTAACCACTTGGTCATGGGCCTAGGAATCAGGGCCAGTGCTAGGTGTCTCGGCATCCAGCACCATCCCGTGCTCCCCCACCCCTTCCCTCACTGAGCCCTTTGCCACAGCATAAAATAATAACAGAAACAGGTGGTTGGAGGGCGGAGATCTTCTGCAGCCGGACTCCAGCACCCATGTGCGGCCTCACGTACGAAGTGTGCCTGGAGCTGGCCCTGCTAGGAATGAATCAAAGGAAGGCAGCAGTAGGAGGCTTCATGTAGCTTTCTTGCTTCTTAAGCTGCTGATACACTCCATAGAGCTTAAATAACATTACATAGCCAAATATACCTTAACATCCATGTAAACTGCATACCTTCTGAATAACCTGATAAAGGCAGGACAGTCCTTTGAGCTAGAAAGTTCACATGTACAGTATGTCTTGATGCACATAGCAGCATTGAATAGTTGCCACACCCACCTGCCATGGTAATAAACGTATGTTTTGAAAGGAGGGGGTTAAAGGGTTCCTAGCATTTCAAAGGCACTACATCCTGATTATAACATTGCCTAAATCATGACGTGGCCACATACCCCATTATTGTCTGTACCGATTCAAAAAGCTGCAAGGTTTGAAGATATGACAATATGTTAGCCTGTGCTATTTCTGTATTTGTGGCAGTTTTAACCAATGGCTAATGGACCAATATTGCAGCCTATTACATCCATGGTTTATCTGGCATTTGTTAAAACAGCTGTGAATAAAGAAACAGAGGTTGTCATTAGAGATGTGCAGGCTCGGTTTGCGGCGGATTTTCCCGCCAAGTCTGGATTTTTCCCGCCAAAAATTGGATCTCAGAAAGAGGCAAAACATCATCTTTCATGGACAAACATTATCTTTCATGGACTTCTGTCCATGAAAGATGATGTTTGTCAATGAAAAATGAAGTTTTGCCTCTTTCTGAGACCCAATTTTTGTCGGGAAAAATTTGAACTTGGAGGGAAAATCTGAACCAAACTGAGCCTGCACATCTCTAGTTGTCATAGTAAACAATAACTATTCTAACATCTAACAAGTGAGGTTACATTCACTTTCTAATGAGCACAGGGCCTGATTCAGACCCGGTCGCGAGCGCTGAGCGCTCGCAACCGGGTCGATGGTGGCCCACAGCGCATGCGCACGATGGAGCCAGCTCCACCGTGCGCAAGCGCGAGATCCGGCTAGCGACGGGCAATCCGTCGCTCCGGGTCTTGCACCAAAGGGAGTGAGCTGTCGATGTTGAGTGACAGCTCGCCCCCTTTGGTGGGAGGGCCGGGGGACTGGCTGCCCAAATGGAGGCGTTCCCATGAGAACGCCTGCCATTTGGGGGCGGCCCCACTGACATCACGAGTGATGTCAGTGGAGAGATTCCGGCTCTGTTAGAGCCGAAATCTCTCTGAGACTTGCGGCCACGAGACCCTACCACAAGGTCTCGTCGCAAGCCCGATGGTCACGATGGTCTTGACCATCGCGACCATCAACCTGGCCACTCGTTATAGCTGTGGGTGGTCACCCACAGCTATGCGAGGGGCCAGGTGGCCGCACATAAAAAAAAAAAAAACCTGATTCAGAGAGAGCGCTCTTTCAGAGCGTCCGGCTCTGAATCAGGGCCACAGTCCAAAGCAGCACATGCAAATATTGTGCAAAATAATGAGTACCTCCTTATATTATTCATTGGAGATTACCTGGGCCATCTTTTACAAGTTTATGGCATAATAGAAGCTATATTTAAAACACACTTGGCCTGTAACATATATTGTAAATGTAGATTTGTTTTAAGGGCAAAGAAAATAACCCTGTTAGAAATGTTGTTAACTGTGAGCAAGTACAGATGTGTCCTCATACATCTAGCCTCGCTGTGGCGACAGATGCCTGCTGCGATTTCGTATGCAATGCAGCTGCGAATATATGCTAATGGTTCAAAAGATCAGCTGAGCATAGGGATGCCCACTGCTGCTTTGTCATATTCGTACGAAGGCGCTTACATGAGTAATTATCGGTAACATCGACGCACATCGAGCAGCCATCTTGCCCTTGCGACAGGTCTGACCAGCCGCAAACACAGCAGCTCTCCTAACACAGAGAGAGCTCTCATGCTGTCAGGATCCTGACTAGTTCTTTCATTTGTTTTGTCTTGTGACTTACCCCTGCCATCTGACTTGTGGATCTTGATGTTCTAGTTGCCTGGGAGATCTGCTCAGACATGCAGACTGCAACACTTCCAGTGTGTGCATAAAAGGCCCCCATACATCAGAGATTGATTGTGTATAAAAATCTTTCCCTTTTTCAATCGATTGTGGCATCTCTGCAATCTGCAATCGATTGAAAAAGGGAAAGATTTCTATACAAAATCGATTGCAAATTGCACGATTGCTGCAATCAATCTCTGATGTATGGGGGCCTTTAGACTGTGTTGTTACTACCAAGTTGATTACACCACCTGAGTCTCCTTCTGTCTGTGAACCCTGCAAATTCCTGATTGGAATAGCAGGTGTAGTCCAAACAGTGGTGCTAGCTTTGAAGAACTACAGAGATTGTAGATACAATTGCTCTCTGTGCATGCTGTTCCCTCTACATGTCCACAGTTTGCTGGAAACCAGACTTCCCTTCTAAACTGTGTATGGGTTTAGCCATGTAGGATCCAGTCATCTTACTTTCCACTACCACTCAGAGCACTGCTATCAGACCACCTGACTGCATCAGCCAGTCCCTGTCTGACCAAGGGTATAAGGGCCTGATTCAGAGCCGGACGCTATTTGCGCTCGGTCGTTCAGAAAAAGGGGGTGGCTATTTAAATTGACCGTTCACTCTTTTGCTGTCTGTTCACGCCTCTATATCTGAACGAGCGAACAAAACATGCGAAAGTAATTTTGAAAAAAACGCCCCCTGGCTGCTCGCATCATACGTCATGTCCGCTATTTATTAGATTAATCGAGTACATCGGACGGCGTATGAACTGCTCGCTATTCTTGTGGTTGGTTTTTCCTACCACAATCATGCGAGCAGTTCTGACTATAAAACAACCAAGTGACGTGGTCGATGATGCTGCTTTATTAATTATGCACACCCTTAAAATGCCCGTTTTGACCTTTAGGCACGCCTGCGTTCGGATCTCCACTCCCCGTTTTCAAGCACCTTCCCCTATTACCACCCACATACGCCTCTTCCTGTCACTCAAAATAGCAGTCATTCGCTATTTAGCGAACACACGATTTTCGGCCGCACTGACTGGTTCGCGCATGCGTCTTACAATTAGGGATGTGCAGGCTCGGATAGGTTCGAGTTTGCACGCCGAGTTCGGATTTTTCCCTCCAAAAAAACGGAACTCAGAATGAGGAAAACGTCATCTTGCATGGACAAACATCATTATTCCATGCAAGATGACGTTTTGTCTCGTTCTGAGTTCCGTTTTTTTGGAGGGAAAAATCTGAACTCGGCATGCAAACTCTAACCTATCCGAGCCTGCACATCCCTAATTACAATCCGTACGCATGCGCAGTTGGGCGAACGTCGCTCGGAACGAATGAGCGGCCGCTTACGAGCGGCTCTGAATCAGGCCCTAAGTATCCTGTACTGACAGCATTCAGTGCCTGAACAACTAGTTACTTCTGCGGTGTAACAGGTTATGCTGTTACTGGCTCCCTGTGTTCAAGTTCTATTCCAGGCTCCTGCAGTCCCAGTGCGGTTCTGCAAGTTCTCCTACAGGTTCCAGTCCGGCCCTGCAAAGTTCTCCTAGCAGTTCCGGTCCTGTTCTGCAAGTTCCACTATCGGTCCCAGTCCGGTTCTGCAAGTTCTACTACCTGTCCCAGTCCGGTTCTGCAAGTTCCATTACCGATCCCAGTCCGATTCTGCAAGTTCAACTACCGGTCCCAGTCCGGTTCTGCAAGTTCTCCTACCGGTTCCAGTCCAGCCTTGCAAAGTTCTCCAACCAGTCCTGGTCTGGTTCTTCAGCCAGTTCCAGTCTAGTCCTGCAAAGTTCTCCTACCGGTCCACTCTGGTTAGCCTGACCATTGACGCTACCATTTGCTTACAGCAGTTACACTATCCAGCTGCTGCTATAGGTTCCTGACCAGCTCTACAAGTTACTCCAGTCTGACTAGTCAGGTTCCTCCTGGCTACTTCACAGCTATCTATTGCTACCATTTATCACCAAAGGCAGTTATCACTGCTACCCAAGTCTCTATGAAAAAGAGCTATATATCACGTCCACAGTTCCTGCTGAGATTGCCTGCTGCTGATTCCGCACCGACGCCTGAAACAGGTAAATCTGACTTACCAGCCGTGACACATGCTGTGTAGGAAATTGCAATGGCTAATTTATGCATGCCCATGTAACAGCGTTTAAATGCTAAGACACACCAGCGTTTTTCTGACCACCCCCCGTTACTTCCCCCAAATACTAACTACCTGTGACTCACTTTGCAAATTGTTCTTCTGTGTGTGCATAATTGCAAAACAATCGCAGCGTGTGCACAGTGTGGCTTATATGCATGTGCAATGGCAAATAATTGCTTGATATGCTCTGAATCAGGCCATGAGTCTATAAATAAAGCACAATGGAACTTGACATGGAAAAAAGCCACAACTGCTGCATCATAGCACTTTGTATACAGATATACAAGTGTGGCATATCAAATTAATCATCGCAGTCTCCTGGTGCATCCTAGCCACATTGCATTGTGACTATGATGCATTTTCAGCCAAAAAAATGCAGAAAAGATGCTCGGCTCAAGACGAGTCGTACGGGACTTGTCGCGCTGAAAGGGGCTGGTTGGTGCGACTGCAAAGCAATGCGTTAGGACACATCTGTACCAGCAATTTAGAGATTTAAGCATCTCAATTGCAACTCCATTTGTAGCTAAATGGGTATAGCTGGGTTGGCTATGATGTTATGAGTGCATCTTAAGGGCGTGTAGGTGGTATTACAGGTTATTCTGAGTTAAGTGTATGCAGAGGTTCACCTGGTTTTGGTCTGATCTCTTGCACCAGGTGCTGTATAGGACTGGGGCAAATGTGGGCTGATAATAATGAACACTACTTTCACAAGTGGAAGTAAAGGGGAAGTGGTTGCCACATAGATGCATGTAACTGCAAATGGGTGAATATCTGAATTTCTTTCAGTGAAGCAACCCCTGAGTCTCTTAAATTTTCTTCTCTTCCTACTTTACAAAGGGCTCGATTCAATTGATATCGAAGTAAATAGTGCCGGGAGTGAGCTCCCGATGCTATTTACTTCGCAATCAATAGAATCGAGCCCTAAGAGTCCATTTGACACTATTATCTAGCAAATCACTAATTCTCTGCCTCCAATGCCAAGCCCAGTCTTAACTAAAATCTTTAATCTCTCCTTCTGCACTGGTATATTTCAATTATTGCTCAAGCATACAGTAATTAGTCTTATTTTGATCAAAAACAAATAAAAGAAAAGCAAATATTGATCCAAATTATCTCACAAATGACCATTCTATCACTCAAATCTCAAGTGTCTCTAAGCTTCTTCAGAGATTTCTTATACACACATTACCTACTTCCTTTCCTCAAACACCCTATGAATCTTTGTTCCATCAAGATTTAATTTCCAATATTCTGTAGTGATTGCACTGATTAAGGTGGTTAATAATTTGATCATAGCTAAAGACTTTTATTCACTTTTTTTCCCCTAAATCTCTCTATAGCATTTAATATTGTCCACCACTTACTCATGGAAACACTGAATTATCTAGAAAATCAGGGCACTATCCTATCCTGGTTCTCATCCTACTTATAAAACGGTCCCTTTAGTGTTCATTTCTCAGGTTCAAACTCCACTCCACTTCTTTAATAGTTGGAGTATCACAATACTCAGTCCCAGGTCCTCTGCTCTTCTATATCTATATCACATATCTTGAAAGAGCTCAACCCAATTCTTTCACCCTACATCTCTGACCTGACCACCCTCCATAATCCCTCCCACCCACTTTGCCCAGCCAATGACTGCTGTCTCTCCCCCTAAACTGATTACCTCCTTTCAATTCAAGATTTCACCAGTGCTGCTGCCCACCACTGGAACTCTCTCCCTTTCCCATCAGACTCTCCATCTCTCTCCAAAGCTTCAAACCACTAAAGCTTTCTACTCTCATCCTAACCCAATGCTCTATCCTCCCTGCTCACTGTCTCTCACCTAAGTACACCTCATGTGTACTCGTGAGTATGTACAAAGGAAAAAAAATCATAGATATATTACCTACTATAAATGATACCCAACCACCCTCCCCCTCCTATACCCTTACCCTATCCATTTGGAGATCTCTTCCGCTGAATCTGTCCCTCTCTTGTAGCCATCGGTCAGCAGTGCCCAGGAAGCAGCTGCTTGTATGGCAGGTCCCGCCAAGGCTCCTGCTTTCTGTGAAGAGGAGCCTATTGCTGCCTAGCACAACCCCTGTGAGGGGATAACTGTAGGCTGGCTCACCTCCTTCCTTCTCTCTGCCATTCTAAATAAGGCAGCTGCAGCTCATGGTCTCCTGCTGGTGCCCCCCCCCCCGGTAACTTGGAGCAAATTCCACAACTACTCCCTTACTGTCTCTTTCCCATAGCCCATGTTATGCCATATTGTTTTGCACTATTTCTGCTTTGTTGCTTTTGTACTTTGTAAGAAGTTCAGAACCTGTGGAAATCTTGTACCACTATATAAACAAATGAAAATAATAAATAATAATAATCCCTACATGTATTACAAGCTATTGCACTTCTTATCTGGTTATGCATGGATTTATGTTTTTTACATGGAAAATTATTCAGCACAGTAATAGCATAGGTTTAGTCAAATTATTTTACCTTCCAATGAGAAGGTACTGTAGCATTGAGTTGAGCATCTATTTTACTTTTTTTAACCTCTAACTTTGAATGCCTACTGTATTCTGATTTATTTGGAGCTGTTGGCGAGTATGCTGCAGTCAAATATGTTTGGAAGAGACTATGAGAAAATGAGACAGATATTCTCACTGTAACCTCCGTCATTGCTGGTAAAGATATATGTGTGGTTCGGAGCGCTCTTAAACTAGAAGCTAAGTGGTAGGTAATTCCTCATGTATTACTTGGGGTTCTTTATTTATTTTTAGCCCTAGTGCTGCCTCGGATACCTGTAGCCTTCCTTTGCCACTGTAGACTCAAATAGTAAAAACAAATGCGTATGAGGCGCAAACTATGGTTGGTTATATGAATTTCATTTATTTTATTTAATTATTTTATTTAATTGTTAAAATATTTAATAAGGGATTTGTTTCTGACACTGTGAATAAAAATCTGTAAGATGTAATAAAAACAGCACTAAATAAACTTACATAGTTTATATAAAAGATACATCAGAAATGAATATATACTGCAGACCGATCATGTATCCTGATATGTAGCAATGATAAGTAAATAAATAAATAAATATTTAAATAAATAAATAAATAAATAGTTGAATAAATGGGTGAGTCAATCAATACATTACTGGGTATTGAAATAAAGTAAAATAAGGATTTCCTTATAAAGGGTTTGTTATGACTCCTCCTTTTCTTTGTAACTCTTTAGTTGCCTGTATGTTGTCAACAGACAGGTAATGGTGGGAGGTATTGATTTTAAATGTTGTATAAAAATTATGGCATGAGTATAAATAAACAGTCGTTGCATGAATACACAAATTAATTACAAATTGTTTGCATAATCTAAGAAGTGAAAAGTTCATCTTGGGAATAGAGAGATGTTCTGGATATTGGTGAGTTTCAAGTTGAGCTAGCTAAATAGATCAGTATAGGTGGCATGGAAGATCCAAGCAACTTATGAGCAGATCCAGACCCGCTCGCTAGGATGCGTTCGCTCGTAGCTCGCCGATTTTCACAATCTGCACATGCGTATGCTTCGCAGTGCATGTGCGCGAACAGTGCGAACGATCAGGAAGCGGTCACTCACTGAGCATAGACAGCCCAGCAAAGTGAGTAACAGGAGAAGTCATTTGTGGGTGGTGACAGGGGCTGGCCACTAGAAACGGGGGAGTGGAGGTGTGAACGCAGGCGGGCCTGAGTGTCTCAACGCCATTTCAGAGGCGTGCATAATTAACAGGCAGCGTCATAGTACATGTCACCTGGTTGTATTTCACACTGAAGTGATCACAGTGCTTGCAGAAGGGTATGGTCAACCTCAAATGCTGCGGTCGCATCCGATGGTGCTCGATGTACCAATGGTTCATGCACTTCCTGTAGATGACGTGCGCAAGTGGGCGTCTTATAACAGGCTGGTCGGCGTGTGCATACTAAAAGTGATCGCACGCCAAGATATAGTGGCCGTGCTAATGCCTTGCCGTGCGATCGCCTGCCCTGCTGGGCGTGCGCTGGATTTGCATATGCTGGGTGTGTGCGAACACATCTAGCGAGCGGGTCTGAATGAGCTTCATAGTTTCACCAGCATTTAGCTTATCTGAGGTAAATGTTTTTTTCTTTCTGCCATATTGCTTTTTCTATTGTATTTGGCTCTGCTAAGTGTTGTATATGATCATCATTAAAACCTGCATTACATATACCAGTATATCTAGCTGTAGCAAATTCTGTTGACATAAAATAGAATATATGTACATTACATTTGATATTTACCAAATTTGTATATTTCTTTTTTGATAGGTTACTATGGAAATCCTTTAAACTATTCAGAATCTCACCGGCTTGGGTCAATAATTGATCAGCATGTTTCAGTCATTAGCAGCGTTAGTACCATTCGCCCTCTTCCTTCATTTAATGACATCAATGATCCACTCAATATATTAGACGACAGTGGACGAAAGCAAGTTGGACCTTACTACACAGACTCATCTCCTCCCATTATTTGTCGCAATTCAGTGGGTAAGACAAGTACTTGCTTTTTTTGCAGATAATTACCTGAAGTTAATCACACATGATGGCGATATCTTATTGGGCTCCATTTAACACTGATACTTATTACTGGAGGCATATATTTTTTAGTGGCACAGTGACATTAACGAATATGCCGTCGACATTTAATATAACTTATTTTTCCAGCGGGTCCTGCAGTATCCTCCTCCACTGTGTTGCCAGCACCCTAACAATCAGAGTCGGGCTGGGCTAGCATGCCATTTGACCCTCAGGCCGGTATACTTTTAGGCATTTGGGGCCGTGCCAGCCAGGAGGCAGACAGAGTCGGAGTGGCCTATAGGCAAACGCAGGGTTTTTTTTGGTTTCCAGGAAACCCGCCTCCTCAACCCACACCATGACCCCAATAGAAATAGTATATAATACAATTTTACTAGCGCTCATGTTCTACCCAGTATCACAAGTGATATAATTAGCACCACCTTTTAACATGTGTCCGCCAGTAATAAACACACCTGTGCACCAACTACACCAACTAGGAGATCTGGAAAACATGCACTGTTAGGGTTGCACTGATATAGACCATCTATAGGGTTAATTATTAATACAGTTATCCAGGGTATAAGGAGACCAATATGTACGTGTGTCCAGGGCACTGCTAGGTTCTTCTGCTGCTCCCCCAGACTCATGTTTTGCTCCTATGCGCTGAAATGGTGCCCACATGTGAAATAAAAACATTCAGCTCAGGCAGGATGGTCCTGTATACAGGATGTTGGAATTATGACATACACTACACTTTGTATGACGCATATTAAAGCTGGTTAAGTGCTACTTATGACCTCTTCATGTACTGTCCACACTCGCTCTAACATCATGCATTTGGAAACCCCCCTCTAGAAATCCTGCATTTGCCCCTGTAGCCGGCCAGCATTCCCTGGCTACCTCCTGGCCAATGCTAGCAAGGTCCCGTCCATAATCTACTGTCCATCTAAAGTATCTAAACACTGATATGTGGATGGCTGGTGCTATCCACCAATCAGAGAAAACTGAAATGAAGCCTGTTTGCACACAGAATAACAGTTGCCAGAGTCTGAATTAATTGTGTGGCTTCAGTGTTGGCACTTAACACTGTTACTGATTGTGTGTGGCGGTCCCTGTCAGATTGACAGCAGCAGCAGGCATAGTGAGTAGCAAAGGCAAAAATTTAAAAAAGGTTACCTGCGCAAACTATTGAATTGAGAACGAGTATGAGGTTTAATTATACATACGGATTAAAAAGTTATATTTCACAGTCAGTAAAAAGCAACTCTATTAAATGTACAATATAAAATACAGAATGCACATGTGCACAGTGCAAGAAATATTCATACAAATTGACATAAAAGTAACATATAAATATCCGTACTGCTTCTAGTGTTGAAATAATGTAACCCTTGATGGGTTAAGGAACCTGCTTCTAGCAAAAGAAAAAACGATCTATCCCAATTATCAGAATCAGTGGTGATAATATGCATCAATAAGCACTGTTCCTTATTTGTTCTCCCTAAGGGAACAACAAATGTGATTCCTGACCCACCAGCTTATATGTAAACTGGTATATGAAAAGTAAATAGATAAAAGCCACTGTATGGTGATAAAATTAATGGACTCGCCGGGCATCCAATGTTTAGAGACAGCAGGTACCTGTGAATCCTGACCAGAGTGCTAGAGGAACTGTGTCTGTGGTCTCCCTTGGGAGTACTGTGCCATTAGCCATGATAGGCATAATCTGATTAAACACCATATGCATACTGTGGCATTAGCTACCATGGATGTACTGGACTGTGGCATTAGCTACCGTGGGCGTACTATCATAAATACATTAACTACCATAGGTATACTGCAGGGTCGTGCAGTGAGGCTAAGCCTCTCCTTATAATACTCCTAAGATTTGATATAAAAATTATTCGAATAATACAAAGAAGATGTTTATAAGTTATAAACATCTTCTTTGTTTATTGTAATCATTTTTTATAGTTAACACTCAACAGCTTTGTCGAGTTCCCTTTGACTGCAGCACAGCAACAGCTCAGCCTCGCTTCTGTATAGTCAGACACTGCTTGTAGAGCTGAGGGCAGGGCCACACGACAGGCAGTAATCTACAGAGAAATAGAGCTAATAGAGTCATGCCTCTGAGTATGGGGGGTGTGCCCTTGAGCAATGATGCACACCTTAGATGTGTCATGTGACTAGGAAGTGCACTGCAGTGTTTAGAGATTGGAGCTCAGTCAGCAGCAGCAAGAGAAGACACAGTGATGCAGGTAGAAGAATCAATGGACACTGAAGCTTAGTATAGTGAGGGGAGAGTTACAGTGAGTAGGCAGTGAGACAGGCTCCCAGCACTCAGACCCATCTCCATGTGTGCCTCCCCAGACATTGACCTCACCACACTTCAATGGTATACTGTGGCATTAGTGAGGCATACTATCAATGAGAGATGGGGAGTTATCAGGTCTGGGTGGGTAGTTCTGGGACATTATTTTCATTGAGGGATTGTGGAGGTTATTAGGTCTGGGGGGTCAGTTCTGGGACATTATTTTCATTTGGGGATTGTCAGGTTGGGGGGCAGTTCTGAAATATGATTTTGTAAAGTCTGAGGGGGCGATTCAAATGTTCTGCCAGGCATGATAGCCACCGGCACTGGCATTTCTGCACGCACTCAGGAGGGTGCGAGCAGAATTGTGTCTGAAACACACTGGTTAGGGTGTGCTAACCGCAGATAGCACGCCCTAACCAGAAATTAAGATGGGTTTAGCCGTTTTACACAGCTAAACCTAGTCAGATAGTCATCAAAGAGGGCAATAATTAATTAGTGCCCAGAACAATTGAATAGCAAACTGGGCGCTCATTAATTGTCACGCCCAAAAAAACATTTGAATCGCCCCCAGAGACGGATAACAAGGAAGGAAGGGGGAATAGTCATATGTGGAGCATGTTGACAATTGAGGGAGGGGGTTGTCTGGTTTTGATGTCATTATAATTGAAAGAAGAGAAGCTGTCAGATCTGGGGTCTGATTGTTACTTGTGACACAGTCAGGTAAGGGGTCCCTCTCCTGGGGTAGATGGACTCCCTCTTTACACACACAGCAGCTGTAGAAACAGGATACAAGTCAGGGGTTCTCGTACAAACTGGTCGGTACCAGTCTTTATTGTGCCAAATGAATATAAACATAAACAAAACATAAGTCCTAGACTGGCTGGTCACTAGATACACAGCAGATTCCCTCTCTATAATAATGGTAGGGCCTATTGCCCTCACCATCAACAAAAAACATGCACAGTACTTACAAGGGTAATCACCAAGTGTCTCTGAACAGGCTAGTCTGCCTGCTCTCCCAGGTGTGAGACACTCATCCACAAACAAACCCAGCTTATATTACCCATTTCCAGCTGCAAGCCCTAATGAGCCTGTTACCAGGCTGAAAGGCCCAAAACCTGGAGTGGCCAGTGGATGGAGCCCTCCCTCTCCTCACATCCACACCCCCAGGACCCAAACCGGCTTTTCCAATAGCCGACACTCTGGTCTGCTTACAAAACAGACTTCTCCAGGGGTTTTTAGAACACATAAGCCAAAAGCCTAGGACAAATGTACCTGCCATTGACCACTTTACCAGTGCTTCTATCACATATCCCCCCTCTTTGTTTTGACCTGTGGGGTGGAACAACCGAAGCCTCCAAACAATGGACACATGACAAAGCATCTACATTGGCCAGCTGTCTTCCTGGTCTATGTTCTACCGTAAATTTAAAGGTTTGTAATGCCAAGAACCATCTCGTTATTCTCGCATTACTGTCCTTGTTTTCTGACATCCACTTCAGAGGTGCATGGTCAGTGATCAATCTGAACTTTCTTCCCACCAAGTAGTACCTGAGAGTCTCTAATGCCAACTTTATGGCTAATGCTTCCCTCTCGACCGTAGCATAGTGTCTTTCATGTACATTTAATTTCCGGCTTAAGAAGAAAATCGGGTGTTCTTCACCCTCTTTGCATTGGGACAGGACCGCTCCGATGCTGACATCTGATGCATCGGTTTGTACAACAAAATCTCTGTCAAAATCAGGGGTCATCAGAACTGGTTGGGTACATAACGCTATTTTTAACTCCTGGAAAGCCTTCTCTACTTCAGGCCCCCATTTCACCACGACTTTCTGTTTGCCTTTGGCAAGGTCATTCAGTAGGACTGCAATGGTGGCAAAAATGGGTAGAAACCTCCTATAATACCCAATGATCCCTAAGAAGGCTCTCACCTGATTTTTATTCAGGGGTCGTAGCCAGTTTTGTATTGCCTCAATCTTATTGAGCTGTGGCTTTATCAAACCTCTGCCAATGGTGTACCCAAGACATTTTACTTCTTCCATCCCCAGACAACACTTTTTTGGGTTGGCTGTCAAACCTGCCTTATAGATGGAGTCCAACATTGCTTGTACTCTGGGCAAGTGAGACTGCCAATCAGGACTATGAATGACCACATCATCCAGATAAGCAGCAACATACTGTCTATGGGGCCTTAGAATCCTATCCATCATTCTTTGAAAGGAAACAGGTGCCCCATGTAGCCCAGAGGGCAACATCTTGTATTGAAACAACCCCTATGGTGCAGAAAAAGCTGTCTTTGGCGTTCTCAGTTAACGGCACTTGCCAATACCCTTTGGTTAAGTCAAGAGTAGTTAAATATCTGGCTGTCCCCAGCCTTTCAATTAGTTTGTCCACTCTAGGCATACGGTAGGCATCGAACTTTGACACACTGTTCAATTTCCTGAAGTCATTGCAGAATCGCACAATCCCGTCGGGTTTTGGAATGAGCACAATGGGACTTGACCACTCACTATGCGATTCTTCAATTACACACAACTCTAACATTTTTTTAATTTCCTTCGACACATTCTCTTTGGGCTTCTGGTAACCTATAGGGCTTTAGGTTAACCTTAACCTCTGTTATGTTTGATGACCATTGTTTTCCCTGGTAGGTCAGAAAACAGCACCCTATTTCTGATCAGAAATTCCTTAACTTCCTGCTGTTGACTGGCTGACAGGGTTTTTGCCACTGTCACTTCAGGTACCATGGGCCCTGGGTTTACTGGAGGGGCTTGGACGGCTGACAGTGCCGCTCTATCATTCCAGGGTTTTATAAGATTTACATGGTATATCTGTTCTGGCTTTCTTTTCCCTGGCTGGTAAACTTTATAATTGACCTTCCCTACTATTTCTAGGATTTCAAAGGGTCTTTGCCATTTAGCCAAATGTTTGCTTTCGACTGTGGGAACCAACACCAACACTCTGTCCCCAGGAGCAAAGTTGCGTAAGCGAGCATTGCAGTTGTATACCCTCTGCTGTGCCTGTTGGGCCTGTTCCAAGTGCTCTCTTACTATCAGCACCACAGCAGCAATTCTTTCTTGCATTTGAGAAACATGTTCAATAACTGTTTTACACGGACTGGACTGCCCCTCCCATGTCCCTTTGGCAATGTCAAGTAACCCCCTTGGATGTCTCCCATACAATAAATCAAAAGGGGAAAACCCTGTGGAGGATTACGGAACCTCTCTTATGGCCAACAGAAAATAAGGTAACAAGTAATCCCAATCTCTACCATCTTTGTCCACTACTTTACTTAGCATGTATTTTAAAGTTTTATTAAGCCTTTCCACTAGCCCTTCGGTCTGGGGATGGTACACAGAGGTTCTTAATTGGTCAATTTTAAACAGGCAGCATAACTCCTTCATGATTTTTGACATAAATTTGGTACCTTGGTCAGTCAGGATCTCCTTAGGTATTCCCAACCTGCTAAAGACGTGGACTAATTCTCTAGCAATGGTCTTGGTTGACATATTGCGTAATGGTATCGCTTCCGGGTACCGGGTAGCATAATCCATAGTCACCAGAATATATTGATGGCCCCGGGTAGATTTCATTAATGGCCCAACCAAATCCATAGCTATTCTTTCAAACGGAACCTCAATAATGGGTAACGAAACCAGGGGACTTTTGAAATGTGGCCTTGGAGCATGATATTGACATTCAGGGCAGGATGCACAATAGTCAGATACCTCTTTATGGACCCCGGACCAAAAAAACCTCTGCACAATTCGCTCAGTAGTTTTCTGTACCCCTAGGTGGCCTGCCATTATATGACCATGGGCAGATCTAATACTGTTCTTCTGTATGCTTTGGGAACTATTAATTGTTCCACAATATCTTCCACCTTCTTAGTCACCTGATACAACAAATCCTGACATACTGCCATGTGAGGATATGACAAAGGAATATCGGGGTCTATGGGTTTACCATTGATCACCTTGACATCTCCCTGGCTTATACCAGAGTAGGGTCATTCATCTGCTCCATGGCAAAGACATATCTTCTGATCTCAAGATCAGGCAGGTGGTCCATGGGCTCAATAACACTCTCCACCTCAGTGGGAGGCACACCACTTGGCGAGCCACCATCAGGATCCACATTCTCTAGTTCGCCAATAATACTAGAAAAAGGGAACATCTCTGACTCTGCTACTACGTCAGTAACCCTCTTAAACGAGTCAGGGTGATTTACCTCTGTGCAAAATTGGCTTTCCCACAACTTCCAGAAGTGAGCAAAGTCCCTGCCCAATATTGCATCATACATTAAGCCCTGTACCAAATCCACAGAGACTATCGTGGAACCACATGGTGTTTCTATGTTCACTTCTGCAGTACCATAATACCGGGTATCCCCATGTATGCAGGTCACACCAACAGTTTTCTCCTTATGTTTCAAGGGGTTCACCAATTCAGCTTTCATAAGTGTAACCAGGCGACCAGAATCTAACAGAGCCTCTACTCGGTTGCCTTCTACAGTGAGTATACACATGTGCTTATCTGTCTCAATCTGCCGGTCAGCAGTACAGGCTGGTTGTGCAAAGAAAGACATTCTGCGGTCGACATGAGCAGTATCACATTGCATAGGTTTAGAGGTAAGCGAACAATTAGCCGCAATATGGCCGAAACCACCACATCGGAAACATTGAATTACATTAATATCTAGTTTTTTACAGGGTAGGAACCTTCCTGGCTTGGCTGGCCCGTCTTCAGGTCCCACACCCCCAGTCTTGAGTACACTCCACTGCCCAGCACCCTTCTCCCCTGGAACAGTCTTACCAGTGTCAAGGGGAGTTCGCCGATGTGCCATCGGGGATCGGTGGGGCACACTCATCAGCAACTTAGCCACCACATACCTCTCCTCCAGTTCAACTAGCTGGTCTGTGGACTTAAGGTCTGTATGGCTCACCCATTTGCGCAGAGACGCAGATAGCGATCGCAGATACCGGTCCATCACAACTCTTTCCACCATCTGTGGTCCTGTCAGCGTCTCGGGCTCAAGCCATTTTGTGGTTAGATGGACGAGGTCATGCATCTGTGAGCGTGGAGGTTTTTCCATTTGGAACTCCCAGCGGTGGACTCATTGGGCCCGAATAAATGAGGTGACTCCCAAGCGGGTTAGGATCTCCCGTTTTAACTTTGCATAGTCCTTGGTATCATCCAGGCACAAATCATGGTAGGCCTTTGTGGTTCTCCAGACAGGAAAGGTGCCACAAGACTTCCCCACTGGTCTTTAGGCCACTTCTCTCTTTTGGCGGTTCTTTCAAAGGCCGTAAGGTATGCCTCCACATCATCACTCTGGATCATCTTTTGCAGAAAGTGACTGACCCGTATGGTGTGAGTGTTAGTTAGAAGAGCAGGGAAGCATCTCCAGACCGGACTATAAGCTGTTGTACTACCTCTTTTATGGCCTGGCTGTTTTTCGCTATGGCCTGGTGGGTTTCTTCGATGGTGACTTGTTGTTGCCTCTGGGCTGCCTCCAAGGCCAATAGTTGCACTTGGGTGGATTCCTGCTGAGACCTGGTAGTTTCCTGCTGTAGTTTGGAACAAGGCATTAACCATGTCCTCCATTTTGTCCTGGGGTGTAGGTTGGAAGCAGAATCTGGCTTCCCTAAGCATCTGCAGACGCCACCTCTATGGACTTCAAAGGACACAACTTTATATCACCCTGACGAATTGGTATCTGTCCCTTTAAATTTTAAACGAAAAGTTTTCCTTGCTGCAAACTTCAGTGTGTGATTACCCGCATTCTCCACCAAATGTGACACAGTCAGGTTAGGGGTCCCTCTCCTGGGGTAGATGGACTCCGTCTTTACTCACACAGCAGCTGTAGAAACAGGATACAAGTCAGGGGATCTCGTACAAACTGGTCGGCGCCAGTTTTGATTGTGCCAATCGAATATAAACATAAACAAAACATAAACATAAGTCCTAGCCCGGCTAGGCACTAGCTACACAGCAGATTCCCTCTCTATAATAATGGTAGGGCCTATTGCCCTCACCATTAACAAAACACGTGCACAGTACTTACAAGGATTATCACCAAGTGTCTCTGAACAGGCTAGTCTGCCTGCTCTCCCAGGTGTGATACACTCAGCCACAAACAAACCCAGCTTATATTAGTCATTACCAGCTGCAAGCCCTAATGAGCCTGTTACCAGGCTGAAAGGCCCAAAACCTGGAGTGGCCTGTGGATGGAGCCCTCCCTCTCCTCACATCCACACGCTCAGGACCCAAACCGGCTTTTCCAAAATCCGACACTCTGGTCTGCTTACAAAACAGACTTCTCCTGGGGGTTTTAGAACACATAAGCCAGAAACCTAGGACAAATGTCCCTGCCATTGACCACTTTACCAGTGCTTCTATCACATAATGTAATAAACCATAGGAAATTATAATTTATTATTTATTTTACCAACATACTGTACAGTAAAATGGTCACTTTTTTGCAGAAATCAGTTGTGTATATGTAGCAGATTGGTTGTTTTACAGTTTAAATAAATGTATGTTTTAAATGTCAAGTATTTGCTTTTACATATATAGTGGGACTTTACTTACATGTATTAGTCATACTTGTAATGATATGCTTTGGTTTTGCAACCAGTGACAGTGCTTACATTTGTATGTTGATTTCAGATGGTTTGTAAGGGGCATATTTACTAAAGTGGAGATTTTTAGAAGTGGAGATATTGCCCATAGCAACCAGTCAGATTCTAGCTATTATCTTCTTTAAGGTGTTAGATAAATGTTAACAATAATCTGATTGGTTGCTATGAGCAACATCTACACTTCTAAAAGCTGCAATTTAGTAAATATACCCCAAAGAGAGATAGAGAACCTCAATCTGGGAGAATTGATGGTTAGACGAAATTGGGTACTTGTGCTCCATTTTGCGTGTGCGGAAAAAACTGTATATTCGGCCATATGAAGATTTTTATTCAGCTTGTGGTGGACCCGTCCCCAATACATCTGTTTGGTTTGATACTAACAATCATCATCATCAGCTTACACTTGTTGCAGAAGATGCACCTGGAAACAGACATATTTACGCTTACGACCAACTCTGCGGCCTGCAGTTCCATCAACACACCCTTACTGAACTTTACCTATGTGATATTGCCTATTACAGCCCAGTTATGTCCCTTCAGTCATAAGTGGAAATGCACTTGAAATTTGTACAACTCTGCATCTCTTCTACTTGCATAACCTTGGTTCACGCCCATTTTTCAACTGCAGGTAGAAAAGTTAGGGCCAGTTGCATGCCAGCCAGCCCCTGCTAACAATGCCGGTGATGGGCTAATGACTAATCTGCATCTTCATTGTGTTTCAAACCATAGTTGCCTACTTTTGAAAAACACTTTCAGGGAGATTGCAGATGGGAGTAGAATGCGCCACGAGCAGCGCGGCATGCTGTTGAGAGGGCGTGGCCCGTTCCGCCCAAGGGGCATGTCTAGCTCCACCTAGATGCCCTACACACACATTCACATTACTAGATGCCCTACACATACACACATTCACATTACTAGATATCTGCTGTCACACTTTCCTAAGCCACAGAACATATCTCTGGTAGAAATAAACTAATTAGGAAGCGGCCAGAGAGATCCGACAGATAACACAGAGACATCTGGGAAGCCGAGTTTTCCTTCATCAGCTCCACCAGCTGGGAGTTGTAGTGTAGCAGCATATAATGATTTATGTCCTTATAAACTACAGTAATGTATGCATATATATATATATATAATATATATATATACACACACACATATCCCACTATGCAGGCAGTCAGCATCTGTACATGTCCTGCACGGTGGAGGTTGATAATAAATCCCATGCTGGGAATGTGGTGAGAGAGGAAGAGGGTCCTACCTTACAATGTGAGGAGTGGTTGGAGGTTCAGGGCCTGATTCAGAGCCGGACGCTATTTGCGGACGCTCGTTCAGAAAAAGGGCTGGCTATTTAAATTAAGCGCTCGCTCTTTGCGGTCTGTTGACGCCTGTATGTCTGAGCGAGCGTCCAAAACATGCGCTCACTATTTTGGAAAAAACGCCCCCTGGCCGCTCGCATCATACGTCATCTCCGCTATTTATTTGATTAATCGAGTACATCGAAAGGCGTATGAACTGCTTGCAGTGCTTGTGGTAGCATTTTCCTACCGCAATCATGCGAGCAGTTCAGGTTAAAAGACAACCAAGTGACGTGGTCAATGACGCTGCTTTGTTAATTATGCACACCCTTAAAACACCCGTTTTGACCCTTTGGCACGCCTGCGTTCGGATCTCCACTCCCCGTTTTCAAGCACCTTCCCCTGTTACCACCCACAAACGCCTCATCCTGTCACTCAAATTAGCAGGCATTCGCTATTTTGCGAGCACACGATTTTAGACCGCACTGACTGGTTCGCGCATGCGTACTAAAAAACATATGCATGCACAGATGTGCGAACATCGCTCGGAGCGAACGAGCGGCAGCTTACGAGCGGCTCTGAATCAGGCCCTCAGGTCAGTAGTTGCTGGGAGAATTGGTTGGGCTGCTGGCTGTGAGCAGGCTGCCTCACTCTCCCTCCTATATACTGTATACTCCATTATATATATATCTTGTCACAGGCATTAACTGCACTCTAAACGGGCACTCACTAACAGCCATCCATGATTAAATGGATGGCTGTTAGTGAGTGCCCTTTCGGAGTGCAGTTAATGCCTGTGACACTCAGCACCACTAGCCACTATTCACTTCCATTTAATAATACTTGTACTTATGTTGAGCCAGGCCACCGTGGGAGGAGAAAAAGCCACCGCTGCTGCTGAACTGTGTACACGTGACCTGCACCTCTGACCAGAGCTGCGCAGCGCCGCTGTTTACAGATACCAACGATATCACTGCTGTCTAGCTAGCCACCGCTACCTACAACCCCGCGGTGGCTGGTCATGAGGTCCTGTGCAGTCCCCACCCCCGGAATTCCAGGACTCGCACATGCACAGTCCGAAGATAAAAAAAATAATAAACAAATCCGGGACTTGATGTATACTTTGCGGGGGGGTGGGAGGCTTCATTAAAAATCGGGAGCCTCCCGCTAAAATCGAGAGTAGGCAGGTATACTTCAAACTGGTGGGGACTCAGCAAAGTCTTCAAGATTTTGTTGAAGCTGGAAAGGGTCCCCATTATCATCAAAAGGAACCATACTGATAACGCCAACTATAGATGGTGCAAGTGGTGCAGTACAATTAAAAACAGTGGTAGTCTAAGCGTACCACTGTTTGCTAAATACAGAATGGACATCATAATCCTTTTGAGTACATTGTCTGTTGGAATTCAGTGATGCTACTCCCAGTCTCAGCTCCCTTCAATACTTTGTGTGCTGTGTGCAGTCAGTAACTGGGACCTGCACACAGCAATAAGCCATCAGCTTTGTGACTGCTGTAGATACTTAACACAACACCCGAGTACCTCAAACTGTGCAGATTCTTCCCAGAACTGCTGGGTTGGGCATAGGCCTGGATTCCTCCTCTGCATTGGGGTTGGCTTTTTTGAGTCTTCACTAGTTAGAGGGGTATCCATTTAGCCCCGAACATTGTTCAGGCGCTAATGGATCCCAAAAGTCATCCCGATACCGGCACTTAACGGGGCTAATTTTTTCGGGACCTGATGTGTCCCGAAAACGAATCCACGATAAGTGCTGTTTTTTCACCCCAAAATAGGCGTAAACACATAGGTCTGCGAGCTTATCATGTGTTTTCGCGAGATATATCCTATTATTTTGTTCAAAATAATAGGATAGGGTGAAAAAAAACGGTGAAAAACAGGTATAATCAATGAAAAAAAAAAGTTTTTCAATGATCGCGGGGATCCATTAGTGCCTGAAAAATGTTCGGGGCTAATTGGATACCCCCCTTAGTGGTTTTGGTCAATTAGTCTTGCACACACATTAGGAGGCCATTTAATTGATTAGTCTAATTTCTTTTTATAATGTCTTTCAGTATATTGAGGGCCTGTTACTTGAGCTGCAAGCTTAATGTTTTGATCCCATGAACTATTAATATCTCATGTTTCAATTTTACTTAATTTCCAAGAATGAAAACAAGTTCTGACAACAGCTCTTTATTTTAGTCTTGTGTTTGTTGATGGTCAGTAATCAGCCTCCTGAGGTGCAAGAAGAAATTAGTCCAAAGTCTGTTTTTTTGGGCACCCTGATGGGGGTTTGGGCACCCTAACCAATTCTTTAGAATGGTTTAGCCTCTGTGTGTGGCTAAACCCAGTGCTTGTGGCTGCAATATCTACTAATGGGCGCCCGAACAGTGAAACAATTGAATTGCTCTGTCAGACGCCTATTAGTATAGATGCCTAGCAGGGGCCATCTAAAGCAATTGAATAGCAGGGTTGGAGTCACAGCAGGTATTCTGTCTCCTTTGTTTATATGCTTTTAGAGGAGATGAGGTTAAACAGCTCAGACTGCAGTGGCGATTTCACAGCCATGACGAGCGGGAATGGTCTTGATTATTAGGTGCTGACTTTACCCAGCCCCTCCCTACCCTGTACCTTCCTCACCTGGCCCTTATCCACTCTGTGTGCCTTTACCCTGCCCTTCTCCACCCAGTGACTTCTTTACCCCACCCCTCTCCACAAAGGGCACACTGTGTCGCCCGCCACATCACTGCCAAGTTTCTGCCCCAGAGGGCAGGGCACACTTACCCTGTGATTAATCTGATGAGTGGCACCGGTTAGCCCCAGTCAGTCTCAAACTGACTGGCAGTCCCAGTCTTACATAGTGTGTGTCACTCAAAAGTAGTGATCCTGATGGGCAATTTCAGAGTCTCTAACAGAGTCTCTAACCCTGCCCACTGTGCACTGCTGTTTGTGCCCAGTGCACACATTACTATCTTGGGTGTCCAACCCCTCAACCTACAGTAACCCTCTAGTCGTAGGGAGTCACAAGTATTGCCGTGGAAAAAATTATGCATACTGCAAAAAAACAAAAATACATATTATGCACACTTTAAAATGAGAAATGCACAATTAGCATTTATGTCCAACACCGAATGAGGTCCTATATATTTAATATAAAAGTTAAAAAAACGGCATTAACAGGGAGAGTTAATTTAGGTCTGTTAAACTGAGCAATTTGACATCTCGGGGTCGTTTGCTATGTTACTAACAATTTCCAGCAAAGCAAACAAACCATCATGGTGGTTCATACATGACCATGGACCCCTTGCAAGATCTATTTAATGTTTTTCATTACCCAATATAATTGTATTCATGGCACTTTGCTTTATATATACCTTGCAGTCTTTCAAAGTTTTAACAGCAAAGTTTGGAATTGGTTAGTTGTATGGTCACTTATCTATATAATAAGCAAGAAAGTCTGGCTGTCCTTTATGCACGGCCAGAGTATTAGGTTTTTGCCCAGGTTTGAACTTTGTCAGAGCCACACACTGTCACACATTCCCATAAAACCGAGACACTCTTAAATTACATAGGTTCTGGGGCTGAGGTGCTGGCTTCATACACACACTGTCACACTCTGTCAGGCTCATGAGCAAATCAGAACTCCATATATTCCACTAGATACATTCAGACTGTGGCAGACTACATAATCAATCCACAATCTTTCATCCTGGCAAAGCTTAGCATACGGGTATTCTAAACAGCAGGGGAGATTGATCTCAGCCACACAGTGCTACTGCAGACAGACCCCCTTCTGTCCAGGAATAGGACTACAGTCCCAGCATTCCCAGCCTGATGGCAACCCTGCTAGCCACGGTCTTCAATATTGGTCTGCAGAGTTATTTCAGGAGGTGATTCAGCTGCGGATGCAGTGACAGGCATCGCACAGATTCACGATATTCAGGAATCTGTGCATTTGCCTGACCCATACTGCGCATGTGCAGTACGGGTCTGCAATCCCTCATGCAGTTAGGAAGCAGACTGTCAGAGATTTACAGTATACTGCCATTTCTGGGGGAGTACGGGGAGTTATTGGCCTCAGTTTACCAAAATGGAGGATTGTCCTCACTGCTGGGGAGGGTGGAGTGGAGCGGCTAGGATCTCCATTGGCTGATGGAGATTTCCTGGCTTCTTTTACTCATCTGCAGTGGCCGGCTTGCCTGACCCCATGGTCCCACAGCCGGCTGAAGGGATTACAGATGATGCAATGCTGTGTCCTTGGACACATGCAGGAGATGTGATGCCTCTTGCTGCATTATCATATTACAGCTATAGCAGCTGCTAACATGTTAGTGGCTGTGATAGCATATCCGTCTGCAGCTGAATCACCCCGTGTTCTGCAGTGAATTCTGACTTCTGTAAGTCAGTCGGCTGATATACCCCATTCCAAACGGTATCAGAAAACGCCTGTCTGCGTTGTCGCTTACTAATACTTTGCATACTTATCCAGGTTATAGGCGAGGACAATGTAAAAAAATTAAGGCTGCAGGTATACTTCAGGGTCCGGTTTTTAACCCAGGCAACGCTGTGTATCCCAGCTAGTTATTAATATAAGCACATATGAAGTAACCTGTGATATCTTGTATGATCATTTCTGCTCAGATTGATACAGTTTAATCTTTACCTAGCAGGGTAATTGATCTATAGTAATTGCAATTACCCTGCTGGTTAACAATTTTATATGAAAGTAAATTGGTTAATCTAATCCATCCTGTAGGTATTACTTCTATATTTATATATACAAACATAAGTTAGTTATACTATATTTTGTAGCTACTGTACCATTTATATTAACATTAAAAATATAATAACACTTTCATGCATTCAGAAATGAAACAAAGTTAGACCTCTGCTTTATTCTACAGCTTCAGACATGCAGAGTGCATCATCTGCCTCCGCTTCTCAATGCATGTATGGAACGTCTGGACAATACACCTCACAGGAAGCTATGGATTCTCATGTGCCGTCCGCTGATGCCAGGGAGATGGTCTCCTCCTTACCTCCAATCAACACAGTCTTTATGGGAGGGGCTTCCAGTAATGCATGAGATAACACTGCTAGAATAACAATAACAGTGTGTAATAAAGTTAAAAGCTGATGATTCAAAGGCCACTAAAATAGAACATTGAAAAGGAAAAAACACATTCAAATATGAAAAATAATCTTTGACTGAATTGTTAAACCTTCCAAAATGCTTAAGGAAAAGAATGTTTTTATGCAAAAGTATTTAGAGGTCTGAGACCTCTAAATATGTGCAAATCAACCATCTATGAATAATATATATTGGTATAAAATATACAGTACACATGCTATATGTACATGTACATTTGGCAATATTGAAAATTATCCCACCACCTTATTGCCTTATTACAGTGTTCTAAATAAATAAACAGATTAAAAGAGAGTATTCACAAATAACAATTCATTGACTGGTTTCTCACTGGATAATAAAGGTCAATTATGTGAGGTGCAATGCATTTATATTTGCACAAATATGCCTTATTACCTACCTTACATATACACAGAGTATGCCACCAGTATACCTATAGTCTGGGTTTCAGTAAAAACACTTTTCTGTGACCATTAGCAGGGGCAGCAGGAACTGCACTGGGTGTTATAGAGGGCATCCTTCTTCAACTTTAGCACAAATTCTTAGTTCAACTTTATCTGTTCTTGTCCTAACTGCTTGGTTTAATCTAATTTTTCTTAAATTAATTGTAGCAGGGAGGAGACACATGGACTGTTTTCATTACATGTATTTTTTTTCTGTGTAGAAATGTTTTTATAACATTGTCAGAAGTAAGCTTATCCATATTAGTGTTTGCTTGTATTGTAGCGACTTAACTAGACACATTCATGTACATGACCCACACAAGATAATACCTATCTGCCCAGCCATTCCCATCACAAGATACCAAATGTTGCACTTCAGATGTTGACATCTAGACCCACAACAGTCATAATTTGTATAATATCACAAATAGCATTCACAATATGGACTGAAACTGTTACAGATTTGTACATAACCCATACTTCAGGAATTTTTCAAATAGTTAGTACCTGTAACTAACTTATCTCCTGTTGTATCCATACTGACCAGATCCTGTGCAATACTGGCCATTAGGTAATGAGAAAACATCTGGAAGGCATACTATATTTCATTATAATTGTATCTGTAATTAACATGCCACAGATATTAATTTAGATACAGTAGACTGGAAAATATGCCATAGCGTAGTGGCTATCTGGCATGTACATTCTTTAAATTTAAATACTATTTCTAAGAATTATTTCAATATTTGATTATTCATGTATATATTTTAAATTTGTATATGCGTGTCTATTTGTAAAAAAAATATTTAAATATCTGTATTGTATAGTTCCTATTTATTATTACTAAAGAGTGTCTGTTTACTAGGGTTTGCTTGACACACAGTCAGGATATGTTTTCTACCTCCTGAAGAAATGTTTACAAGGTCATATTTACCTATTAATAAATTTCCAGCATTACTTCTGTTCATTAAAATGTCTCCTTTCTGCTTTAAAAAGGTTGTGTGTTTCATCCATTTAACATTCACCTGAAATGACAATAATCTGTGAATTCAGATATGGTTTATAATGCTTTTATAAATCAACATTTTACTCATATCAGAATTCTACATCTTTAATTTGGGAAATATGCAAATATAGGGGAGGACTAATATCTATTGTGGTGAGAGGGGTTGTCTCTCACCTGAATTGCCCACATTCTGGTGGAATCAGCTCCCTCCAAGGGAGGCTGGAGTGAAACCTGTGCATTCTGCATTAGCAGTGGAGGTGTGGAATTCCAGGTTTTCACATTTACACAGACCTAGAAGGAATAATCACTGGAGCACAGGAAGGGTTTAAAACTCTCACACGCCTGATGATCGTTGCCCTGATGCTGAGTAGCAGCCGGGAAGTAGGGACATAGTGTTGTATTGCCAGGGTCCAAGGGCTATGCTTGGAGAACATGCCCAAATTGTGGCTGCAAGCCACTGCTGATTGATTAGCACAAGGAGTGCTGAGACTTTTATGTTTGTTTGTTATTTTATGTTATGTGTCTGTATGTGTGTAGGCCTAAACTCACGTATGCTAAGGTGCAGTGCTTGCTGCTATTAAAAAGCCACTGCTTTACAAAAAATACCTGCCTCTCTGGAATCCTCATTTCAATACCCCGTGTTACACTATGTATTCAGTAGTAAGTTCACTCCACCCTTAAATTTGATATCACAAATTTCCATATCATACATGTGACAGCAATGACCTTGCTTTCTTTGTATAAGTTTTAAAATTGTATTCTCTCAGTTGCCAATACATACTGGGGTTTGTAAAAGATCAATACTGTTCAGAAAAAATAACATACAGACAGTCTGAACATGTTTCCATACAAATTGTAGCATTTAAACACTGTTTTCTGGGCATCCATAAATTAGCCACTGCATTCTTGCTCGCAGCAGAAGAGCCCTCTGCCTGTCTGGAGACCCGTTATGTCTACAATAGCTTAGACTTACTCAGAAGGCTAATGGCCATCTGATCTGTAGTCAATTTTTCCGATATTTATGGTTTTGTCCGTGAGCGGCAGATGTGAGATACTTTCAGTGGGCATCTCTAAGCACAGTCACTGTCATTGGCATATTTTAGCAATTACAATGGCATTTGTGTGCAAATCTGTTTAAGGCCCAGAGGATCTGATAAAAAATGTTTCATTATTAAGGGGCCTATGTATCAGAGATTGATGAGAGAGAAAATTGGGAGATATAACCAATCAGCTTCTAACTTACATTTTATAGGCTGTTTTTGAAAAATTACAGTTAGGAGCTGATTGGTTAATACTTTTTCTCTCACAATTTTATCTCTCATCAAGCTTTGATACATAGGCCCCTAAGTGTAGCATGAGATCTAGGCATTCTAGTGATCAGTTTTCTCAGGAGAATGACTATCGCAGAACTTCAAGTAATTTATTAAAGGTTTTGTATTAACCAATTGATCAGAGCAAAGCTTACTGCCATTCACATGGAGCTTCCTAGGGATGGTGGAATGACACATTTCATCAGGATGTTGTTTGTTTTAATTGTCAATGGGGCCAATGGAAGCTGGAAAGGTCAGGCTTCACTGGATCCCCAGCCAGGTCAAATCATTGTTCACATGGGTGGATATTAGCCGTACATGCCCATATCACTTCCTCCTTTCACTAGCAGTATTAGGCAGCCTTTTAAAGGGAGATAATATTGAAAAGAAGGTGAGTTTTCTCAGGGTCCATAGTAGAACTCTCAAAAATCCTTTAACGGATAAGTGTAAATAATTTCAACATTGATTCTAAATCATATAACTCAAGAAAAGACCAGCTGTAATGCAATGATTGATTCTGGGTCTCATTCAGTGGTGAACGTCAATCCAGGCCTTAATAGATCTCATAACACATTTCCAATGTGCGTCTTTATGCAGCGTGACTGCTTGTTTATGCTAATGTTGCAGCAAATGGGACACGTAGAGAGACGCCCACTAACTGTTTTGCAAAATTGTCACTTTGCATAAAAAGTCACACCATTGGCACCATTGGACGCGCATCAGTTGCACCATTGGACATTAGAGCAGCCATGTGGTTGCTCAGAATGTCCATCTGTACATAGCCTCCGGTGCCAGTGCAACTGCGATAATAGATACAGTCACTGGCCACGAAACGCCTACTTCTGACTACCACCTCTCTGTTACCACAAAGGAATGCCCACTGAATTTTTCCAAAATTGTTTTGTGTCCCCAGCTGTAACCATCGGTATGCATGCGCAGTGACCCTCAGACGCTTGCACAGTGACCCTCAGACGCATGTGCAGGCTGAAACTATCGCCCACTTGTGACCGAAATCAGCACTGCGTCTACCGCAGGCCCTTTGTCTGAATGTTAACTGGCTCAATTATTTTAAGTAATTTTATCCCCTTATTGTACTGAATCTCAATAACGTAAAATGCAAACTTCTTACCTGTTTCCAACAAGTGAGCTACAACAAGGCATAAATATTAATAGGTTTAATTGTTTGGGAGTTTTTTGTTTAATTTTTTGTTAGCTGAGCAAATGTAATATACAAATTAAGCAGATATAGTTGTCCAACTTTTAATTAAAGTATGTGCAAAAACATAAAAAAACATAAAAAAGTTGTAATGAGGTAATGGATTTTATTTACAATTATGTCAGACTTTTATTACACTCCAGTGGCTATGGTTATGGTCTAAATTACAAATTAAATGTTTAATAGTTAATTTTACTGTATTGTACTACTGTATATTTAAAAAAACATGCATCACAAAGTGAGACCTGTTCATTTTAATAAATGTTATGTATTATGGCACCATATGTTTAATATGCATTTCCTTTAGGCAGGTATATAGTTTTCTATATGATCAATAATGTACTTTAGACATTTATTGTCCTCACTGTTTTATTTTATTTCCTCAAACTAAACATGGTTTCTGGAAATAGGTTACCTCTTCCATTGATGGCACAGATGGATATACAATTTAAAAACACATAAAAGATTATAATAACCATATGAAATAGGAAGACCAACCTGCTTTCCTGTTGGCTCTGTTGATTATTATCCTTGTACAAATAATGGACCACATGTTCATTTCACCTTCAGTCGTGGCTGCTACATCAGAGGTTGATAAAGAACTAGAAATATAACATTTTAAAATAATGATAGAACATGATTTAATATTGTTTATTTTTTTCTCAGTCAGCTTGTTTACTTTTTGTCTTTGACTTGAACAAACATGTAATAATTTGATATATTACATAACAGAAACAGTTCACAAGAAATGGATTCTTTATTTTTTCCATTAATACTCACTATCAGGATCAATGCAAATGACCAAATATTATATATAACATAATTTGCATATGCAAATGGAACATTAAATAATTTGCTGAGCATGCTGGGTGTCTTTAACTTTGCCACACTCACATAGAGGTTTATGTGAGTGTTTGCTGCTTATAAGGTTTTGACACCAAAGTGTGTAATTATTCACACAATGATACTCTACGCCCTTTATAAAGGATGTAGTCAGCATCCCGGCATGTGGGATGCAGACGGACGAAATAACGGTGCCGAGATCCTGACAGCGTCGGAATCCCAGCACCAGAATCCCGACTACTGGCATTCCGAAGGTAAGTATCGAGGGTTAGTGGGAGGGTTAGGGTGCGGGTTTAGGGTTATGCATTAGGGGGAGGGTTAGGATTAGGCACTTGGGGGGAGGGTTAGTGTTAGGCACAAGCAGGGATGGTTAGGTTTAGGTTGTGGGGAGGGGGAGGTTAGGTTTAGACACTCGGGGGGAGGTTAGGTTTAGGCACCCGGAAGGGATTGCTAGGTTTAGGGTGCAGGGAGAGGGAGGTTAGGTTTAGGCACTAGGGGGGAGGTAAGAGTTAGGCACTTGGGAGGGAGGATTAGGGTTCGAGGGGTAGGTGTAAGGCTTAGACTTACCTTGTTCCTTATGGGTGTCTGGATTCTGACTGTTGGGATGCCGCTATTGGTATTCTGACCAGCAGCATCCCGACTGCCGGGATCTCATAAGCAACCCCTTTATAAAGTTCTCTACACAACATTATGTGGTTTGAACCTGTACATTGAAATGCATACTGCAAATGGAAGTAATGTTCATTCTAACCTTAAAATTGATGTAACCACAAAAAAGCTTCATGTATGAAAAAAATATTAATTTATAGGAACTTGATAAATTCCGTAAAAGTAGGTATAGATATTAGTTTTCACCTACTTTTGTAAAAATAAAGTAGTTGCCCCATTCATTAAACATGTATCACAGGAGATTTCAGAGAAATCTCCTGCTTACCTGTCATTCCCGAAGGCCTCTCTTCACAGACAGAGAAGCCTCTGTGCAGTACTCCACATTACTGAGTCATCTATCTGTATCAGTGTGAAGCTACTTGTCTTTTGCCCTGTTTAAAAATTGTTTTGTCATTGCCATATACCCCTGATAATGCCCTGTAAAAGATGAAATGCCTATGGTAAAGGTGCTCATATTTTGGCCACTTTATTTTGGGTTCAACTGTCGAGAGCTCACACCCCATTGGGTGCTACCGAGGCTAGTGATATCTACCCTTTATGGTCAGAATTCAGCACCTATCTTTACAAAAATGTTTTTTAAAAAATCATTGTAACTTTTTGCTCTATGCTGAATAAAATATCTTTTAACAATATTTATAATTTAGCCTTTGGCCTGTGTCTTAGTGAACTTTCTTTGATGCAAGAGTATATTTTCAGAAAACTCTAAGGAACACTATTATATTTTACAAACCTGTCTGATGATAGGAAAAAAAGTTAATCCTATCCTTCTGAATAATTGAAGAATCACTTTGAAGAACTGAAGTTAGAAAGACACTACATTCACGATCTAGGATTTATTCATTATCATGTTTGTATACTAAGCACAATCAATATTTTATTGTTTACCTTTTATAAAGTGGCAATTATCTGGTTCAAATCTTTGTAGCACTCTTTCTATTTTTATTTGTATGTATTATTTTTGGTCCTACTAATAGGTAATCTCTTGAAAGGTGTAGCTTGTTGTACTAGCATCATTCATTAGATTTTTATAAGGTTCACTTTTTCATTATTTCTGTGAATATATATGTATTTATATACTGAATATATATATATATATATATATTTATATTTAAATGCCGGGGTGCCATCCAAAGGGAATAAATATACTTGCAGTAATCCCTGGATCCCAGGAACAAGGCGGCACTCCTCGGATTTAATAAAGTGCAAAAAACAACTTTAATCCATAAACAATCAACGTTTTAAGGCCTCTAGGGCCTTTTCATCAGATTGTGGTATATCTTAAAATAAGATTGTGTTGTATGTGAGGTTTCATAAGTTGTAACAAATTATCGGAAAAAACCCGCACCAGGTAATATATATTAGATCTTTGAGGGGTGGTATTTCTAGCTATTCATATTCTTGATATTTTATCAACATATATTTGCTCCAAATTATCAGGTGCTACCCATTGATTCAGAATAAACGTATATAAAAAAACAAGAAACAAATGGGAATCAATTACAAATTGAGTGCACTCAAACCCTCTTAATAAAATAAAACGTAATTACTTTTATTAAATATGTTTAAAAAATATTTTAATCAGGCTCCCAGATATTAGTATATTCATTTTATGCTAGTTATTGCTCATATATTGTTTATTCAGATAGTTAACATAATCATGCCCATAATTAGGGCTTTATAAGTGAAATATTAAAAGAAAAAGGGGTGAATGAAAAAAGATATTAAATCCATACAAAGTGTGCACATAGAAAAATGAGAGGAAAATATGTGAAAAGTGAGGTACTATCATGACTGCTGGCAGCAGCCGCAGAACTAGTACTATGTTGCTGCTCCTGCTCTTCTATCGCCTGATCAATATCGACTCACAGAGCCCCTAGTATAGGCCAGGTGGCACCCTAATGATGTTATATTTTTTAGCACACAAGTTTTAAAAATTTTTTTAACTGTGCCTAAAGGCCCTGAGCACACAACAAACTGCCTTACAGCACCCCTAGTATACGGCAGATGGCACCCTAATAATGACTCTATACATTTTAATACACAGGTTTTATTTTAATTTTTTTAACAGTGCCTGAATACACAACAAACTGCTGCACAGCGCCCCTAATATAAGCTGGGTGCCACCCTAATAATGAAATTACATTTTTTAACACACAAGTTTTATAGAAACATTTTTTAACAGTGCCTGAAGGCCCTAAACACTCAACAAACTGCCTTGCAGCACTCCTAATATAATGGTGGCAATGACATTATATTTTTAACACACAAGTTTTATTGTAAATTGTTTAATTGAGCCTGAAGACCCTGAATACACAACAAACTGCCTCACAGTGCTCCTAGTATAAGGGTGGCACCCTAATAATGTTGTTATATTTGTTTAACACACAAGTGTTATTTTAATATTTTTCAACTATGCCTGAAAATGAAACAAACTGCCTCACAGCACCCCTAGTATACAGTAAGCCGGGTGGCACCCTAATAATGAAGTTATATATATTTTAACACACAATGTTTATATTACATTTTTAACAGTGCCTGAAGGCTCTTAGCAAACTGCCTCACAGCACTCCTAGTATAAGGATGGCACCCTAATGACAGAAAAAAATTTTAACACAAGTTTTTTTGTAAAATTTTTTAACTGTATCTGAGCACACAACAAACTGTCTCAATGCACTCCTAGGATTATATTTACTAAAAGTACATTTTGGTTGATTTTTGGTCAACGTTGGGTTGATTTTTGGCCAGTTTTGTGTTTTAAGCTCTAAATCACACATTGGTCAAAGTAAAAGAAAACTGCACTGGTAATTCAAAGCAATCATATACTAATAGAAAAAAGTTAAATGTAGAAATCTCTAGTTTATAGTTAGCAGTCTAATTCAATAATGTTACTAAATTAGATAGATATAATATTCAATAAGTAACAATGTTGCTAAAATCTATATAACATTAATTAGTAGCATAAAACAGACTTAATGAACATTCGGCATAAAGAATATCTTAAAACAATATAGAGAACATCTTAGTTATCACAGTAAATTATCATCTTGTAAATTGATCATATATGTTTTTAAAAAGTCTTATAGATGTTAGAAGTTGTGTCACAGTGTGAATTGCACATTTTGAGGCAGAGTAAAGAAGAATTGTCTGATGGCAAATAAAGTCTCTCCCTATATCATATGGGTGACCAGATCTCCCCGTTTTATGAGTAATTAAAAAGTATTCAGTTACTTGCTTCTTATTTTTCAGAGCTGAAATGTCCAACAATGCCCAAACTTCAATGCAGTGTATCGGCGGCTGACATAAATTTAGCCACGCTGGATCCCAGTCCTCGTGCAGTGTGCTCAGTCTGCAGGACCTGTTGGCTTAAAATGAAGCTGCTGCTGGGATTCAAATCTCTTTAAGCGTCTTGCCAATAGGAGGGATCGGTCACAAAATAATTGCTGTACACAAGAATTAAAGTGTATAGTCGACAAACGACGCGTTTCATCCACTACTATGGATTTTTTTCAAGCTGGAAATCTAACGTTTACTAACAGATGATTTTTGACATCTTTTTTTTTTTTAAATGACAAAAAATCACCTCTAAGTGAATGTGTGATTTAGGGGTCTATGTACTAAACAGTGATAAGTGACAAAGTGAAAAGTGATATGTCTGTGATAAGTGCCAGCCAATCAGCTTCCAACTCTCATCTCACAGGCTTTGTTTGAAAAAATTACAGTTGGGAGCTGATTGGCTGGCACTTATCACAGACTTATCACTTTTCACTCTGACACTTATCACTGCTTAGTACATAGACTCCTTAGACCCTGAAACACAAATTCGACCAAAAATGAATACAACATTGACCAAAATCGACCTTTAGTAAATATACCCCATAGTAAAAGTGTGGCAAAGATATTATATTTTGTAACACACAAGTTTTATTGCAATATTTTTTAACTGTGCCTGAAGGTTCTGGATACACAAAAAACTGCCTCACAGCACATTATATTTTTTAACACACGTGTTATTTTAAAAAATTTGTAATAGTGCCTGAACACACATAAAACTGCCTCACAGTGCTCCTTGTATAATTATTATTTTTTTTTTTTATAAAAAGTGAAGCAGTAGAACTTTTAAGTAACACTGTGCTGCAGTCCACTCCCGACAGCTGGCATCCTGAATGTAAATACAGTATAGCGGGCCGGGTTAGCTGTTAGCCACGGGGGGAGGGTAAGGTTTAGGCACCAAGGAGGAGGTTAGGGTTAGGCTGCAGACAGGGGGAGTTAGGTTTAGGCACCACCGGGGGGGGGAAGTTAGGCACTAATCGGGAGGGTTAGGTTCATGCACTAAGTGGGGATCGTTAGGTTTAGACACTAAAAGGGAGGGTTAGGGTGTGTGGGGGGATCAGGGTGCGCTGGGAAGGGTTAGGGTTAGGATACATGAAAGGAGGGTTAGGGGGTGAAGGAGGGTGGTTTAGAATACTTACTTCCCCTGTAGGGATCCTGAGCATCGGGATGCCACTGTCAGTATTTTGATAGCTGGGATCCCAACTGCCGGTGAGTGCTACAGCAGCACACAGCGTCTCTGGAGTGCCTCTTTAACTCAGTGCTCCTAATCAGTGCTCCCAATCATTTTTTTTTTTTTTTTACAAAAAAGTGCTCCAACAGCTTTTTTATTTTAGTAATAAACACAATGCTTCAGTCCACTCCTATGGCATTTTTTTTGGTGCCTCACAGTGCTGCAGACAGTCCACAGTACACAGTGCCCCTGCCTTAACAGTGCTAATAATCATACAAAGTGCCCCTATATACTGTTATAGTGCCCCTATATACTGTTATAAGTGCCCCTATATAGGCTTTTCCTGTCCACTACTCTTATTGGTGTGTATTCAGTGCTACAACCCAGTCCCCACACCTTCTCCCTCCGGTGTCCAGTGTGAAAAGATTATGAGGAGGGACTTTAATATGCATTCCATTACATGCGAGATCCGACGCTGGGTAGCTGATGTTTTGCCTCGTTCTGACATTCGAAAATGGTAGGAAGACCCCAACCATTGCTCAGTTTGACTTGTAACCCCTCTGGTATGTTCGGGTTTATATATAATAATCTAATAATTATTATATGTATATAATGTCTTAATAGCAGCTGTTATAACTGTCTTTGGCCGCAGCTTCTGTGTGTACATGTGCTAAGATAGCAGGAGGCGTCTTGTGCAAGCTTATGTGAGTCATTGCTTTGCCTGAGGATGTAGTATCAGATCATCTGTGAAAACATTGGCCATCTGAGTAACCCTGAGGTTACACTGTATGGCTGGTGTATTCACTCTTCCGGGGGCCAGGAAATCTGCTTCAGATGACATGGACCCGGGCCTTGGCACACCTAGAAAATGGGGGCAACACACTACCATTTTGTAAAATGGTCCCCATTGCTGTCCCAAATGCTTGAGGGCACTGCAAGCGATCTAGCAGAAAGAAACCTGCCCATGTACATGACTGATCCAGTACATGCACAGGTCTGTCATCATTTGTGTTGTACACAAACCATTAGTTTTGTGTGTACAGTACTGAATCAGGCTCAAAAAACATTATGTAGTTGAGATTATCACCAACATGGTAATAATTTTATGATCTTAAGGTTGGGATTTTTTTTTTAAAAAGCAGGATTTACAATTTCTATGGATGCAGAATAAAACATATGGAAATGTGTTATTATATACAAAACATTTTTTAGACTTATTTTGCTACTATGGGCCAAATGTAATAGGGTGAGAGTTTAGAAAATGTGAGAGTTTAGCAGTAACCTCTCACATTGGTTGAGTTTTATCTTCAAAATGGGAAAACATCTGAATAAGATTTTAAATCGTGAGAGTTTTTTAAGTCTAAAAAAACATGCAAGTTCACTCTGTTACTTTGTTTTTGGACTCTATTACATTGGCAAAGTTTAAAAAGTGTCAGAAACTCTCACTTTTCAAAACTCTCACCCTATTACATTTGGCCCTATATATGGATACTGCTATACTGGTTGCTCCATTGAAATAAATATTATTCATACACTAAAATTGAATAGTTCCTCATAGTGGCCTAGTAATCGTCAAATATATAAACAATAGCATTAGAAGAAAACTGACATAAACATGTTCTTTAAAACTTGGCTTAATCAACTGTACTGTAAGCAAAGCTATGCTACAGTATATCATTATTATCTTAAGAAAAACAAACAGATGTGTCCTTTCTTACTGTTGCTTCCATTGTGCCATATAGCCCTCTTGGTGCGCCAGGGCAACATGTGTATCTTATTCACATAAATAAAACACTGGGAGCAACAAATTGATGTGCAACATTTGTACATCTGTGTTTCTGAGCCTGTAAAACGGGCTCCAATGTGTGCTGCTGCATCTTTTCCCCATGCCAAGTTCAATTGTGCTTCATCTGCGACTTTGTACATCTGTAAAACTAATTCCTTTGTCATTAAAGATGCAACTTATTGTCTCTAGTACTGTGAGTGGATTTTCACTGCATCTGCAAACGTGCAAAATGTAAAGAATAATATGGTACGCTTCTACTCTCGGACTGTCTCAGTCATGCCAGGCATCCTGTGTCATATGGCATATGGACAACCAGTAAGTGAATATACATCTGCAATTACTTATGTGTTAAACCCTGTTGGATACTGCATGCCAGCTTCTAAGAAACATAGGGGTCAATCCAGTTGTCCGTGATGATCTCAGGAGTGCGAGACATCGTTGCAACAGTAGCACTTTATGGCAGTCTGAACTCGCACAAAAGTGATCACAGCCCCAGGATGTGAGGTTTGAGACTTCAGGTGCTGTTGCTAGCATTTTAATGTTGTGGCAATGGCAACTCACACCCTTTGCGGACAATTGGATTGACCCCTTAGTAGGTGTCAGATACTTAGTGGGGGAAATTCTGCCATGACCAAACACAATGTGAACAGTCTAAATAAAGTCCACTTTGTGTTGTTTCTCACCTGAGGGTGTGAGCAGAAATGCCAGCGCCGGCGGCTATCTTTCTCAGACAGAGCAACAATTGGGTGCCTTAGAAAAAAGCCACCAGCTATACAATTGAATCACCCCCTGAGGATGCTACAGTAGAAGTGCAACAGGATGAGGGGAATATTTGTGTAACTGATGCAGGCGCTAATGAGGATATTGATGAAAAGAAGGTTGATGATGAGGATGTTGTTTGTGTAACTGAGGCACTATTAGAAGCAGTTCTTGCCCATGATAAGAAGAAGGCCATTGTCATGCCTGGGCAGAAGATGAAAAAATCCACCTCTTATGTGTGGAATTAATTTTTACCCAAATCCGGACAACAATTGTTTTGCCATCTGTAGCATTTGTAAAGCCACAGTAAGTAAAGGTAGTGACTTTAACCATCTAGGAACCACCTTTATGTTACATACTTTGCAGCATGTGCATGAAAACTTATTGTCAAAATTAGAAACTTTTGCTAAAAAAGTAACAACAAGCAGTCCAGCATCAGCTGGCTCCCTTCTCTCTACTAGATGCAAGCACCTGCAATCTCCACCACCAACTCCTTCATCATCCATATCCTCTATCATGATCGGAAGTAGTCCTGCTTCCAATTTGATAAGGCTAACTGAGTCCTCTCCTGCCCAGGAGTCTTCTGCTAGCGGTGGATCTTCAACCCAGAAAGGGAAGAAAAAGACTACTATTAGTAGTAGCTTAAAAAAACTAATGAATGTTAAAAAAAATCCTTTGAAAGAGGAAGTAAGACAGCTGTCACCCAGTTGCACAGCGGATCACTGACGGCATAACAGCTATGCTGGTATTAGAACTGCATCCAATATCCATCATTAATGCAGTGTGTTTTAGACAGTTAATTGAGGTACTGCGTCCAAGATTACATGACTGTGACAGCCCACTGGGTGGGTGTAAAATACCCACCTTTATCAACACCAACAGCAGCAGCATCTAAGAAATACCAGCTCATTCAGAGGCAGGCTATTCTCTGTATCTCCGGCTTCACTAAGAGTCATACCGATATCAACCTCTTATAAAAACTTAGATAAGTTATTGTGAAATAGGTTACCCCACTTAGACTCTCCTCAGGATTTGTGATTTCTGACAATGCTACAAATATTGTGAGAGCATTACAGCTGGGTGATTTTGAATATGTCACATATTTTGCTCACACAATCAATTTGGTGGTGCAGAATTTTTTTTTAAAATGACAGGATGATGCAGGAGATGCTGTCTGTGGCCTAATAAATTTCGGGACATTTTTGGCATTCAGCAGGTGCATGTAGAAATTTGAAGCACCTGCAAGAACAGTTGAATGTTCCTTGTCACCAGCTGAAGCAAGAAGTAGTAGAATTCCACCCTTTATATGCTTCAGCGGATGGAGGATCAACAAAAAGCCATCCAAAGCTACACAATGAGCCATGACATAGGGATAATTTACCTTACTCCAGCACAGTGGAGAATACTATCCATGTTGTGCAAGGAGCTGAAGCCCTTTGAAGTTGTCACCTCTGAAGTGAGTTCAGACACTGCAAGCTTGAGTCAGATGATTTCCCTAATTAGACTTTTGGAAAAGCAGCTCAAGAAACTGAATGAGGAGCTGAAATTAAGCGATTTTGCTAAGTATGTCGGACTTGTAAATCAAGTCCTTATTTGCTTTGCCAGGATCCAAGGGTTGTCAGCATCTTAAAATCAGATCAATACATTTTGGCGTCAATGCTCGATCCTACTGTAGGTTTAAGTCAAATGCTGTGTCTTTCTTTCTAATGGACACATATCTGAAGAGCTGCAAATAGCTGTTGACAAGCAAGTTGTCAGCTCAAGCAGCATGTGACATAGCAACATCTCCTCCTTCAGTGTCTCTGGCAATTGCAGCTGCCAGGAAAAAACTCAGCTTTCCTAAGAGACCCACTGTTGATGAAGATGAGTCAACACAACATTTTGACATCTGGTTGGGTCTAAAAGAATTGCTGAAAATTAATTACACCGCTACTGCTACTTCATCTGATAAATGGTTGAGGATTATTTTAATGATAGTGTCCAAATAGCCATGTCAGACAGTCTGTTTGACTACTGGCAGGAAAAAATGGAAATTTGGAGGCCCTTACACAAACTTGCTTTGCTTAACTGAGCTGCCCACACTCCAGTGTGTACTCAGAAAGAGTTTTCAGCATAGCCGGAAACCTGTCAGAGATCGGCTAAGGAGGCTACTTCCTCAAAATATTAAAAGGTAGACCTTTACCAGCAATTATGTCAAAGTCCAAAGGCACCTGTAATTGTGGATTCCAGTGGGGATGAATTAATATTGTGTATAAATGATGTACACACTGATGAGGGTGTGGAGATAATGGTGATGACATCTTGATTCTGTAGAGCAGGTTTGTATGTAGATATCATTGCCAGCATAGTCAGCTGCCCATTGATAGCTTGTTTTGTGGGGGCCCAAACAAACCAATCACTTTAGCCAAAAGTGGCAGTCCATGTCGCTGAAGTGATTGGTTTGTTAAACTGTGCATGTCCTGTTTATTATATATAACACAAAGGTGGGTGGGAGGTCCCAAGGACAATTCCATCTTTCACCTCTTTTCTTTGCATTATGTGCTTTTTGGGGCATTGCTGACTGTCTTTTTGCATAGATGGCAACCATTTTTATAATTTATTAAACTGCCATCCTGTCTGGCACTGCAGTGCCACTCTGTTTCCTAAATGTGCCAAATTTAAAGTTGAACTGCCACAGCTGCGGAAATCGTCAACATGCGGTTGCTAAATGCTGAAAATTTCCTGAATTTTTTATGGCCACAGACTGTCAACCAATGGTAGGTTCCGCATGCTGCATTAAAAGAAGTAGTATAGCGAGAATAGCTATGTGGGGACAACCAGTTTTCTATAAGGAAACCAGTTTGTAAACTGAAAAAGCTATTGGATATGAGACTGCGTAGCCTTGTCTAGTTGGTTAATGTACTGTAAATGTCCCATTTTTTATAGAAGCAAGTAACTCCAGACTATATGAGGCAGTGTGGCCCGTCTTTCAAAATAGAGTACACATAACAGCATATTCTTAACCACAGCCAAGGAAGGAGCAGAACGATTTGCCCAATGTATTGCTATTAGTTTCTTGGCAACTGCTAAAATTACTGTCAGCAGTGGGATAACTGTGGATTTCCCAGGATCTAGGTCCTAGGTCACATGTAGAAAAATTGGAACAAATACACTCGAGGGGATTTTTGGTTAAATTTAAAGGGAATATAGAATATATGATTAACAAAAGACATAACTGTATTACAAAAAATTGCCACTCTTTCCACAAGACCAGAAATTATGGTAAAAGCAGCATCCTGCACCGAACATTTAGGACTTCTACCTGTTTATTCAGGTATCACATGCGCCAGCTGGGCTTGAGAGATGTTTGCCCTACTGTATGTAAAACTTTCAAATGTACTTCTTGTAAAGCAGCTGAATTCAGATAATTAAGGCAATGTTGTAACAAAGCATCTGGATACTCTATATATGGGATGTCTGCAGACCATTTCACACATGAGCGGAGCCACAGACTCTCTCTCCAAGGAGACAGCAATTCAGGATATAAATATCTAAGACTGTAAACATTCCAACATACCAAAGACAGAAGATTCTGTGTTACATCAGGGGTGTCAAACGAAGGCACAGGCTGTAGCTGCATCAGAATAAAGTGTCTGATTTGTAGCTACATTTAAAAGTGTTTATGTGACAAATTAAATTGCTCCTTCACAATAGAAAATGGCTGTATTGCACCACCTGGCGTATGAAAATTTCTCGTATGGCAGATATTCCAGATATACCAATCTCTTTACAACAGTGATATTGTCCAAACCAGGGCTGAAAAGAGGGTGAGTATAATGGAGTCATATATAGTTTATTGCTAGCCTGGTCCCAAGCTTTATAAACTGTAGGAAATATAATATTAAAAGTGGCCGCATTAGGTAACAGATGCTTGGGGCCATGTAATAGAGCAGTAGGGGAGTATGGATAAAATAATTCTTCCTCCAACTCCAAGTTAATAAAAATCATCTCCAAAACCAGTCTGTGATGTATCGAAAGAAGGCCGCCTGGCTAACAGCACTAAGATCTGGAATACCTAAACCCCCATCATGTTTTCATAAGTTTAGCATAAGCCACCCTAGGTTTTTTCCCTCCCCTCAAAAATGTGGAAAATAAGGAATCAACATATAAAGTATCTTTCCTATAAAGACTCAAAGGCAGCATCTGAAGTAAATATGACATTTTTAGAAAAGCAATACTTTTAAGTACCGCCGCTCTGCCAAAAAGCGACAATGGGAGGTACATCCAATTATCTAAAAAGTTAGAAATGGAGGCTAGAATAACTGTAAAGTTAACTGAATATAGATTATTAAGGGAGATGGGGATCAAATTGCCATAAATATTTGAGTGTAGTTTTAGTGATAAAAATTGTAATAGAGATGGGTAGTGACTAAATTTAAAGATATCACCAGTGAGGGGGAGCATTTTCGATTTGTGAAAATTCACTTTGTATCCTGCAAAAGAACCAAAGCTATCAATAATAGAAATTATTGCTGGTATTGAAACCTGTGAATTGGATATAAATAATAGCATGTTGTCCGCGAATAACGCTAACGTAACTTCAAAATGACCTACAAGAATACATAATAAAGTGGGTAGGTTACGTAAAGCAATGCGAGAGGCTTCAATGTCAAAGCAAAGAGTAACGGTGATAGGAGAAAACCTTGACAAGTGTCTCTCCATATTAAAAATGAAGGGGATAAATAGCTATTGCTCGCCACTTGGGTATAATAGTACATATGTAAAATATTAAGCACATTTATAAAGTTCTCTGGAGCTCCAACCGGCTTAAGGTTTCAAACATATTATCCCACATAACTAAGTCAAAGGCCTTTTTGGTGTCTAATGATAATATAACATTGGTATCAGGGCTTCCAGAGCTCTCCAACCATTGCATAACAGTTAAAACTTTTCAGATGTTTACCACATTGTGATGCCCTCAAATAAACCCAGTTTGATCTTTATGAATAAGGGATGGTAGAATAAATTGTAATCTATCTGCTAAAAATTTCATAAAGATCTTATAATCCGTATTAAATAACAAAATCTGCCTATAAGAGCTGTTCTGGATCACGTTCTAATTTGGGTATAACTTTAATAATAGTTACAGTAAAAAGGAAGGGGTTGGCCTGAGAGGATAGCATTGTAAACCGCTTGTAAAGGCTCACATATTCTAGAGAGAAGATTTTATAAAAATCATTAGAAAGGCAATCTGGACCTGGTGCTTTGCCTGATTTCAGGAACTTAATAACTCTAGCTATTTCCTATGCTGTAATAGGATAGAACAAAGAAGAAATGTGATCATCAGACATCTGCAGCAAATGCAAAACCTTCTAAAAGACAGCCTTCTCCGATACATCTACTTGAGGGTTAGAAATTGTGTATAAAAAGCCTGAAAAGCTTCAGTAATTTGCGCAACTGTAGCCACCACAGAACTATCCAGCAGTTGAATAGTTTTTATAATACAGGTTGAGTCTCCCATACGCAAAATGCTTGGGACCAGGGGTATTTTGGATAACGGAATATTCCGTATTTTGGAATATTTGCATATCATAATGAAATATCTTGGGAATGGGAGCCAAATATACACACAGAATGCATTTATGTGTTATATACACCTTGTACACACAGCCTGCATGTAGTTTTATACAATAATTTCAATAATTTTGTGGCTCAAACAAAGTTTGTTTACATACATAAAATTCAGTTATGTTTCATATACACCATATACACACAGCCTGAAGGTAATTTTATACAATATTTTTAATAATTTGTGCCTTAGACAAAGTTTGTGTATATTGAACCATCAGAAATCAAAGGTTTCATTATCTCAGTCATGCCAAAAAAATCCGTGTTTCGGAATATTCAGTATTTTGGAACATTTGGATATGGGAGACTCAACCTGTAGTGGGTGGGTGATGGCCTCTTAGCAAATTATACAGTAGCTTACTAAGTATGTTGCCAAAATGATAAAATTTTGAATATTTTTGAAAAGTAAATTTGGATTCCATATGGCTGAGCATATTATCGAATAAGGTTTTCTGATGCAGGTACGCTGATCTATTCACCAAGAATAATTTATATAGTTGGTAAGCTAAAGTTAAAGTTGCCTGGGTTTCTAAATAGGATGCCTGGACTTGTTTATCCCTATGCTTACAATATGCCATTATTGCCCCCTAATGACAGGTTTAGAAGCTTGCCAAAAGAGAAATGGTGTGTACCACTAACATTCCAGGTTGTTATGTTTGTAGTCACCTCAAGCTTTTTAAAGTATATTGCAAAACTTCATTGAGTTTGAAAGATGAGACGGGAAGCGCCACTGCTGAATTGGCCCCCTATCTAAAACACATGCCAATCTAAACCAACATAATGCGTGGTCTGACTATCTTAGAGGAAAGTACCAAGCAAACAAATATTCTGACATCAATAAATAATCAATAAGTGAGAGGGTGCCATGCACTGAAGAAAACCAGTATAATCACACTCCAACGGATGACACGCCTTCCAGACATCCACCAAATGTAACTGTTGGGAAATATAGGGAATCCCACCTTTGAAAGAGGAGATCGATTAACAGTGGAGGTATTCCTATCTAAATACAGAGAAGATTCTAAGTTAAAATCTCCAACAGAAGCATCCAAATAACCATATAATTTAGTAAGTAATTGGAGAAAGAACGTCTTAGAGTATACATTTGGAGCATAAATATTACATAACAAATATCTACCAGAGACAATACTAACATCAATTATCTGGTATCAGCCTTGAGGGTCTTTCACTACTGAATGTACTGTGGTGGCATAGTAATTCTTAATTAATATCACAACTCCCCTGGCCTTGGATGTAAATGGAGCTGATGGTAGGACAGACCACCGCAACATATTCCATTTAAAATCTCAGGGAGTAGAAAATGGGTCTCCTGCAAGAAGGCAATATCAATATTAAGTTTCCCAAATACAGTATAACAGGATATTTTTCCTGTTCGCAGGAGAATTGATGCCGCACACATTCAAAGTAGCAAAAGTAAAGCTAGACAATGTGATCGATTAATATGTATAGAAAGTTTCATAATAACCAGTAATAAAAATAGAATGTTATATCAAAAATTACAGATGGATAAGCTACCAACTTCCCATTGGATGTGAGGAAACAAAACATATGAAATACACACCAGGTAAGGAGAAGGGAAAAACAGTCACAGACAAAACGAGATAAAACATAATAGAGACATCATCAAGCAGGGGTTTAGACAATATTCCAGATTCCTGCGTAACATAGTAAACAAAATCTTCCACAATATGGAGATAAAAAGTAGTAGTAGCGCTCAAGAAATGAGGGAAAAGAGTCCTAGTAGGCCTCTGCAATTAGCAAAATAGTATAAAAATTATGGCAAACATACACACATTAAATGTTAAATGTTAGGTCGAGACATAACATGGATTACAAGTGAAATCCTGTCAAGAAAACAACTCAGTAACATCAAAAACAAATAGATACAAAAGTGAACCTCAGGAAGGTAAGGCATGTTACTAGTTAAAATAACACTGTCATCTCATGGGTCTGCTGTGGCATTGGCAGAAGGAGAGGACATTCCAGATGCAGATTCTTTTGGAAGAAAGCCTTCCACATCAGTGACTGTAGTAAAGTCCTTAAATGTGTCCCCATCAAAGACTCTCAAATGATGAGGGTATAATAAAGCAAACTTCCTATTCATCTTGACCAAATGGGTACAGATAGGTGAAAATTATTTACGAGCCCGAGTGACCTCTGCAGAATAGTCCTAAAAGATATGAAGTTTTGTATCCTCCCATTTGAGGTCTCTGTGTCTTCTTGATGTGGACCACAAAATTTCCTTATGTTGGTACAGGGCCGTAGCTAGGGTAATGCAGCCGGTGCCATCGCACAGGGCACCACAGATCAGGGGGCGCTGTTTGGGCCTGTCAAATTTCTGTTTATTATCATTCTCACTTGTAGCTTCCTCTTATTTCATCCCCAGCATTTCCTGGCCTCCCCTATATCTTCCCTGGCCCTTCCCCATAAGGCCCTTCCCCTTTTTTGGGTGCATTATGTCCCTTTGAAAAATGAGGGGGGCGCCAATGCTCTTTCTGGCACAGGGCACCAAAAAGTCTAGTTACGGCTCTGTGTTGGTAACTCAGGCACTGGAAAATCACCACACGGGGTCTTCTGTCATTGGTATCATGAACCGGTTCCATTCAATGAGCCCTCTCCACCACCAAGCCCTCGCAAGCCTCCTAACATCTAGCAATTCAGGCAGAGAGTTCTGGAGAAGAGAATAAAGCACTGCCCCTTTAAGAGACTTTGGGATGCCAACAACATCCAAGTTGTTTCTCCTCAACTGTTTTCCAAATCATCTAATTTGTTAATAAATTGATGGTGTTCCTTCTGAGGAGAAGCAGATGTAGATTTCAAAGCAGACACATCTTGGAACAGCTCTCCCATTTTATGATCAGAGGGAGTGAGCATCTGAAAAAGCTGCTTGATTTGTGACTTAATGTCCTGGACTGCCTGGGAAAACCTAGCAGAATGAGAGTCCATTATGGGGCCCATTGTTTCCTGTATGGCTCTCACCACCTCTCCATAGGTGACTGGGGAGTCAGAGGCTAATGATGCAGGAAGAAAAACAGCTCTATCTGAGAGATCCTCCTCTTGAATTGCAGGTGCAGATGCCATCTTAGTTTCTGGGCACTGCTTATTCGAATGGCTGCTCTGCTGTTTAGTCGACACCCAATCTGGATAACATGTCTCCATATACCATAGGAGGTAAGCGCTACCAGTCAGTGGTAGGGATTACACCAAATGGAGCCGAGGCGGTGGCTGTGAATACAAGTATAGTCGGGGATAGAATGGAGCTGTAAGGACTGGCATTTGCTCGCATAGAAGCCATAAACTAGAAGTCTGCTCCTTTAATTTAAAAACAAATCTGAACAACCAAGTTTATTTTGAAGGCAAAACATGGGACATGTTCACCCCGTTGTAATGCTATCCCCTCCTCCCTCATAAATTTGCTTCAGAATAAAAAAAAATAATTAAACTTATAACCTAATCAGTCCTTACTTCCTTTCCCTGCTTTTAACTACATACATACACCACCTCTTGCAGGCCTCTGATCTAGTTCTTGATAAATGAAAACATTCTTGGTTTCTAATATGGGGTCATATAGTTTATTAAACTGCGATCCTGTCTGCCACTGTAGTGCCACTCTGTTTTCTAGATGTGCCAGGTTGGAAGTTGAACTGTCAAGTGTTTGTGCTACCCACTGCTGTCACTTAGCGTAGTCAGCCAGCTTTCTCGGTGTAACCTTTTGGCCTAAAATGGATGAAAACAATATTGTGAGTTGGTCAAAATTGCCTGGAAATTATTGGAAATTAATGTTATTGAGGTTTATATATACCGTATGAACAAAAACAGGTATAAATTATGTAATTTTAGCTAAATTATGTAATTTTAGCTGTTTTTATAATTTTTTTGAAAAAAAAAAGATTCAAAACCAATTAAAACCAAATTACTGTAGAACCAAAACACGAGGGTCAGCGCACATCTCTAGTATAAACTATTGACTGATCTCAGCTTCTCCATTCTGTACTCAGCTGGACCTAGATTTATATTTATAAACACTCAAAATTTTCTTGCTAAATAATGCGGAAACTTTGTCTTGTGACTTATTTCATAAACTGGTTCAAATAGGACAATTTCCTGTAGACTACAGCAAACAATCAGATATGAGCATTCATCAGCCTAACAAGGGGAAGATTGTCATATTATCAACTATTAGGCAAGCTGTAGCAAGTGACTGGTGGTACAGCAGCATCAATTCACAAGTTATGATCATGTGATCATTCCATGATAAACCCAAAGCTTTGTTTTTATTCAAGATAATCAGAATTATAAAGATTATCTCAACTGTTGTCAGAGATGTACTACTGTCTTTGTGGTTGATAAAGATGTTCAGTGCTACCATCAGAAATTGTGGGGCCCATTACATTTGAAACAGCAGGCTCACTTCCAATTTTTCATTTTTTTTCTGCCTTCACCCCTTAAGTCTACTGTTGTAAAATGCAGCATGTGTCATCAAAATAATGACTGGCAGTAAGGTAATAGGAACCGGATGACATCATAATGAGGCATAATTTGAAATGTTAGGCAATACAGGTTGGCATAATATGAACGGGGCACTGTAATGTGGCATAATGTGTACTGTGTGGCATAATGTGTACTGACGCCACTACAATGTGACATAATGTAAACTAGGGCACTACAATGGTTTATAAAATAAACTAGAACACTACCTTGGTTCAGAAAATATATTAGGGCACTACTATTGGGCATAAAATTAACAAATGCTGCAGAGAGGTGTCTGTTGTGATGGGGCCCACAAAGTTCTGGGTAGGTACCTGATTCTACATATAAACGCACTTTAACCAATAAATGAAGTGCAATATTAGCTGTATTGTGTGTTATGAAGCTTTTTTGTTAAAGCTCATTTACTTGTTTACATCTCAATAAGAAAACAAAGATACCAGTTTTCCATTTTTTGTCAAGACAGCCCAGCTTCTTAGACTCAAAAGTTACCGAGAAATTAGGATATACAAATATATGCATATATTTTAAAGTTATATACGATGAACCACAGATGTCATTACTGAGACAAACAATTTACTTCTCGTCATTGGTAAATTGTTTAATATCCAAAACTCATCGGCCACTGCACTCGTCCTGTGTGCATATAAAAGCAGTGGTGGAGGATTGAGGATTGAGTGGTGGAATCTTCCCCCTGTATTTAAACACCCATCGCCGCTTCTATATGCACACAGGACGGGTGCAGCAGCCGGTGAGTATTGGATATTAAATAACTTACCACTGACGAGAAGTCAGCGTCTTGTGCATGCTAGAAACACAGCAAGTATCTCTGGATTATATCTAAAAATAACAATTGAGATAAAAAAGACTAAATTTGGAAACAACACTGATACTTTAAAGTGATTTTATTATCTGGGCACTGTTATTGGTAATCATAGGAGTCCACGATATTTATACTTATATACACATTTTTTTCTGGTTGAAAGCCTTTTTATTTTATTATTTTTTATTCTATTTTTTAACTTTTTATTTTTAACCATTTATCAATGTATAATATACTGCTATTGTATTGTGAGGTATTTATGTGAGTGCATCTATGTTTAGAAATCGGTATGTTTATATTAGCTATTTCTCTAGTAATGATCTCTTGAATACATTTAAAATATATCTATATGGTTTAACCCCCTACTAACGCAGTCTTTTAAAAATTTTTAGTGATTACTGAGACAAACTGAGACTTAGTATTGCATACAGTAGATAATAATATTTAAAATGATTCAAAATCTCCCACTAAAGTAATACCCCTTTTCCACTGCTGCAATAACGGTTCAGTGGAAAAGGGGCTAGGGTTGGATTCCCGAGTAGCGAGCATGGTTGAAGAACGGAATGACCTATGTACCCTGCAGTGTGAATGGGTGACCTGGGTCATCCAACCTGGATCCCGTTCACATCATTGGGAGAGCCGCATCCCGGGGCTTGGAGATGATGCTATCTTCAAGCACTGGCAAAGGTAAGCCCCAGCAATAGCCCGTTTCCAGCCTGCGGTGTAAACGGGGTTCAAGCTGCTGTGACAAGGTTTGAAACTCGTGTTTAGTGTCTCGGGCTGGACCTGGGATTTTGGTGGAAAAGGGGTATCATTCTTTTTTATTATTGTTTTCAGCAGTCTCTAGTAACAAGGAATATGGTTTACATAACAGATTTGGATTTTACAAAATTTAAACATTCTGTAATAGGAAGTGTGGTGGGTACTGAATCGATATCAGCTATAAAAGAATACTGAGCTATATTTTTCTATCCCATCTGCCAAAAATGACCCTTACACCATAACAGATGGCGTTAAATGCAGTGATTATAAAAATCCTGAAGTTAAAATAGTTTAATTACAAAGTCAATACCACCTCCAACCTTTGCTGAGCCTTTAGTGTAAAAACAACAGACGGTATAAGGCACACGGCAGGACAATATTTAACTAGAACTTTGCATTAGCGGCTTTCCTGCCGTCTTTGAATGTTAAAGATCACCTGGTTTGAGGTTTATTTTATTAACCAGCTCAGCTTACACAGCATGTATTTATTTATTAGATGCATGAAAACAACCCTCATTTCTGTTATTTATTATTATATTAAATAAATTTATATAAATGTTTTATTTATTTGATTGTTGTTGTTTTTTGCATTCAATGTACTGTATAATATGAAAGTAATTTTAATACATAATTTAGCTTTTAGTAAATTATATCTGTACAATGCTGGATAATCTCATCATTAGACATAATACATATTACAATTTCTTAGTGTTGTCATTATATGCTCATTCACTATAAAAACAGTATTTGTTTGATAAGGGATAACATGTTACTATGGAGTTCCAAGACGTAAAAAAAACAATTATTAAGTGTTATTTAAGAACTACAAATAACTTGGTTCCATTATGTTTCTAAATGTGCTGAAATGCTAATACTGGTCCTAGTGCTGTGGTCTTCAATCATTTTATACCTGGGCTCCCCCTGGCAGTCCATTTGCATAATTTGTACCCTAAATATTTGCAAAAATAACATTTGTAATGAATGTAATTACTATTAAATGTTTAGGTGCTGCTATATAAAAGCAATAAATATATAAATATGTTATAAACAAGATTTTAAAATGAATGGCACAAGAATAAAATTAATTGTATGGATAGATAGATAGATAGATAGATAGATAGATAGATAGATTTCATATTACCTTTTAAAATACATTTTATAATGACAATAAAACTATAGTCCACATGAACTAGTATTAGTATTATTGGAATTTTTTTAAAATGGTTTATTGAAAGGCTGCATAATAAATGACAATAGAAATTTGAGACAGAAATACAAAAATTGTAGTGATGAAATACTAAGTCACAATTTTTTTTCATAAAAAGCATCTTAAGATGCAGCACAGATGGTGTAATGTTAGCATTACTGCCTCACACCACTGAGGATGTGGGTTCAATTCCCACTATGACCTCAACTGTGCGGAGTTTGTATATTCTCCCTGTGCTTGTGTGGGTTTCCTCCGGGTAGTCCGGTTTCCTCCCACACTCCAAAAATATATTGGTAGGTTAATTGGCCCCCAGAGATATAGATTCAAAGCTCCATTGGGACAGGGACTGATGTGAATGGGCAGATATTCTCTGTAAAGCGCTGCGGAATATGTGTGCGCTATATAAATAACTAATAATAAATAATAAAAATAAATAATAAAAATATCTCAATGGATATCGGCGTCCACACTCATTATTTATATACATTTCTAGAGAGTTCATGTGGAAAAGATGGGAAACCCTAGGTACTGTAGCATTAAAGCCAGAGTGGGTACAGTAGCGATCCATAGGCCAGTATAGTCAAACCCCGTAAGCTAACCACAGTGATACCAAAGAAAGATATACAGGGGCAAACGCAGGATTATTATGGGGGGTTTCCATATTATATATATATGTGTGTGTGTGAATACACATACATACTTATATACATACTGTACACACACACGCATATAGACATACACACATATATACACACACACATACATATGTCACACATACCTTACATGCACACACATATATACACACTCCCAGGGCCGGATTAAGATTTCTGGGGCCCAGGGCAAGTAATTTGTGGGGGCCCCTATCAATAAAATTACATTATGCCATACAGTGTCCCCATTATGCACATTATGCCACAGTGGCTAGTATAAACATCATACCAAACACTGTCACACAGTCCCCACAGTATGCCACACAATGTCTTGATATTATGCCACACCCTGCTCATAGTATGTCACACAATGCCCCCAGTATTAATAGTATGCCCACACTGCCTTTCCTAGTATTAATATTATGCCCCACAGTGCCCCCTCCAGAATTATTATTATGCTCTGCAGTGCCCCAATATTAAATGTTATGCCTGACAGTGCCCCCTTCAGAATATACCCAGTAATATTATGCCCCACAATACCCCCAGTAATAATATTGTGCCCTTTCCAGAAATAATTTCATGCCCCCAGCAATAAATATTATGCCCCATCCAGAATTAATATTATGTCCCGCAGTAATAATATACAGTGCCTTCACTATGTCATATAATACCCCCAGTATTATTCTCCCCCCCCCAAGTACCCCCAGTATTATGTCCACAGTGCTTTCTGTAATATAATTATGCCCCCAGTATTAAAAATCATAGTGCCATCTCCAGAATTAATATATAACATATATATGCCTCCCAGTTAATGCCCACAGTGGCCCCTGCTTTATTACTTTTATCCCCACAGTACACCACATCTACAGAGCCCCCAAGTACTTACCTTTTGTGGCGGGCTCCTCTGATGATAGGTGGACGTCCAGGACAGGCTGCCGCTGCTTGTGAATGCACAGTGCATACAGAGCAGCTTCCGAGTACCTTAAGCATTGTGGACGTGATGTCACGCTTCAGGGACTCGGGAGCCGCTTGGTATGCATGTGCCTTCAGCAGCAGCTGCAAAATCACAGCGCCAGCCTTGTGAGTGATCGTCTGAGACAGCAGCTGCTCTCGGTGGCTCAGAGCAATCTTGTGTGGGGGCCCCTTGTGTGTGGGGGCCCCAGGATGACCGCCCCTGTCGCCCTGCCATTAATCCAGCCCTCCTATGTCACATATACTGTACACAAACAAACTTACCTTACAGCAGATCTGACAGGACCTAGCAGGCTGGCAGCTTGTTCTTAAGCTCTGCCCCCTTTCGGCAAATTGCCACGATTTGGGGGTCATTCGGGCGGGGCCAAATGACTCGATTCTAATGAAATTGCGTCATATTGGCTCCGCCACCTCCATATTGACCTGCGAATCATGGCAAGTTGCCACAAGGGGGCAGGGCTTAAGAACATGGTTCCTGCACTTCAGTCTATCAAGGGGGGTTTCTGGATACTCAGAAACCCCCCCTGCATGCGCTACTGATATATGTCCCAAGATGCGCATTGTGGAGTGATTTCAAAAACAATCTCTAATTTATTGTTGATATAATGTTGAACAAAGATCCAAAACCTTTAAACATTGCAGCATTACCACATGCAATGTATTAATTCTGCCTCAGATTGTTTATACTTAAAACAATTACAGTCCTGTGAGAAGTTGTTAGGATTTTTAACAAGCTATGTTACAGTATAGTCTAATAATGACAGTGGTACAAAGATAGCCCTTTTCATGTTGTAACTTTAGTGATCACATTTTTTATGGTCGAGATAATAGTCATCACTACCTTGTTCCATCAATCTCTATAACAGTGTCAGAGCAATGTACTGGTGGAAATGCAGCAACATGATGGCACAAAAGTATTGAAGGACCAAGGTCTAGTCTGCATTTTATGTACTTGTTTTGCTGTTTTTGCTCTTACTGTTATTGGGCTTGATTCAAAGGTGTGCCCTATGTTGATGATGCACGCAAGTGGTGCATGTTTTCAGTCTGCTCATGCATCTAAAGGCCCCCATACATCAGAGATTGATTGCAGCAATCGTGCATTTTGCAATCGATTGTGTATAAAAATCTTTCCATTTTTCAATCGATTGTGGCATCTCTGCAATCAGCAATCGATTAAAAAAGGGAAAGCTTTTTATACACAATCGATTGCAAATTGCACGATTGCTGCAATCAATCTCTGATGTATGGGGGCCTTAAGTCACACTGTGCATGCATCCCAATGGTCACCGCCAAATGCAGCAGAATTAACTTAGATGCAGAGAGAGGCAATTTTGGTGGGCTTCCTAAGTGGTAATAGGGGGGTTGGCTATCCAAACATGGGAATGTCGTGGTCAGCAACTGCATCTTTTGCTGCAGTTTCACTGATTGCGGCTGCCATGTTCCTATGGACATTCTGTTCCTCCATAGAGCTTGTGCAATGTTAAATGGTGCAACCAATTTTAGGCAGATGGTGCATCTTCATACGTAAAGCGGCAGATTAGCGTCGCAGCCATTGGATGTCTCTGTACAAATCCCACTGTCTGTGGCATTAGTATAAAGACCCAATCGTGGTGGCATAAGCGGGCACCTCTGAATCAGGCCCATTGTGTGCGTGTGTGTGTGTGCACTCGTATATCTATCTTTCTGGGGACTTGGGACAGACAACACACCTACACTGGTGGGACATATAGCATGTGGGGACCTGAAATAAGGTCCCCACAATTCGGACCCTTGGAGGTGATAGAGGAGGCATGCCCCCATGATCAAGCATAGAAATTGGACATCTCCCCGGGAACACAATTCCAAGACAGATTTGGGTGTCCGTGTGCATGCCATGTTGGGTGTGTGTATTTGTGTGAGCTCCAACTTACAATTCCATGGTAGGTGGCATCCAGGTGGGTGCTCCCCAGACCCTATTGCCCCCAGTCACAGAACCCAAAACCAGGCAGGGCTGCGACACTCTGCCTGATCGGTCCCAAAAAAACTTGGCCAGGTCCCCTGCAGGTGGGATGCGGAGCGGCACCCAGGTGAGCCTGGCAGCTGGGAGAAGTGGTGGTTCAGTCAGCAGGGAGGCTGGGCGGACTCCCCAGGGGGCTTAATAGTTGGATTTTCCCACCACCGGGGCAAGGAGGTCAGCCTGCAGCTGGGTCCTTTTCCAGACTTAATAGTCAGATTTTCAGGGCATGGAAGTTCACCTGCAGCCGGGGTCCCTTTACAGGTAGGTGGGCTGGCATCCCCGGGGGCATCCCTCCCTTTCACCCCCAGCCTTAGTGGTTCCCCATGCAGGCAGGTCTGCGACATGCTGCCCAGCAGGTCCCAAAAAACTTGGCCGGGTTCCGTGCAGCTGGCACACAGAGTGGCACCCAGGTGAGCCTGGCACCAGGAAGAAATGGTGGTTCAGTCAGCAGGGAGGCTAGGCGGACTCCCTGAGTGGCTTAATAGTCAGATTTTTCTAACCCCCAGGTGCAAGGAGGTCCACCTGCAGCCAGGGTCCCTTTTTAGGTTTAATATTCAGATTTTCCCACCCCTCCCTGGCAAGGAGGACCACCTGCAGCCAGGGTCTCTTTCCAGGCAGGAGGGCTGGCATCACCGGTGGGCATCTATCCCTTTCACCTCCAGCCTTCCTGGTTCCCCATGCAGACAGGGCTGCGACACACTGCTCGGCCAGTCCTGGAGATCTTGGCTGGATCCCCTGCAGCTGTCACATGGAGCGGCACCCAGGTGAGTCTGGCAGCTGGGAGAAGTGGTGATTCAGTCAGCTGGGAGGCTGGCTGGGCTCCCCAGGGGGGCTTAGTAGTTGGATTTTCCCAACCTCCAGGGCAAGGAGGTCCACCTGCAGCTGGGGTCCCTTTCCAGGCTTGATAGTCAGATTTTACCACCCCTGCAGGGCATGGAGGTTCACCTGCAGCTGGGGTCCCTTTCCAGGCAGGTGGGCTGGCATCCCCAGTAGGCATCCCTCCCAGCCTTAATGGTTCCCCATGCAGGCAGGACTGTGACACACTACGCGGCCAGTCCCAAAAAAACTTGTCCGGGTTTCCTGTAGCTGGCATGCAGAGTGGCGCCCAGGTGAGCATGGCAGTGGGAATAAGTGGTAGTTCAGTCAGCGGGGAGACTGGGCAGACTCCCCAAGGGGCTTAATAGATGGATTTTTCCACCCCCCGGGGCAAGGAGGTCCACCTGCAGCCGGGGTCCCTTTCCAGGCAGGTGGGCTGGCATTCCCAGTGGGCATCCATCAATTTCACCCACAGCCTTCCTGGTTCCCCATGTGGGCAGGGCTGTGACATTCTGCCTGGCCAGTCCCAGAGAACTTGGATGAGTCCCCTGCAGCTGGCATGCGGAGCAGCGCCCAGGTGAGCCTGGCAGCAGGGAGAAGTGGTGGTTTGGTCAGCAGGGCAGACCTCCCCAGGGGGCTTAATAGTTGGATTTTTCCACCCCCTGGGGCAAGGAGATCCACCTGCAGTGGGGGTCCCTTTCCAGGCTTAATAGTTGGATTTTCCCACCAACCTGGGGCAAGGAGGACCACCTGCAGCTGGGGTCCTTTTCAAAGCAGGTGGGCTGTCTTCCCTAGTAGGCATCCCTCCCTTTCACTCCCAGCCTTCCTGGTTTCCCATGCTGACAGGGCTGCGACACGCTACATCCCACATGTGGCAGCGGCAGTGGAGCCCACAGAGATGCCAGGGGAATTTTTTTGAAAATCTCCTCAGTTGCTGCAGTGTCACCAGTTGGCCACTGGGAGGCATTGCAGTGGGTAGAGGAAGAGTGGCCCGCTGCATCTCACATATGGCAGCCGCAGTGAAGCCCACAGAGGGGCCAGGGGAATGTTTTTGAAAATTTCCTCAGTTGCTCTGTGTGACCAGTTGGTCACCAGGGGGCACCACAGTGGGTGGGTGGAGGAAGAGTGGCCTGCTGCATCCCGCATGTGGTAGCAGCAATGGAGCCCACAGAGGGGCCAGGGGATTTTTTTTTTAATTTCCTCAGATGCTGCAGTATCACAAGTTGGCCCCTGGGGGGGGCACAGTAGGTGGGTGGAGGAAGAGTGGCCCACTGCATCTCACATGTGGCAGTGGTGATGGAGGCTGCAGAGATGCCAGGGTTTTTTTTTATTTCCTCATTTGCTGCAGTGTCACCAGTTGACCACCAGTTGGCCACAGGGGGGCACCACAGTAGATGCCCACCTATATGGAGCCCAATCCTGGCCCCAAGACTCAGCTGTTTCCCCTTGGAACTGCACCAATGGAAGTGTTGATGAGGCCGATCTTCCCCCCTCCAGGCTGAAATCAGCTCCAGGACCCTGGGTAAAGATTGCGCAGGTGTCCCTAAAGTGGGTCACACAGCAGCAATTGTGTGACCCTGGCAGGAATTTCTTCAGGAAATTTATAGAGAGAAGGGAGACAGTCAAGAGACAAGGGAGACATCAATAGAATTATGCCCGAATTGAGTTCCAGAGAAGGGTGCCAGTTTGTGTGCATATTTCTCCAGCCTTGATGGAGCCCACATTGATATGAAAATATGGCTGGGCCCCTGGACTTTAAATGGCTTTTTTTCAGCAACGGTAAGGCCTAGAGAGTCAGTTGAGGTGTCATTTAGAAGTGGGGCTCAAGTGCTTCAGCATGCCATGTGCTGCCTTACCTTCTCTACCCAGGAAAAGTGGCCCCAGGGGCCGAACTTGGAACTGCAACCCTGGAAGTCCAGGATGAGTATGGATTTGCCGTGATGTCTGGGGGAATTCCTCTGACGGAATGATAGGAGGCGAGGTGCAGGGCAACAGAAATTGAGAACTTGGCCGTATGCCCAGGTCCCTGCACAGGAGGCAGAGCCAAGGTGAGTTAGGCCTGAAATCCCCGGTGGACATCCCTTGCTCCTGGTTCCCCATGTGGGCAGAACTGTGTCCCGTAGCCCGGCCGGTCCCAGAGAACTTGGCCATGTCCCCTGCAGCTGGCATGAGTATCTGTGACCAGGTGAGTCTGGCAGCGGGGAGAGGTGGTGGTTCAGTTGGTGGGCAGGATAGGGGGGACTCCCTAGGTGGCTTAGTAGATGGATTTTCCACCCTTCCCTACTTGCAGACAGTTTTTCCTTCCAGGCAGCTGGCCAGGCATCCTCGGCTGGCATCCCTCACTCCCGATTCCCTGTACAGACTGACCTGCATCCCGCAGCCTGGCCGGTCCCGGAGAACTCGGACGGGTCTCTGGCAGCTGGCATACGGAGCCTCTTCTGACAGAGGCTTACTTACCTGCTTCACCCTTGCAAAAGCGCACCCGGTGGCCGAACTAGGAACTGCAGCCCTGGAAGTCCTGATGAGGATGGATTTGGACCCCTTTGGCAGGGGCATTCCTCCAGGAGCCTGGATAAAATCAGCATGCACACCACGAAAGGTGGAGCATGCAGCGGCAGAGCCGTGGCATCCAGGGGAATTCCTCTGCTGCAATGATAGAAGGCAAGGTGCAGGGCAACAGAAATTGAGAACTTGGCCGTATGCCCAGGTCCCTGTACAGGGGGCAGAGCCAAGGTGAGTTAGGCCTGAAATCCCAGGTGGGCATCCCTTGCTCCCAGTTCCCCGTGCAGGCAGACCTGTGTCCCGAAGCCCGGCCGGTCTTGGAGAACTTGGCCGGGTCCCAAGCAGCTCGCATGCGAATCTGCGACCAGGTGAGTCTGGCAGCAGGGAGAGGTGGTGGTTCATTCAGTGGGCAAGCTGTGTGGTCGACTCCCTGGGTGACTTAGTAGTTGGATTTTCCTCCCCTCCAATCCCCTTCCCCATCCGCAGCCAGGTTCCCCTTCCAGGGAGCTGCCTAGCATCCCCGGCTGGCATCCCTTGCTCCCGGTTCCTCATGTGGACTAACCTGCATCCCGCAGCCCAACCAGTCCTGGAGAACTGGGACGGGTCCCTGGCAGCTGGCATGTGAAGCTTCTTCTGACCAAGGCCATCCCTGGCTTTCTGCCCGCCGTGTGCTTCCTTACCTGCTCCACCATGGAACAGTGCCCCTGGTGGTCCATACTGGGAACTGCATCCATGGAAGTCCCGATGAGGATGGATTTGAACCCCATTGGCAGGGGCATGGCTCCAGGGGCCTGCGTAAACTCAGCATGCACACTGCAAAAGGTGGCATGCAGCAGCGTTGCTGTGATGTCTGGGGGAATTAAGAGGCAGTGGCTAACGGTATTCTGATCAATGTGGTATCCCACATCCCGGACGGGAGGGTCAGTCACTCGGCCAGAACCTAGGGATACTGCTGAATAATGGGTAACGTGACCCTCCTCCAGCCCACTGTGTCTGGGACCTCTCTATGTGAGGGTGTCAGGTGTCCAGGCACATCAGCCTTAAGCTTCACCCATCCCTGGGACAAAGCCAGGCTGGCCCAGTCTGACTTCAGATGGCATGGTTTGCTCTGCCTGCCAGCCCTTCAGGGGTCTGATGCTGCTTGTGGTGTTTGGGGAGCATCAGATTTGCATATGAGGTGTCCTTCCCAAGACCCTGGTGGAGCTCACAAGCTCCCTGGTACTGTGTGAGTATTGACAATACCCTGGTGTGGCGAGGTGGCCGGGAGGAGAGGTCAGCCACTCACCAGCTGGCCATATAGCCTCTGTGTAGAGGACCTGGTGTGCTGCCCACTGCTGGTTGGTGTGGCAGCTGCATGGAAGTTTCTGGTGGGCCCACATGGAGGAAGGCAGACTCCTTGGGGGAGAGCAGGAGATGAATCTTGCAGATGAGAGATGTGAAGATGTGAGCATAATCGATTGAGATGAGTCGGTAGGAAGAGTGGGAGGTTTAACGAAGGGAGCCGGTGGAAGTTGCATGCCATCAGGCCAGCAGGCTAGAATGGAGTGGGCCCTGCCATTCCTCTTACTCCGACCTCCTCCTTGGTCCACCAGCCATCTGCTGGGGCCTGCTTGGTCCATCTGGCCTTCTTCTTGGAACCGCATAGGTGTGTGCCTCCACCTTTTTTCTGTGCTGGCTGCCTGCATCTGTTTGGGGACTGATGTGTTGAAGGTCCCTGGCCTTCTTGACTGAGAGCTACCTGGTTGATCCTACTGAAAGCATATTCTTATCTCAAAGATTGAACCATGCTGCCCGGAATCCTTCCACCCTTGTTGATGGGCCTGGAGATGCAGAGAGAAAAAAAAAGATGTGATGGGAGTGGGCTGAAGAGGTGTGGCTGACCTGGACCCATTGCACCTGGCATGGCTTCTGAGAATAGCACCTGGCATGGCTTTCGAGAGGATAGCTGTTGCTGTTGAGTGATGGGAAACCAGGACGGTTGCCCCTGTGTCACCTGGGTGATCCTGGTAGATGGAGGTCTCTGTCCCAGGAGGATTGGTGTCAGTATCACCTGGGGATGGAGGCCACTGTGAAGGAAGAATGGAAGACAATTGCTGGCTGAGGATTCCTCTGTGGAAAATGACTCCAAACCTCATGGACCTGGTGCATTCACCTTGAAAGAAAACCATGCTGTGTCAGGCCAGGTACTTACAAAAACAAGGGCGTATACCAAAAAGAACTATTGTCTATGGTGCGTGTAGCCATTCTCGAAGATTGCAAGGCATGTGGAAGCTGTCCACGGCAGCCTGAGGTAACCCGAGCACTGAGCAACCCGAAGTTCTCAAGGGAAAGGCGGCTACATCTTGACCTGCTCTGCAAATGGGAAAACTATGCCCATAATGCCAGGGTCTTGCATGATGGCAGCAGTGTCCTTCTTCCATGCAAGCAGCTGGGCGAAGCTGTGGCTCCCCAAGACTTCATGCATTGTGTCCACTGCCAGGGCCTTTTCTCCAGGTGACACCTAAGAAAGGACTAGACAACCCCAAACCTGTCAGGACCAGGGTACAATCCCTCTACATTTATGCCAGCCCTGTTTCACCAGATGTTGGCACCGGCCTCTGGAAGGTGCTGTGTGACATGATTCATGATGATGTGGTACCAATAATCAAAGGTGATCCTTGCATGATGCAGTTCGGTCTCCATATCTATAACAGGCTTGGATTGGATGTCACTAAGCATGAGTATATTTGGCAGAAGCTTTGAGAGGTGGGGAGATTGCTGTTGCAAGCCAAAAACGTTACTCCACTGCGCAGCAAGGAAGAGTTCATCCACCCTGTGAACTTCCTACATGTAATTTGTGCTGTAAGGAGCCTGGCTGGCTATGATGAAATGACACAAACCTTCCAGGTACCCTCTCTGGCTCTGAAGGTGGGCCACAGTTTGCAAAAGATATCAAGCATGGTTGAATGTCAGGCAGTTATGGAGGGGCATGCCGACACTGTGGAGAGTGCTTGGGGCTACAGAAACTTGTACAAGGCAAGGTGGAGTGAGCTGATTTCAGCTGCAGCCCTGAAGACCCTGTAAGAGAAAAAATGGAATGCTCCCCCCCTCCAACCTTTCACCGATGATGTGAAGTGGATGCACCTGTATCTCCGTGACAGACAGTGGGAGTACCTAGAGGGATTGTCCTCCCACCCCACCATGAAGCAGTGGTTGCTGCTGGCCAAGGTAACCCTCACACAGCTGATCCTCTTAAACTGCAGGAGGGAAGGTGAGGTCACAAAGATGCAGCTTGTCTTGTTTGCATCTCGGCACACTGCTGACTTACAGGGTGATGTGGCGCTGACCCTGTCAGAGCTGGATAAGAGGCTATGTCAGCATTTCCATATTGAGATTCCAGAGAAGAGAGGCAGGAAAGTTCCTGTCCTCCTTTCCCCATACATGCAGAGGACAATGGAGGTCCTGACAGAGAAAAGGGCAGAGTGTGGTGTCAGTCCTGCAAGACCTGCCGTTTTGTCGCACCTCAGGGGATCCGACTGCATTTGCCTCTATGCTCAGGAGTGTGGGGCCAAGCATCCGGAAGCACTCTCCTCTACCAGGCTTTGGAAACATGTGGCCACCCTTTAGAGGGGCCTGAACATGAGCAGCACAGAGATGGATCATCTAGCTGACTTCCTTGGGCATGATATCTGGGTGCATCATCAGTACTACCGCCTCCCTGAAGGTACTCTGCAATTGGCCAAAATAAGCAAGTTCTTTGTGGCACTCCAGCAAGGCAGGTTGGCTGATTTTAAGGGTCGAAGACTGGAAGAGATCTCCATCGATCCCAATGGTAGGTATCATGGGTCCATACCTGACTGGTAGTTCCATGGACTGGCAGTCTAAGGGGGCTGGTGTGACTGGGGACCTCTGTTTATCTCTGTATTTCCAGAACCAACCCAGCTAGCCAGCAATGAATCTCTGGATGAGAAAGAGAGGCAAGTCAGTGCAGTGCCCATGGAGGATGGAGATGCAAGTGCCGCAGCAGTGGTGGAGAGACATGCCCCTGTGGCTCCCAAAGGTATGTATTATTTTCACATCTATTTGGCCGATGGTGGCGGCAATGGTAGCGGTGGTATCTGTTGGCTTTGTGGGTGGCTAAGTTTCTCTCCTGCACAGGTGACTGCAAGGGTGCCAAAAAGAAACCGTGGAGCAGTGCAGAAGTAGCAGCTGTTGAGAGACACCTGATGCGGTACATCCTCTCCTGCAAAGTGCCTGGCAAAAAAGAATGTGATCCTGCCTCAGGGCTGAGTCGTAGGCTCTGAAGATTTGGAACTGGCTGTCGGTCAAGTACTACACAAAAAACCGTATTACTGCTATCATGAGAAAGACTATAGCCTGAATAAAAATTTCTGTTGGTCAAACAGAAAGAGCATCCTCTTTCTTTGGTAAAACGCTGTAGTGAACATAGCAAAGGGCATCCCAATGGGGTAGGAATACCTAATTAGGTCCCCATGAGGTTCAATGGTCTCTGGTCCCTGTCATCATACTTCTATGGTACATAGAAGCATGCACCACCAGCATGCACCAGCCTGCTGTTCAAGCTGTTGGGGGTGATATGAAAAAGGTGTCCCCGTGAGGGAGGTTCCAGTCATGGTTCCTTAGAAGGTCACAAATACAAGTATGTGTGTGTGTGTTGGGGGTGGAGGAGTGGTTATTTGTTGGTAAGTTTTGACATAAAAAAAGTCCAGACAATTTTTATTTTGAATAGAACAATTACCATAGTTCATAGATTACCAGCAACTGGATGTTGGCAGAGATTCGGTAACACTCCATAGAGAGAGTTCTGGTCAGGGCCTTAGAGCTTAGAAAGCGGGGACAGGCCTGGGTACTGGAGGGGGCGTGTCCAAATAGTGGAGGCATGTCAATGCTCCCTACAAAATAGCTATAAACAAGCTTCTCAGCTAGGGGAAGATACAAGGGTGATTGCTCCCTTCTCTGAAGAAGCAGCAGCCTCCCTGGACCCTCTGCATCCCAGGAAACAGCAATGTGTGCTGTGCTGGTGAGAGAGGCTGCTGTCACTGACAGGTTAGAAGTGTTACTGGGTGGGGGGGTGAGAACATGCCCTGGTAATTAGTACCTCCTCCACCCTTTCCCTCAGAGCCCCTGGTTATAGTAACTCTTCTGAACCACACCTGCATCTATGGAATATACTTTATTTAACTCAGCAATAATCATTATTAGTACGTTATCTAACAAACAGCTATTTCTATATAAAAAATATATTTACATGTAATAAAACATATTTTGTTATACTTGCAAATGATAATTCCTCATTAGATGGATGTGCAGTGATGCAGAGGTATGGTTTGTAATCCAATCTCAGGGCTTGATTCAGCATGGATCACAACTTCGATCGCAGCTGCATAATCTCACGCAATGAATCTGTGAAAATATGCTAATGTCTGCCACCCGTCAGCCTGCATAGAGACGCCCACTACTGCTTTCTCACATCTGTAATACCTCGCAGTCCTGTGTATATATCGGTAGTGAGTACTCAAGCTGCGTATGCGATCGCAATTACTAATTTATGGACGCCCATGCAACAGCTTACAAATGGACAGGCACGCCTGCGTTTCTGTAACCACTCCCCCGTCACCACTCCTAAGTGCTCACGGCCTGTCACTCACTCTGCGATGGATTCCACATTGCGTTCGTTATCAAAGTGCAATCACCACACTCATGCAGTGCGGTGCATACACATGCGCATTACGCAATGATCGGCCTATCTGCGTATGCAGTTGCAATTGTGAAACATGCTAAATCAGGCCCTCAGCATAAATTTTACAAACCAACACAATCATATAAATTCTTTGGAAGGTGCAAAACGTGACATGAAGAATGGTCTATTACCCACAAGTTAAGTGGCTGTGTTATAAACAATAGATAAACAGTGATGACATCTACATGTTCCACTGCAGCGGGAGAGAAGATAGAGGGATATGTGGTAGTGCCAGGCAACCATAAAGATAACTTGCATCCTGAATTATAGCAGTTATAAGGATTTATGTGTACATAGCTTTACTAATTATACAGTGTTCTTTCAGAATTAGTAAAAAGGACTCTCTCACATACAGGGGCACCATACATGATTTTAATAGCCCATGGAAGTACACTGGAGTGATCTTCATTTCATGTGTTCCATTTTTATTTTTTTATGTCTTTATAACAAATCAGAAATCAGATTAACCCAGAGGTACCAAAACGCAGTCCTCAAGACAACCCAACAATTCAGGTTTTAGAGATATCCATGGTTGAGCACAGGTGGTTAAATCAAATTGACTGAGGTACTAATAAATTCACCTTTGGTCAAGCATGGATATCCTTAAAACCTGGACTGTTAGGATGCCTTGAGGATTGAGTTTGGGAACCTCTGGATTGACCTATAATTAGAGATGTTCGCGGACCCCCATGTTTTGTTTTTGTTTTTGGCAAAACCACCCTGAAATGTTTTGATTTGGATTCAGTTTTGGATTTCTTTAATATTGATAAAAACTGTTTAAATCAAGTAATTTGGACCTGTTTACGTGCAATCCAAAACCCGAGATTTGGTTTTTAAATCTGAGTTTCGAATTTATAGCAGATTCAAGCCGGGACGCTATTCAACTGGGAACCCCAAAAGTGATCCAAGTCTGGACTCGATTTAACTCAGAACCTCAGTGTTCAGATATGCTCACTTTTCAGGAAAACCGAAATGCACATCTCTACATTTAACAAGTATTTCTGTTATGCAGAAAAACCTTCAATAATTAGCATTGACATAATAATTTCAATGTGTTTTAGTAATGCTAACATCTGTATACAGTGAAACCTCCATTTAGAGTACCTGATTTTTCATTTTCTTGTAACATACTTCTAATGACCAACTTGTTCTCTGGTGTTTTTCAGTGGTCCTATATTTTTTATTTTACACCATGAAAATCACCCAAACACAATATGTTACTGTGTCATGGTAAATTTTGTAGCTTTTTTTCTTTAGTATTGGAAGTGTTCAGAAGTCACTCATTGGTTTTATTACTCCATTTGTTAACTTAACACCACTAAACTATAGGAATAATGACACTGGCACAAATGATTGGATTAAATAGGTTGCAGCCTTATTTCTTGATTAAATTGAAGTGTTATGGTGGTGGAATAAAACAGTGCTACCTCGGCCACAGCCTAATAAATAATCTTTAAATATTGAGGGCAGATCCCTTCCCCAGTGCACCGGATTGGGCAGTATCAACTCCCTCTAATTTACCCAGCATTGGCCCCTCCCTGAGATGGGAACTAGATCTTCCCCTAAGGTAGTGACCAACTCGCCACTCTCAAGGGGGAAATGCCACCCAAACACTCTTGCGCCCTAATATGCCACCGATGAGCACTGCTTTCAACCAAGCTGTACCCCTGTTTGTTGGAAGAAACTAACAGACAGGAGATACACATTCCAATGAAACCAAAATGATATAAACCATAAATAAGTCAAATATTTTGTGATTTTGGTGTACGCTAGACTGGTCAAAGCTAATATCTAAGCAACTGCTATCGTTATGGGACACACGTATCTACTTTCCTTTGTAAAATATTCTTACATAAGTTATATACAGTAACACATTCTCAGATTGTTTGACTGGAGATCCTTTTATACAATACTCCATATTTTCAGTAAAATGTAAAGATGAACATGTTTTAGGGCTATGTACTAAAAGGGTTGAATAGATGTCGAGATAACTATTATAAGTTGAAATAAGTTGAAAGTCATTGTTTTTTTTTTCTTTACTTAATGATGTTGGCAACAAAATTATTGGATACTTCAACAACCTTTACCGTGGCCAGATAGCTCTTTTATTCCTAATATTACAGGATGAATATGTTTAAAATATAAGCATGATCCATTTGCTAATGTATTTCTGCTATTAAAATAACTGTGTTGGGAAGAATCATTAGTGGACACAAGTTAGCAACGCTGTCATTTAAAGCGTGGTTAAAGTAACTGGAGCAGATGTTGGTTTGGTTATGTGTTTAGTGTGTTAACATTGCCACCTGTCTCCTATCGCAGTTACTGGAGGACCTGTGCTAAGCCTCAAAATACTAACAATCTTTTGTAAATATCCTGAAAGGAAGTTGCCCAAATATTTTATTTTCCTTTGTGTTTTACTCATATTATAATTAAAAACAGATATGGGAAATATTATCTAGAAATCTGTTGCAGACAGTTCTGAACACCATAAACAAAAAATGGAAATAATTATTGGTGTTTAATACAAATGTCTTGTAGACAGATGTAATCACCAAACCTTTCTATAAATATTTACCAGGGGCTGCCTGGCAAGTTTCAGCCTGGAGGACAAACACAATGGCCCTTGCTTTCTACCAGGGCATTGCAATTTAAAAATTAGTGAGACAAAAACTCTGTAGGTGTGGTTTAAATAGGCAATGACATATATAAAACAATTTATGTCAAAAAGCTATAAACAAATACTAAGAACCTCTTCTGAAAAAAAAGACTATTGTAGTGAACCATATTAAAACAGAGCATTCCCTATGTACATTGACATGCCAAAAGTCATGGGACAGATGCCTACTATCATGTAGGACCCCCTCTAGTCTGCCGAAGTGCAGCAACTCGACTTGGCATCAATTTCACAAGTGGGCAGAAGACCTTTGGAGAGGTGTTGACTCATGCCATCTGGATAGCTGCCCACAGCTCCCTGATATTTGTAGGTGCAGTAACTTGGGTGCGAATGGACCTCTCCATCACATCCCATAAAGCCCAGGTGTGCTGCTGTCTGGTGTTGACAGGGGCACTCAGATTGGGTCTTCTGCCTCCATATCCCATGGAAGCTAAATGATGCTACACTGACATGCTGGATATGCATCTGTTACCTCCTGCATTGAATGTGGATGTGATTTGAGCCAGTATGACTTGTCTGTTACCACTAAAAATTCTGGCAAGACACCTCTGGTCATGATCATTAAGCACCCATGGTAGGTCACTGCGCTGCCCATGGAGGGTGGTAATACATTCCATTAGGTATTCCCAGTACACACCTGACACCGTAGATCGAGGAATGTTGAATGTCTGCATAACTTTGGAAATTGAATGTCCCATCAGTCAGGCACCCATTATAATGCCTCATTCGAACTTGGATAATTCATGTTGCCTTGCCACGAGCAGCGTAGCCAGTGGTCACACTGACTCACAAGATAGCCAATCCAATACAATTTTATAAAATATATATATTTTTAAACACTTAACATTAACATACTTATGTAATGTACATAATATTTACTATATCAGTCATCAATATATCAAACTATTAGTGTTTGGAACATAGCGACCATCGTGACTTTAATTTCTCCAGCAGCTGCTCCTGCCAGGTACACACTGGGGGGCTGAGGGGTGTTCATTTACATTTGCCTGATGACTGCTTCTTTCTGCAGCCACCGGGTGGGGGTTCCAGCCATGATCGGCAGCATGGCAGACACTGGGGGAGGTTGCAGGGATGCAGGGGGGCTGGGAGTTCCCTCTGCTAATGGTGGCTACTGAAAGATTATTTTCTGGCAACCACCCACTGTGTGTTTCTGACAGGTTGCATCGTTTGCAACCATATCAGTTAACGCACTGCCTGGTTTGGTCGCAAACAATGTGACCACACCAGGCACTTGGCTAAAAGAATTCCTGGGTACCACCAATCCTCATAGAGCATAGCTTGTCTTGGTTATCGATGGCTTGCATGACAAAAGATTCTTAGCATACTTTCTTTGGGTATATAACCACAAATAAACCATTGGCTCTCTGCCATCGATGGCAAAACCATTGGCCATTGACAGTTAACCATCAATGATGGCTAACTATCGATGGTCTGTGGCCATCCCTAGAACAGCTATCAACCATCGATTGTATAAAAATATTGATGGTCTGTGCCTGATAGCAAGCACTGATGATGCCCCATCAGTGGCAGCTCCAAATGTTAACTTAACATTGGTGGTGCAAACGTGATGGTCATGCTATGCACATGCGCAAAACCCAACCATTGATAGCTGCATCATCAATACTTTTATAATGATGGTTCAAAACCATCGGCCATTGATGTCACTACAGTATACCATAAAAATTGCTATTTATATGTTATACTGTGTTTTAAAAAAATTAATAATAAAATCGTGTTGGATACGTTTTACATAGATCTTTTTGACCCAATTCAATCATAAAAAATGGTGGTTTTTGGAAAAAAAGATTAGCCAGTTATGTAGTTAAACAAATCTGCTATATAAGCCTAATGATCTGTATGACAATTAGCTTGCATATTTGATTTTGATTTCTCTGTAAAGATGTGAATAATAAAGACTACATTATGTAATGTTATTCTTCCATAATTTAGAGTATTTAATAAAATAATTATCACAATTCTAATTTTTTTAATTATTGACTTTTTCATTTGAGAAACTAGCAACAGAGCTTCATCTCCTCTTGGCTAAGATCAAGTGTAGTGTCTGAAATTAATGGCTAAATTTACTAAGAACGGTGTTTGGGCGAGATTCCTTTCTCGTGTGAGCTTAACCTGTTTTCCTGACTTGCAAATTTACTAGGGATGTGCAGGCTCGGATAGGTTCGAGTTTGCACGTGGAGTTCGGATTTTTCCCTCCAAAAAAACGGAACTCAGAACGAGGCAAAACGTCATCTTACATGGACGAACATCATCATTCCTGGACAAAAGACCAGGAATGATGATGTTCGTCCATGTAAGATGACGTTTTGCCTCGTTCTGAGTTCCGTTTTTTTGGAGGGAAAAATCCGAACTCCACGTGCAAACTCGAACCTATCCGAGCCTGCACATCCCTAAAATTTACTAAAGGAAAACACGTGCAAACTTCACTGAAACGAACATCAGAACTCGCATGAACCAAAATAGCACAACAAAACTCACCATCGACCAAACTTGCGAATACTTGCCATAGGAAACAACAAGACTCACAATTTACCAAGAATCGTTTGTCATTGGTAGTTATTGGAATATCTCAGTCTACATTCTCCCACTACCTTACCAAGGTACTGGTGGTATTTTAGCCAATAATGGATTCCTGCATCTGTTTCCCTAGCCAGGAGCCACAGTGGCATACAGTCAGGGTAGCTTTTTATAGCACTGCGGGCATGCCAAATGTCTTGGGTGCTATTGACTGCACACACATGGAGCTGAGACCACCTAGAGCCAGGGCACACATCTATCTTAATAGGCACCAAACCCACTCCACAAATATGCAGGTGGTATGTGATGCAAAATGAAAATGTGTTGTAGTCAGCTATCCTGGCTCATATTATGATGCCAGTCATCCCTCCATGATCGATTTGAGGCTGGACAAATGTCTGTTGGGTATGTACATATTTCCCTGGCACTTTACTGGCTACCTACATGCTTATGTTCAATTATTTATTATTTTTATGTGTTTTACTTACAGGGCATTTTGGGTATGGGTGTCTGCCCTGGCTTCTGACTTTGTTGTCACTTCTGGATTCTCCTGCTGAGCATAATTATAATTATGCACATAAGTCCACTAGATCTGTGATAGAGCGTACATTTGGGCTGCTAATACTCAGTTCTGTTGTCTGGCTAAATTGGGTTGGTATATTCTTGTTTAAAAGTATCTGACATTGTGCTCAGCTACTGTCTTTTGCATAATTTGTGTTTGCAGCAGTTGATCCCGGCTGATTATGCATTAGACAGTGAGCAGGCAGGGGATTTTGTTATATCAGGTGACAATTTGATGACAGAGAGTTGGGGCTATACCTCCACTGCAGATGTGTAAAAATTAGGCAAGCCCTATGTATTTATCCTTGGAACAATGTAAATATATATATTTTTTCAAGTTACTCATTACAATCTCTCTCTTTGTAGAATAGTTTTTATATGGGATTGTCTCTAAATGTTATTTTTTTAGTTGTTTGTTTGCTATGGTCAACTTACAAAATATTACTCAGTACCAAAGTTTGCACTGCTCTTTATCCCCACAGCACTGGTGTATATTTTGTTCCTTCACATTTAGACCTGTCTGTTTAAAATTTTAATTAATCATAATTGTTCAAGAAAAAGTATTAATCAATTATGTGAAACATATCAGCTCATACAATATACTTCATAAATTATATCTCATAGCTGATTATTTGTGAAAGGAAATTTTTTGAATGCTCCACTTTGCCACTATTTACACTTTTTTATGCAATACATATTATTTTGAATGTTTCAGTACTGTTATAAACTTTTCTAAAGAAAATAACAGGTAGTTAAGTGGACCTGTGTAATTACAAAGTGTGTGTTTTGTCAAAAAATATACATTTTATGTAAGTATGACCTATACCTTTTTTCATTGCTTTAATACATTAACATTATATATTATTTATGTGTGTCCAAATGTAAGTTTTATGTACATTAATATAGTTTGTTTTGAGAGTAACCTTGCACTAAACTGATCAAACATTTACCTATGTTCTGTTTAAGACACATAAATGTCCAAAATAATACTTGCAACACAATAAACACAGATTGTTTCTTGTTTTTTTATATCAAATATGGTTATTTGTCCAAGTAACCAACTTACATATAAAAATCTTGCACATAACTATGTACTTATGTAGGTAAAATATACAATTGCACATCATTTTTACAAACATACAAAATGCCAAGGCAAAAACTTTTGTGCTGTTAGAAACTTAGAAAATGTTAAACAAAATAAATGTCATAAAATACACTAATGCAATATTTTTTATGTTAACCAAAAACTATCAGCGTCTACCCCTAGGTCCACCCTTCCCACCACGTCCTGTTTGTGAGCCACCTCTTATGCAGGTTGTTCATGTGGGTGGTGTTGAGTCAGGGGTATTTGTCTGGGATGTGCTGCCTCCTGAAGTGCTGATATTTGGGTCAGGTAACTGTGACAATATTTGTGTTATAAAATGTAAATTTGTACCATTATGGTCACAAATTGCTTGATTTTGATTTTCTAGTAAGTGTACAAATGTTAAATGAAACCTGGTATTCACATCATGATACATGTTATGTGATTCCTGCATCGTGAGTAAGGTGTGATAGAATGTACTATTGGCCTCACAAATCTATTCCAGGCTGTTTGCCATTTTTGTCTGCTGTAATGTTTGTGCTGACATGGAGCAATTGCGCCTGTGTAGATTTTTATTCATGGAGTTGCTTTGGCACACTTGTGTCGTGAGGATGTAGAGCTGCTAGTTTTGAAATTCAGCCATAGTATACCAATAGGACATGTCTGGCTGGGGAGGAGGAGGAGGGGTAGGTCGGAGTAGTGGTTGTGTTTTATCCACTGTGTGCTGAGTTGGCATGGTTGGTATGATGGGTATCATGGTCAGTGTAACCATGTCCTCTTTTGGCTCCACAGGAACAAGATATAGATGGGTTCCATAGACTCCAATGGACTTTCATGCAAACTTTCAACAGAAAATCAGGTAAATATTGTTTACGTTATAGCTATAAAAATTCCACAGACAAAATATCAACAGTTCAGAAATACAGTAAGTGCATTCAAAAACCCTCTAATGGCCATATCCTATTTGCTGCGATAATGTTAAGTTTTCTCTGTTGTCCACACTTTGGACCTCATTCAGAGTCGGTCGTTGCGGCCGCACGGTCGTAAGGTAAAAGGGGCCGGATATGCGAATGAAGCGCTCGCAAGTTGCGTCGTTAAGATGGGAACGTTAGCTGGACGAGCGAGGGTAGGATGCAGCCGTAAGACTAAAAATACGCCCCCTTTTCGTTCGCATTACACGTCATCTCCGGGCATATAAGGATTAATCGAGACCATCGGGAACCATCGGAACTTAAGGTTGACCATACCCTCTCTTAAGCACTACGATCAAGTCAGTGTAAAAACCTCCCATGTCACATGTGCCATGACACTACTTAGTTAATTATGCACTCCCATAAAACTCCGTTTGCATAATCAGGCACGCCTGCGTTCGGATCTCCACTCCCCCGTTCACAAGCATCTTCCCCTGTTACCACTCACAAACGCCTCATCCTGTCACTCAAACTAACGACCTGGCCAAGTTGACGGAGAGAGCAATTTCTGATCGCAATAGCTAGTTTGCGCACGCACATTGCGAATTTTATGCATGCGCAGTTTAGCGAACATCGGTGGCGTACGACCATGTGGCCCAACGACCGACTCTGAATGAGGTCGTTTGTACCTATCGCATCAGTTTGTCACTTATTGCAGGTATGACCACTTCCGTTTAACAGGCAATCCTATAGCAAAATCACCAATAACACATTTGCATGATAATTCTTACAGTGACGACAGGCAAAAATTACAGGAGGAAATAGGCAAATCTTCCTGCACCCCAAATATTTTATAAATTATATAGGGTAACTAACATTATAGATGTCTGTTATTGGGCATAATTACATGGTTTGTGGTTCTTAAATTGTACCAAATGGCTGTTATATGCATTATTCTATAACAGTGAAAAAATTAGAGATATAAAAAAAATCCAACTGTCGCAGCCTCCTGCACTGTTTAAAACACCTAGCACATCCATACAGCCCCCAGAAATACCTGTCACACTACTTTAAACACATTTTCCACCACTTTTTACTTTGTCATGTCATTATTTGGCCCACTTCAGCTAATTTTACTAAATATTGTTGCTTAATTAGCCATTAAGGAGGTTGTTCCAATGGTTCTGCATCACGTCCCAATATTTATTTTAGCAAAAATAGTGGTTTTGCACAATATATCAATGCTCAGAAGTTGCTGATTACTAATTTGTGATAATTGCTATGCAAGATTTGAGACCACTGCAAACCATGGCTAATTGGTTTGCACTATAACCAAGAATTCACTAATGAAAAATGATGGCGAAATAATGGGTTATCAAGGCTAATAGGATATGACCCTAAGATATACAATGTGTACACCAGAGGTGTCCAGTAAGCCGCCCTAAAGCCACAGAGCGAGTAGACATCCCCACATGTATGCACACAATTTTCCTATGTGAACATGCTAAAACTGAGTATGCCCATGCTGCTATGTATAGTTCCACATTTCAAGTTACGCTATTGGACAACACTGTTAAACACATAATTGTAAATCTTCTTGATTTTGATAATAGCATTGACATGACTCACCTCCTACCCCTATAATGATGCTGATATATCTTGCTGAAATTATAGTAATGTGTTTTTTCCAGAAAATTAAGCAGTGTGCAGTGTTAATGTGTAACTTTTATTTAACAAACTCACCTCCAGTAGTGGTGATTCTGGGCCAGCTTTATACTGTAAGTTAATGTTGGCATTATTTGGTGATGGGATGTTTGTGTTTGTGTTTACTGATGCTTTGGAGCTTGTGCCATGGACGGACTTACAAAGCAAAAAAAAAATCTCTAACAATTGAAGTTACCCATTGTGTATGCAGGACAAAGACTTTGGGGGTCATTCAGACCCACTCGCGAGCGGCAGTACGCTCGCAAGTGGGTCGATGTTCCCCACTGCGCATGCACATGACGGAGGGAGCTCCATCGTGCGCATGCGCGAGACCCGGGGAGCGAAGGGCTTTCCATTGCTCCGGGTCTCGCACCAAAGGGGGCGTGCTGTCGATGTTGATTGACAGCACGCCCCCTTTGGTGGGCGTGCCAGGGGCGTGGTGGCCAGACGGAGGCGTTCCCATGGGCATGCCTACCGTCTGAAGCCGGCCCCACTGACATCACTAGTGATGTCAGTGGGAGTGATTTTGGCTCTGATAGAGCCAAAATCACTCTAGGGCTTGTGGCAGGGAGACCCTACCGCAGGGACTCCATCGAAAGTCCGATGGTCGCGATGGTCAAGACCATCGCGACCATCTTTTTGGCCGCTCGCATATGCTGTGGGTGGTCACCCTCAGCTATGCGAGCGGCCAGGAGGCCGCTCCATTTTCATGGAGGAGGGCCCTGATTCAGAGCGAGCGATCTGGTCAGAGCGTCCGGCTCTGAATCAGGCCCTTTGACCGTTTATTTACCAGCATCATCTGACTCAGAGGCCTCATGATCCATTTGCGGCTGGCTATGGCCTGCTGTATGGTATGCTGTCAATAATTGATTTCCAAAAAAAATAGAATTGTCAGTCTGGCAGGGCTGTTTTTTGCATATGAAAAAGATACCATTTCAATGTGTGAAAACATATGTATTCTGTTTGTTAGTTGCACCTTAAATACATCTAAAAAACAACACAGGTACAATATAATTGATTCCTATAATTAACATCTGTAATGTTTTAAAATTAATGTTTTCTTTGTAGTACACCAAACTACACATCCAAATGATACAAAATAAAAATATAAGGGTCAACCTAGTTACAAAGACATGATCAAATGTCAATATATTGACATGTGACCGGAACAATACATCCCAGGGTATACAATCGGGAAACCAGCTGCCTTAATACCAGCAGCCGGCTTCCTGACTGTCATATCCCGGCGACGGTGAAATGCCGGGCGTCTAGATGTAGACGCCTGACATTTTCCCGATGACGGGAGACAGGCGCCCGGCATCCCGATCGAAGGGATGCTGGGCGCCGTGAGTGGACAGCCATGGGGGGGTGAGGGTTAGGATTAGGGCACCCAGGGGGGACTTAGGGTTAGGCACCCCCCCAGGAGAGTTAGGCTAGGGGGGGGAGGGTTAGGGTAAGGCACCCCCGGGGGGGACTTAGGGTTAGGCACCCCCCCGGGGGACTTAGGTTTAGGCAGCGGGGAAGGGGGGGTTAGGGTTAGACACTTAGAGGGGGGATTAGGGTTAGGCACCTGGGGGGAGGTTAGGGTTAGGCATCCCTAAGGAGGGTTAGGGTTAGGGGGTTAGGTTAGGTTAGTTTATACTTACCTTAGCAACGATCGGGATTTCCAGAGCTGTCGGGAACTCTGCTTTTGTCGGCCATGCGGCCGGCGGTATTTCATACCGATTCCCATCCCAGCATGCCCTACCACAGTTTCGGCATCCCTTCATAGCATCATTTTGGCAGGCCATGCTGGGATGTGTAGTGACAAAGCAACGTAAAATACCTTTATTTCATAAATTTTGATTAATGTTCTAATGTTTTGATTAATGTTCTAATATTTATAATTTTAACCCAACAATGTTAACAACTGCATTTTTAAAATAAAAACAAACACAATATAGGCTAAGAAAAACCTTATGCATAATGTTGTAGCAAAACAACCCAATGCAAACAATTCAGAATTGTCCTAAGGGCCTGATTCAGACCCACTCGCGAGTGGTTGCCCGCTCGCAAGTGGGTCGATGTTATGGACTGAGCATGCGCCAGACGCGACGAGCGAAGGAAAGTCCTTCACTCGTTGTGTCTGATCAAAGGGGGCGTGCTGTCGATGTTGATTGACAGCACGCCCCCTTTGGTAGGCATTTTTAAGAAATAGCTCTAAATAAAATCCTAGACAAAGGCAAGACCTTATAAAAGTACTGACATTTGTAAAGCACAATAACAATGTATTTTGTGAGCATAGAAAAAGACACTGCAATGATAATGATGCAAAAGTAAATGCAAATCTGCAATTCTGATTTTTAGTGGAAAAAAAACATGATTTTACATTACATTAACACTGACTATTGTGTACACAAGTGCCAACACAAAACACCAAGTTCAGGCAGTATTTGTGAAAACATGGACTGGGGGTATCCGTATCACGCACATTGATACGACTTTTGACCTCTGGTGGGATTATCACCTTTAATGGTGTCTCTAGTCTAGGTAGTCAACCTGGTAGGGAGATCCAGCGCCTGGTAACCGAACAGCCTTTACCTCAATCTTCAGCTTGACTCTTCTTTTTATGTTAGAAAAGTACCTTTTGCAGTTCTCCAATGAGTGCCAAATAGACCCCTCCAAACTGACTGCACTGACAACTACACTCCAGATGGCATCTTGCGCCATTCGCCCAAAAAGCCACTGGTGCAACTTCATCAACTCCTACACCGGGGCCATGATCTCCTCCACAGTAAATTTCACATTGCACCCAGTCTTGCCCCTTAGGCCGGGCACCTCATCAATGCTCTCATCTGAGCTAAATTGTGGCTGTTGACCAGCCACCTCTTCCATCTCACTCTCTCCCTGGCTTTACTATGCCCTAGACACCCTCCTACACAAACACTAAACACAGAAATAATAAAGACAAAAAACACATATCTCTACTAATATTAACCACACATCCCACCCTCACACACACACAAAGAAACTCTGGCAGGACCCAAAATAAAAATAAAAATGACTGAAAAATTTTACAAACAGATAACTAACAAGTCAACAGGACAACTTACCAAGCAACAATCACTAAATCTGTCTCTCCTACTGCAAAACCAATGCCACTCTTCATTGTCCCTCTTCTAACTCCAAACTGACAAACCCACAAGGTTCCAGTAGTTGGGGCACTTATATATGTTTTGTGATTGAGAACATGACTTGTGACTATTTCTACCAATCAGAGTAGGTTTCCATGTTCATGCCTGCAGTCTCTCTTCCATGTTCATGCCTGCAGTCTCTCTTCCATGTTCATGCATTTTTAGACTCATCCCTGATTTTTAAATATGTAGGCATCTACATGTGATTTTTGTATGAGATTTGGAGCAAACATGCACAAAAAACACAAATGCATACACTATCAGAAAACACGATTTTGCAAAACTTGCTTCTTGGAAATTTTGCGAGTTTGGTCTGGAAAACTTGTGCGTGTTTGTGTGAACCTGTTTGAGTTTAATCTCACCCAAACATGATTCTTAGTAAATTTACCCCTAAGAGTTTCTCCGCTTTTCATCCTCAAGCCCTCTAGCAATTCAGTTTTCTCTTATTATAGCTGTCTCTATGTAGTGGCGGATCAGGGGGGGGGGTCATTTGGGGCTTTCACCCCCCGTAGCACTGTATGGCTTCAATCAATCAGTTCCCTGGTGTCTATATGCTTTGACAGGATCACAGATCATAGATTGATTGAACTGTCTGCCACAGTCTGAATTAATAGAGTGCTGAGCTGCTCATTTGCCTGCCGTTACTCTGCTAAGACACCCACCCTGTGGCAGCCAGCTCCTGTATACATCACTGTCTGCAGGAAGAGCTGCTGCGAGATCAGATAGTGAGTACTGTGCTAATGCACTGCAGACCATTTAATGACAATGTGGAGCATGCACACAGAGGGCTGACTAGCATATACAGTATGGTCACTTGAAACTACAGTGCTAATGTATGTATAGGGGAGACAGTGTGAGCAGAGCAGGATGATTCACACTGTTTGCAGCTCAATTACAAGTCCCACACTGTGGCTCACATGACATGCTGGAATTTGTAGTTGCACTACAGGTGTCAAGCCACACATCACAGAAGCTTTTATAGAGCAGCCAGTAGCAGTTATTTCAAAGTTCAGATTAATTACAGTAATAGATGCAAAAACCATTTAATAGGTGTTAAATTAACTATTAAATAATAACTTATTATAAACATGCTGTGATTTTGGTATTTTACTTAATGATTTAGCACAAGTTGTTACCTTTTTTTAGAAATGCAGTTTACAACATCTCTAAATATATGGGATCTAGTCATAATCCCGGCTGTTGGATGCCGGCTCTCAGAATGCCGGCACCGGAATCCTGACACAAGTTAGAATCCTGGCACTGGTATCCCAATGGTAAGCACTGGGTTTGGGGGAAGGTTAGGGCTAGGCACTAGGGAAGGGTTAGGGTTAGGTTTATGCTGCGGGGGGCAGGGATAGGTTTAGGCACTTGGAGGGGGCAGTTAGAAGTAGGAAGAGGGGGAGGGTTAGGATACTGACCGACAAGTGTCAGTATCCTAACTCTGTCGGGATGCCGGCATCGGGATTTTGACCACCTGGATCCCGAGCGCCAGCATCCCGTACACAACCCCATATAAGTAACAGTAAAACTGAATACATAGTTATTAATATATTATTTCAGGCCAGAGACAAGATGATGTTCTATCATCTAGGACAGTGGTTCTCAAACTTGGTCCTCAGGACCCCACATAGTTCACGTTTTCCAGATCACATAGCAGGAGCAAAGGTGTATTCATAACTCACTGACACATTTTAAAAGATCCACAGATGGAGCTAATTATTCAACTTGTGATTCTGTGATGAAACTTGGAAAACATGCACTATTTGGGGTCATGAGGACCGAGTTTGAGAACCTGTGATCTAGGATTTATGAACTATCCTGAATTGTGCATGCTGACGTACATAGAGCACCAGTGACCTGGGTTTTTTTATGGGAGGGGACAGGGCTGGAAGTGGGAAGAGTAGTAAGTATATAAGGGAAGAGTTAGGATTAATTTTGAAAACACCTACCCCTAAAAGAAAAGTCTAGATCTGCCACTGTCTCGATTATTCATCTATGAATTAACGTTTCACTTAATATGATTAATTTCAGTGGCAATAATTTATTATTTATTTTGTCTTGGGTAAGAACTTGAAGATTGCCCCCATTACCTCTTCTCCTTCTGTTTCGGATAATGTGTAGAATCTGTAGTTAACAGTTTGTAAATGTGACTTTTCCACCACAGAGGAGCTTCACCACAAACATCAGATGACAAAAATCGCACACAAGATACTATTTGACCACACTAATTCACATGTGGACCCAGGAGGATTGTCGGCCTAATAAAACTTGCTAACCTTAGATTTTGTAAATGCTAGAGCTAATACATATGACAGACCTTTACTTGTATACAAATAAAAATGTTCTACATTAAAGTTAGATGGTGAGGACACACCAGGCCATGGAAAACACCAAAAAAGTTGAAGAAAAAAAATCTAAATTACAGTGTCAAAATTAACCAGACTGATACAAGGGGGTACTTGTAATAGCCTGCAGCTTTCAGACATCAGCGAGCCCATGAGAGACTGACCAATGTTTTAAAGTAGCAGTCATTTAGTAGGCAATTGGAATGTGATTGCAATGTTAAAACTGTGAAAACACCAAGACATTATTGGCCCTCATTCAGAGCCGCTCGTTAGCGGCAGTACGCTCGTTCCGAGCGATGTTTGCACATCTGCGCATGCGTACGCTTTTTAGTACGCTTGCGCGAACCAGTCAGTGCGGCCGAAAATCGTTGGTACGCAATATAGCGAGTGCCTGCTATTTTGAGTGACAGAATGAGGCGTATGTGGGTGGTAACAGGGGATGGTGCTTGAAAATGGGGAGTGGAGATCCGAACGCAGGCGTGCTTAAAGGTCAAAACGGGCGTTTTATGGGTGTGCATATTTAAAACAGCAGCGTCATTGACCACGTCACTGGGTTATTTTATAGCCAGAACTGCTCGCAAATTTGTGGTAGCAAACACCAACCACAAGAATAGCGAGCAGTTCATACGCTGGTCGATGTACTCGATTAATCTAATAAATAGCGGACATGACGTAGGATGCGAGCGGCCAGGGGGCGTTTATAACAAATAAACGAGCGTATGTTTTGCTCGCTCGTTCAGACTTAGAGGTGTGAACAGACTGCAATGTGCGTACGGATCATTTGAATAGCCACCCCTTGTTTTTAAACGAGCGACCACAAATAGCGTACGGCTCTGAATGAGGGCCATTGTCTTCTGATTGCTTCAGTAGTTGCAAATTTTATAGTCCAGAAATCTGTTACAACTTCAGGACAAGTTTGACTCCAATTATGTGGGCAAAGCATGGAATGTGTTTCAAATTGCCCTTTAGAATTACATTCACACTGTTGGCTCCATTATCAGATGTGATAAATCCAGAGGAGAGTTTTGGTCTGGTGAGCCATTTAAATATAAAATGAAGTTTATGCAACAAGTTGACACCAGTATATGTCTTTGTGAAGCCAACAATACATAAAGTAGCATGATTGAGTTGGCATTGTGACTAGCACACAACGGGTGGGATTCAATATCATCAATAATGCAGTCAGACCCCCAAAATGCTGTTATTAATGCTAGCATGCATGCAATGAGTGGTTGATGCATCACACGCAAAATGTGATGCTTGATGCATCCTGCCCAATGACTGAATGAGGATGATGATAATGCTACTGCTGGGGCTGCTGCTGAGGATGATAACACCTATCCAGTGAGCTTTCACAGTCAGGATGTCTTCAATTTGATTAATGCTGCTTGACCACATATCCGTGGTTTTGAAGAAGTACTGTAATGACTTTGGCTTTGACTTCCCTGGATAGTTGTGGGATTGTTCTTCAAGAGATATTAAATTGAGATGGAATTTGGTAGCATGGGCTGAAACCTGTTGCATTTATTACAGAAATTGGCCAATCAAGTGCCAACATGGCTGTCATTCCTACCTTAACTTACTTTGGTGTCACAAAGGTTATAGATGGCTTTAAAAACATTGTCTGGGCTAAGGTGCAAATAGTTCCACACCTGATAGATGGATTTTTTGATCTTTTGCCTAGTCATAACAACAATGTGCTTATCATGGGCATGAGGTAGGACCAATGGTGGCTGCCTTACTAGGAGACATTACCATCATCATCATCATCATCATCATCATCATCATCATAACACAGTCATCATCATCCTCATTTACAGATCCACAATTACTGCCATCATCCTTTTGCAGCTTAACAACATCTAAAGTTCCATCCTCTTCGATTTCTAAATCTTTCTCACATTTTCAGATGATTTAGAACTTGTGGGAGGATACTGCTCAGAACTTATCACAGTTTAAAAATGTGATCGGTCTTACAAACACACGCTGCTTATGGACACCATTGGATTCTTCTCTGGATTCTTCTGTGAATACTCCCTTTGCTCTTTGGCCTCATTGTTATTATTTTCAGTAATGGATATGTTTGTTTTGGAGCTGACACCAGTCACAATACTAGTCCTACAGCAAAGAGCTAGTGCTTGGGAAGATGCAGGAGATGCATGACTGTGTCGGCCATTCTCTTCTGACCTGGGCTTGTTTCTACCAGTACCATGTTGAGCAAACAGTGACCATGGTCTGAGCCTTTCTATTGTCACTACAGTATGAGTGGTGTATGGAATATTAGCTATTTTCTGTCTTTTGGCCAAATCACTACATTAATTATCAATGACATTTCCACTGCCAGGCGTATCACCATGAGCTGATGTATTATTTGACATTGAGCAATAGGTGTTTTGGAGCAGCCTTTCTTAAAATTTCTTCTTCCCACATGCACTTTGTGTCTACTATTAGAAGATGTTGAATTACTAGTAGTACTACTAGTGCCAGTACTGCTAGTTCCATGATGATCATTCTGACCCATTGTTAGGATTTGTGGTTAGCAAATCATATTGGTGGCAATTCCCAGTCTTAGTTGTTACTGGGATACTGCATCATGTCCTATCCTTGTTCTGGCTTTTTGCAGGAAGTTGCAAATCCTATCTTTTCTGTGTCAATTCATAGCCTGTCATTCAGGTCTGTCTCTGTTTGTGTTGTTTCATGTGTTCACTAATTAACTAGCTCTCTCCTTGCAGATCAGGTACACACATGCCTTTTAATTAGGAATCACTCTCCAGGAATGGTATCTTATTGGATCCTGCATCTCATAAGTATAAACTCAGCCCTGATCTCATTGCTGGTTATACTGTGTCACTACCAGTATATGTTTGCTGTGTTCAGTTCCTAGTGCTTGCCGGTCTACTGAGTACTTTGGTTATTGAATTTGGATTCTGTCTCCATTCAGCCCTGCAGTATTACACCACAGTCCTGTCTGTCTGCATTTATCTTGTTACCTGCAGTGTTTCCACCTCACTGCTTCCATTAAGTTCCATTATGTAGCATCTGAATCCATCTGTCTGCTGTTTAGGCCCCTGCCTAGACCATCTCAGCTGCTTGTGTCAACCGGACAACATAGACCAACTATAGAGTGTCTGTGAGTTCCCTCAGCCTGGCTGCAGAGTCAGGTTGTTCCTGGTCTCCGGTTCACTGAACTCCCACACGGCTTCCTAACCGCTCCAAGCAGCTTCCGTGCTACCACCTATCTCCAAACGGCTTCCTGGCCGCATCCAGTAGCTCCCGTGCTGCCATCATTCACCATACAGCTTCCAGGCCACTCCAAGTAGCTTCCATGCTACCACCTATCTCCAAACAGCTTCTTGGCCACATCTAGCAGCTCCCGTGCTGCCATCATTCACCATACGGCTTCTTAGCCTCTCCAAGTAGCTTCTGTGCTGCCACCAATCTCCAAACGGCTTCCTAGCCATATCCAGCAGCTCCCGTGCTGCCATCGTTCACCATACAGCTTCCAGGCCACTCCAAGTAGCTTCCGTGCTACCACCAATCTCCAAACGGCTTCCTAGCCATATCCAGCAAATCCAACATTCATCCTATGGCAAATGCCCCAACATCGGCACCATCGCTGCAACATCGGCACACCTGCTGCTCCATCGGCTCTCAAAGCCATCATCAAACCATAGACTGTTTATCCACGGCAATTGCCCAAACATCGGCACCATCGCTGCAACATCGGCACACTTGCCACACCATCAGCTCTCAGAGCCATTATAAAACCATAGACTGCTTATCTATGGCAACTGCCTCAACATCGGCACCATCGCTGCAACATCGGCACCCTTGCCGCAGTATCGGCTCTCCAAGCCATTATCAAACCATAGACTGCTTATCTACGGCAACTGCCCCAACATCGGCACCATTGCTGCAACATCGGCACAGGTGACGCACCATCGGCTCTCAGAGCCGTTTACTAACCCTAGACTGTTCATCTACGGCTATAGCCACACCATCAGCATAATTGCCGCACCATCAGCATCACTGATGCACCATTGCTGGACCATCGGCACAGCTGCCACACCAACGTCTCCCAAGCTATTGTCCAAAAAACCAAACTGTACCCTCACAACATTTGGACCATCGATATCCTTATCATCATCAACTGTGTCAGTCCTACTGTACATTATTTACTTATTAAATTCCCCTGTATCTCTATGTGAGCCACTACTACCTCGAGCATAAGTCCAGGCGGCCGCCTAAGTACCGGTGAACGTATCTTAGTTCTAAGGGAACAATGGGTGGTTGTTATTGGCGGAAGATCTCGCTAGCTGGGTTCTTGTGGTGTCATATGGAGTAGGCAGCGGAATTCGTAACACCCATAGACTAATCCTTTACTGAATATAATACAGTTTGATTTTACAACCTGTTTAAAATTACTCAGCTAAGAAACTCTGGGCCTGATTCAGACCCGCTCGCGAGCGCTATGCGCTCACAAGCGGGTCGATGGTAGCCCAGTGTACATGCACACGATGGAGCTGGCTCCGTCGTGTGCATGCACGAACCCGCATAGCGGCGGGCAATCCGTCACCCGGGTCTCGTACCAAAGGGGGCGTTCTGTCGATGTTGAGTGACAGCATGCCCCCTTTAGTCAGTGGGCCAGGGGCGTGGCTGCCCAGACAGAGGCGTTCCCATGGGAACGCCTACCGTCTGGGGCCGGCCCCACTGACATCACAAGTGATGTCAGTGGGAGTGCTTTCGGCTCTGTTGGAGCCGAAAGCACTCTAGGGCTTGCGGCAACAAGACCTTACCACAAGGGTCTCGTCGCAAACCCGATGGTCGCGATGGTCTTGACCATCGCGACCATCTTCCTGGCTGCTCGCTATAGCTGTGGATCACAGGAGGCCGCTCTAAAAAAACAGAAGGCCGGCTCCGATTCAGAGCAAGCGCTCTGTCAGAGCGTCCGGTTCTGAATCAGGCCCTCTGTGTGTCACCTCCAGGATAATGGTTTAGTGGAGAGGTTTAATAAAATAAAAAAAAATATGCTAAAAAAAGTGATGGATAAAAATGGAAGAGATTGGGATTATTTGCTACCTTATTTTTTTACTGGCAATTAGAGCGGTTCCCCGATCCTCCACTGGGTTATCGCCTTTTGATTTGTTGACCTGGAGACACCCAAGGGTATCACTGGACATTGCAAAGCAGACATGGGGGGGAGGGACAAACCAGTTCTTATAGAACTGTTAATGAGCATGTTCCTCATATGCAGGAAAGAATAGCTGCAGTGGTGCCGATAGTTAGAGAGCACTTGGAATAGGCCCAACAAGCACTGCAGAGGGTGTTCAATTGTAATGCCCAGTTTTGCGTCTTTGCTCTTTGAGACAGAGTGCTTGTTTTGATTCCTACAGTAGAAAATACATTTTTGCCTAAGTGGAAAGTACTTTTTGAGATCCTAGAAAAAAGTGTACCAGCCCAGAAAAGCAAGCCAGAACAGATCTACCATGTAAATCTTATAAAACCTTGGAAGGATAGAGTAGCTATGTCAGCCACCCCGGTCTCTCCAGCTCCCTGAGTACCTTTGGTTCCCGAAGTAACAATGCTAAAACCCACTCCACTGTTAAACAGTGTAAGAAATAGAGTTTTGTTTTCAGACAAAACAACAGTCATTAAACATGACATAATCACTGACCAAGGGGTATGGTTCCCCTAAAGCCCTTTAGAATAACTGAAGCCCAGCTGGAATCAGTGTCTAAAATTTTTTTAAAAATGTTGGAGTTAGGTGTAATTGGATAGTCAAATTATGTATGGTCAAGTCTCATTGTGCTCATTCCAAAATCTGTTGGGAGTTGCACTTCTGCAATGATTTGTGTAAGTTGAATAATGTGTCTAAATTTGATGCCTGTTCAATGCCATGGGTGGATAAACATATTGAAAGACTAGGAATATTAAGGTACTTAACCACTCTAGACTTAACCAAAGGGTACTTGCAAGTACCATTAACAGATAATACCAAAGAAAATACAGCTTTTTCTGCACCAGATGGATTGTTCCAATACAAAATGTTGCCATTTGAGTTATATGGGGCACTGCCACCTTTCTAAGGATGATGGAGAGAATTCTAAGGCCCCAACGACAGTATGTTGCTGTTTATCAGAATGATGTAGTCATCTATAGCACTGATTGGCAGTCTAACTTATCCAGAATACAAGCAGTATTGGACTCCATGAGTACAGCAGGATTGACAGCCAACCCACAAAAATATTATGTAGGGATGGAAGAAGTAAAGTATCTTGGATTTTGGCAGAGTTTTGATAAAGCTCCAACTTAATAAAATTGAGGCAATACTAAATTGACCATGACCCCTGAATAAGCAAGTGAGAGCCTTCTTAGGAATTACAGGTATTATAGAAGGTTTTAACCCAATTTTGCCACCATTGCTGTCCCACTGATGAACCTTACGAAGGGCAAACAGAAAGTTGTGATTAAATGGAATCCTGAAGCAGAAAATGCTTTTTAGGAGTTGAAAGTATCATTGTTTATCCAATCAGTTCTGATGACACCTGACTTTAAAAGTGAATTTGTCCCAGAACAAAGAGGGTAAAGAGCATCTAATTTATTTAAGCAGAAAGTTGAATATATAAGAGAGAAACTATGCCTCTGTCAATAAAGAAGCATTGACAATCAAATGGGCATTAAAAACTCTCAAGTACTACCTGCTGGCAAGGAAATTCAGATCATTCCCGTTAATATGGATGTCTGAGAATATAGAGAGCAATGGGAGAATAATAAGATGGTTCTTGGCATTACAAACTTAACATTTTCAGTAGAACACAGGCCAGAAAGCCAACTGGCCAATGTAGATGCTTTGTCTTGTGTTTGTTGTTTGGGGTGTGTAGTTGTTCTGCCCCACAGGTAAGAACAAAGGGGTGGGGGATATGTTACAAAAGTATTGGTAAGGTTAAACACGGGATATATATATTTATCCCAGGTTTCTGACCTACATATATTAAAACCCCAGGAAAATGTATGTGATTGCAAAACAGACTTGATAGACATTTGGGCTTTAGTAAAAGTTAGTTATGGGTTTCTGGGGTTATGGATAAGAGTGAGGGCGGGCTCCATCCATTAGGCCCATTTCGGATCTTCAGCCTAAGAACAGACTAATTATGCTAATTGCACCGGTATGAAGCTGATAAAAATGTGTCAGGGGTTTTTACTCAGTGTCTCACTACCTGGGGAAACAGACGACAGGCTTGTTAAGCAACATTATGATTTACTGACCAAGAGCAATGTGCATATGCCTATGTTAGTGGTAGGAGCATTAGGTACTACCACTTCTGAGAGAGGGAACCTTTTTGTTTAATTAATTAGTAGTTTGTTTTATGGTTTTCTTTTACTGCACAATAAATTAGTTCCGGCTAATTACAAGGAAACCCTGGATTGGTTTGCTGTTTCCCCTCACAATATATATATATATATATATATCTGTATATATCTATATATATATATATATATATATATATATATATATATGGTAAATATATATAAGCCTGACAAAAGTGCTAAATAAAGAGCACTGAAACGTGCTGTTTCAAACATGCCGTGGTACCGTGGTAAAGTGAAGATATTTACAAAGTCGCCAGGAGTGCTGCATTTTTTCTATGTACAGTATGTATGTAACTAATTTTGTGCGGGCACCAGGTGCGCAGTATTGGATCATACAGGGAGAGCCAGACACCATGACATTATCCGTAATATTAAAAATAAGGTTGATGACCATAGTGTCCAGAGACACTTTAAACAATGTCAACTAAGTAGTTCAGATTAACTTAAATTTATGGGCTTGGAACATGTTGTATTAAATGAAAGAGGTGGAGATAGACAAAACTTGTTATTAAAAAGAGAGACCTATTGGATAATTACTCTAGATACATTGTGTCCAAAAGGGCTTAATGAAGGATCCAAGATTACTCCTTTTTTATAGTTGTAAGTATGTTTCTCTGTTATCATTCATCATTTTCTTCATATCTTTTCACTATAGTTGCAGTTTGTGTTGAGGAATGTATCTATTCCTTTAAATAGATGGTTATCTTCTTTTAAATAGATGTTTATCATCTCTTATGTTTGCTCTTTTTTGCACTAACTCTTTTCTTCTCTTCTTTTCATGTTTGTTTTCATTGTTTCAGCCGCTATGATTCACGATTATGAATTATTTATATAATTATTTAAAGAATCAATTTTTAATATTATTTTATGATTTATTTTAATGTATTCATTGTAAGTAATTGATTATATAGAAATTGATGAGTATATGGGGATATGCAAAATACTTATATGTATTTAAACATATATGCTGGTGCATAAATGTAATTTTATTAATTATTGTAAATGATTTTTGAGAGATGTATATTTTTATTGTATATGTAAAGAAAATGTGGTTTCACTCTGTTTATATGGATTAGTTAAATTGTAACAAGTTCATCAAGTGCGATACACAGCTGATACAAGTTATATAAAATGTTGCGATTGGAGGAAACAACCTACTTATACAGAGTTTGGAGGATGCTAGGCCAGCCCTCTGACGAAGTCTGTGTAATGAAACGTGTAGGGGCGTAACCTAGCATATGGATGATCGAACGTGGAACAGCTGAGTATGCCACGGACATTTGAGATTACATGTTCTTTTGACTTGCGGTGGTCCTGACCGCCACCCTTGGTATGCACATTTCACACCTGTGATTTTAAATTGCCTAATAAATATATTTTGTAATGCACTATTGGGTGCCCCCTTGATTGTGCTAACTTCTAGACTTGAAATATATATATATATATATATATATATTAGTGGCAGAATTACCAGAGATGGTGCTAGTGAGCAGCAGATTTTATGTGGGGCAGGACGGATCCGCCCACACAGAGTACAAGGGCATTGTGGGAAGATGCCTAATGGCAGCCAGATGACCAAAGCCCAGGTGAGGCTGGTGGTGTACACGGTCAGACAGTCCAGGTGGGGCTGCAATCAGAGTGAAGCAGACCAGGTGGTCAGGATCATACCTGCAAGGAGGCAGGGAGATCCCTATACCTCTGACACTATGCTTGTGAGAGGTGGCAGCCAACAAGCTAAGAAAGCTATACCAAGCCAGGAGGCCAGTGTCCAGTCCTGCATGTGGCAGGAAGGACCATCAATCTCAGAGACTGTGAGAGACTTTCATGCAGACTAGCTGCTTCTGTAGAGAGGGTTCAAGATTTTAACATATAGAATGACAACAAATAAACAAACAAACATGAACACCAACACACAATACACACCACTGAACATATAAATGATGTTTAAGCTCTTTTGGGGATATTACAAAGCAGGTCCAGGCAAGTAAGCAATGGTGATACAAAGTCCAAAGCAGACTATCTGTCCCTACCTGTGTCTTTAATCCTGAGCACTGGCAACGTGTATTTTCCTCTTGCAAGTGCACCGCCGATAGGCGTGCAATGTATTGGAAGGACAGCGGTGGATGTGTGTAGCAGCACAAAGTGATGTCAGCAAGCCAGCGAGTCAGTCGGCAACAAGCTCCGCTCCTCTGCCTTCACTTAGATAGTGGGTCCAACGCGTTTCATACCTGCCATGGTACTTTGTCAAGGATGTATTCTGGTCATTCTTTTCTTCCTTATATTGAGAAAACTTTATTGAAAAATTGATAAAAAACCGGAAATGGTCATCATTAAAATGGCCGAAATTGGCGGTAACCTCATGGTTCTTAAAAAATATATGATTCAGTGGCAAAACATCACAAAACAGGACAGGACAACAAAAAACATATAATAAAGGTCAAAAATTGTTCCTAAATATCACAATGAAATTGATTTGCAATTTTTTATAGAAAAACGTTAAGTTCTATATCTATATTTAGTCCTAGTGGGTGGAGCGCTTTTCAAGAGCAGATCCATTTAGTTTCATTTCTTTTTAATGTATCTACTAAATTTCCTCCTCTCCAATGGGACATAATTTTCTGTATACCAATGAATTTTAGACCTGATGGGTCATTGCTATGTTTCTCCGAAAAATGTAGGGATACACTATGTGTTTTTAAACCTTTCCTTATGTTGTATATATGCTCAGCAATTCTAGTTTTTCTTTTTCTTTTAGTTTGTCCCACATATTGGAGCCCACATGGGCACTCCAAAAGATAAATCATTCCCTCTGTATTACATGTAAGATGCTCTTTAATTTGATACTCCTTGTTATCTTGATTAGAGGCAAATTTACTTGTGGGTTTTGTTCCTGATTGATGATTCTTGCATCCTTTGCATTGTGTGCAAAAGTGAAATCCCTTTGTTTTATTTGAAACCTGTTGTTGTCTTTCTACAGGGATATAGCTGTTTGTTAATTCTTGTTTTCTTTGGGTTTTTGAGGTATCTGTGTTTTGAGATCATTGTCTAAAAGTAAAATATGCCAATGTTTATTTAAAATATTCTCTATTACTTTATGATTTGTATTGAACTGTGTGATAAAACTGGTCATAAAATTATTTGCTTCCTTGTTGTTTCTTTTTTGTTTATATTGAATTAATTCTTGTCTGTTGAGATTGGATACTTTTTCTATTTCTTTTTGTATAAAATCTTCTTTGTATCCCTTTTGCATAAATTTTTGTTTCAGTAGTTTACTTTGTTCCAAAAAGGTGTTATGTTCTGTACAATTGCGTCTAATCCTGCGCAATTGACCTCCAGGAATGTTGTTGACCCAATTCCAATGGTGATTACTGTTATAGAGTAGCATATTGTTTCCACTTACTTTTTTTGTATGACCCCTTGTTTGAATGTAATGATCTTTATAAAAATTTCGAGGTCCAAATATACAACCATCTCTTTACTATAAGTGGTTGCAAATTTAAGATTCACTGTATTCGTATTCATATATTTAATGAATTCTTGTAATTCTTCTTCTGATCCTCCCCAAATGAAAAAAAGGTTGTCTATGTACCTATACCAGTAAATTAAATTTCTTAAATGTATGTTATTATTCCAAATTTTTTGATCCTCCCAGTAAGAATTGAGCTAGTGCCCTAAGAGAGGGCTAGGTTGTTTGTTATTTTCTATTTTTGTATCCTGATTTCTATGTGGCAGTAAAGCACCATTTTTATTTATCTTTACTGGAATGCCATGTGTGGACTCTATTTCTGCACCTAATGACTGCACCACTGAAACCAATCTACCGAACTAATTACCCCAAGTTATCACAATATATATATATATATGGATCCAGTCATATTGCCGGCGGACGGGATGCAAGGCGTCAATATACCGATGCCAGAATCCTGCCACATGGCAATATGCCGATGCCAATATCCCGAAGCTGAACAGGATACCAATGTCGACAGCTCAAACCGCTGGAATCCCGATCATCCAGATGGGTAAGTAACTGTCTCTCTCCCTGGGGAAGGGGGGTTAGGTTTAGCCACCAAAGGGGGGAGATTAGGTTTAGGCACCCCCAGGGGAGGGTTAGGCTAGAGGAAGGGGGGGTTAGGGTCAGGCTCCACTAGGGGGAGGTTATGGTTAGGCACCCCCTGTTAGGGTTGGGTTTAGGATGCAGGAAGGGGGGTTAGGGTTAGGCACCACTGGGGGGAGGTTAGGGTTAGGCACTCCCTAGGGAGGTTAGGGTTAGGTACCACCAAGGGAGGGTTAGGGTTAGGAGTGGAAGGGGGAGGTTAGGGTACTTACCACTGTCGGGATTTTGCACCATTCAGGCTTCTACTGTCGGCATAGCATACCAATTGTGTATTGGGGTGGTACACCTGTCAAACTGCAATGCTGGTGAATAAGGTGAGCTCAGGGAGGACAGAAACCTCCCTTATTTAGCAGGATGGAAAATATTATAATCTAGCTGACTATCAGCCTGCCGCTCACTCTTTCTGTCTTTTTCTCAGTCTTTAGTATATTTAACCTGCTTCACCTTGAGATTTGATTATGTGATCAAAAACATGCAAGGATGCAAGATTTCCAGGAAAATTGCATTTTACCTTGTTAAGAGCTCCAATTTTGGCATGCAGATTTCAATTATTATTATTCATTTATTTATTAGCAGCTATTTATATAGCGCAGACATAATCTGCAGCACTTTACAGAGAATATTTGGCCATTCACATAAGTCCCTGCCCCAGTGGAGCTTACAGTCTCACACACATACACACTAGGGTTATTTTTTGTTGGGAGACAATTAACCTACCAGTATATTTTTGGAGTGTGGGAGGAAACCAGAGTACCCAGAACAAAAACCCACGCAAGCACATGGAGAATATACCAACTCCACAGTTAAAACCATAGTGGGAATTGAACTCAGTGCTGTGAGGTAGTAATGCTAAGCATTACATTGTCTGTGCTGCCCATCATTATGACTTGGTACTACTCATTATTCCTAAATTCAGTTCTGTCAGAAGTCCGAAGCACTCATTTCTAGAGTGAACTAAGGTAGCTACAATTTGTTCATAAAAATACTTTATTGATCTTATGTTTGGTCTGCCAAGTAGTGAAATACTGAAAAAAGAGTAGTGTTTTGACAGTGTTAGCAATTAAAATGATGTTGCATTTTCCATAAAAAATGTGATTAAACTATATACAAACACTGTCACATCTGTCATTTACTGCTCTGGGATAGGATTCCAATGTCAATTTTCTTTCCTGCAATGGAAATGAGAAATAAAAAATAAACATCAGCAACTTAACATAGAATAGCTACAGGATGTAGCCGGCATCCCGATGGTCAGGATGCTGACGGTCAGAATGCCAGCACAGGACTCCCATCAGCAGTCTGAATCCTGGCTCCAGAATCCTGACTACTACATCCTAATGGTGAGTATTAGTGTTAGACTTAGGGTTAGGGGATAGGGTTAGGCACTAGAGGGTGGGTTAGGGGTAGACTGCGGAAGGAGAGGGTTAGGCTGTGGGGGGGGGGGTTAGGGTTAGGCTGCAGGGGGAGGATTAGGGTTAGGCTCCTGGAAATGTGGTTTAGGGGGAGGGTAAGGGTCAAGGTTACTTAACAAATTCTGTCGGGATTCAAACCGTCGGCATCATGACCGCCGGAATCCCATACCCAACCTATAGCTACTATATTAATGTATGGCATACTATTAGCTGGAGTAGTCAATATGCAACCAGTTATCAGAAGCAGCTGCCAAGGTATTGTCAGTGCTTTATGTATCTTTAATTGGCCTAAACATTTCCATTAACATAATATAAGCACTATGGCTAAAAATAAATATTGATCATTTTAATCTAAAAATCAGCCTGTCTTTGTTGTGTAAAGTAAACATAATATTCTTTAATATTATATATATTAGATACATAAATAGTTTCTTCCCTTCTGTAAAGCACAAAGGAATATGCTGGCACTACATAAGTAAATGTAATTATAAAAGTTAATACGTAATAAAATATTATTTTCTCAACTTCACAGGATTTGATAGATACAAGTCCTTTGACGCCCTCTAGTGGGAGATTATTGTCATAACCTAAATTGCCACATGAAGTACAGTATGTTTTGTTTACCATTACACACAATGTAATAAGATGAATCAACATAATTTGTAATATAATATACTTTGAATAGCATAAATCATGTTTATAGTTTTGTATCTATTGTTTTCCTTGAATATAATCCAGGAAAGCCAGATTAATCTAAAGCTGAAAAAGAGTTATGCCCAAGAGAACCATGCTGTAATACTTTTGTTCACTCCTATTGTCCACCCTTGAAGGTGAATGTCTGTATAGATTTCCAATAAGCAGTATTCAGAGATTTTGGGGTTAATTCTGAGTTGGGAGCAAAGCAAAAAAGCAAGTAACACCTGTACAAACCATGTAGCACTGCAAGGGGTGTAAATATATTTCTTTGTTTTGCATGCAGGGTAACTACTGGATGCTTTTGCATGCAGCCACAAATACTGGGCAGCTTTATCAGTACACTGCATTTCAGATTTGAATTTAAACACGTCCCAATGGAAAAACCAGTGCAGCATGGTTTTGCTATGGTACAAAGTCACTTGCACTTTTTTGCTTTGGCCGCAACTGAGAATCAGTCCCTTTATGTGTGTATTATTAGTAATCTCATGTAGAGAAAAACGTATGATGAGAGTTTTAATTTAACTTTTCAATGTTGTTTTTAAATAGGCATTTTTGTTACATGCTGGAAAATATCTCCACATTTGGTGGAAAACTGTAAATTCAGATAATTCTACCATTTCACTTCAGTTAAACAAGGGACAAGATAATTAGCCAATCAAATGTTTCACGTGCAGTATTTAAATTAGGTGCCACTAAGGGACATCCCCATACATATACTCCCAAACACACACACACACACAACACCAATACACACATCAACGCACACTCGCATGCACACATATATATATGTATTTATATATTTACACATATACACATACATATATATAAATCCAATTAGGTCCACACTTATGTCATAATTCATAGCATGCTGGTGTAGCTACCCATATAGGATGGAATAGGTATGAAATACCGCTGGATTCATTTCCAGTGGTTCAAATGCCGACGCCGGAACACCGGCAACAGAAGATCCCGACAGGTGAGTATTTTTACTATTACTAACCCTACCCCCCTAACCCTAACCCTCCCTTAGGGGTGCCTAACCCTAACCTCCCCCTCAAGTGCCTAACCCTAACCCCCCCTGTAAGTGCCTAAACCTAACCCCCCCTTCCCCGAAGCCTAAACCTAACCCTCCCGGGGGGGTGCCTGACCCTAACCTCCCCCCGGGGGTAGCTAACCCTAACCCCCCTTACCCTAGCCTAACCCTCCTGGGGGGTGCTTAACCCATGTCCCCCCCGGAGCCCCTAACCTAACCCCCCCTGTCTACGCCCGCCGCCCGGCTTACCTTCGTTCGGTATGCCGGGCATCGTGATCCCGGCGTAGGGATAATGATAGGTGTCGGGATTTTGATGCCTATCATTAGACCCCTGCCAGGATTAGACAGTCGGGAAATCGGCGGTTGGCATTTCTACCGTCAACTTCCTGACTGCATGCCTGTAGGACATATGAGTCCTTACAAAAATAAATATAAATTCCCGGGGTGCACTCACCAATCTTCTTAGAACAATTATTTCTTTCAATTAAGATCTTTTAGTATTTCCTGGTAAATTGTGTCATTCATCAAGTTCCAAAAAAGCATTTTTTTCGGAACTTGTGAATGCTATTATATGCCGTTCTGAGCTCCCCATAGTCTGCAGAAGCTACTGTATACATGTTTTCAGATCCCTCCCATTGTTTCATAGCTCTATTTTCCCTTCTCTCCTCCGAAAATGAGGAAAGCAGAGTAGCAGGGTACCGGAGGGAGTTCTGCGGCTGCAGAGGGGAAGGCTGTGGGAGCCTTCCAAGGCTTTAGGATCAAACCTCGCAGAAAGGGGAGGGGAGTGTCGTGTGCACTCACTGCAGTATGGATCAGAGGTATTGGAGCGGGTAGGGAGGAGTGTCTGGTGTCCACGGCTGCAGCATATTTACAGCCAGGCAGATCCCTGCACTCATCAGCGAGCGCAGTGCTAAGCATAGGTGATGGAGCTGGGAGCGGGCAGTAGGGGTGAGTGGGGGGTGGATGTGTGAGCTCAGTGCTAAACACTAGCAGATGTGATGGATTGGGGAGCAGGCAGTGGGAGGGGTCGTGTGTGCAAGTGCAGTACTAAGCAGAGGTGATGGAGCTGGGGCAGGCAGTACAGGAGGCTCAGGTGTGTGAGTGCACTAATAAGCAGAGGTGATGGTGCAGGCAGCATGGGTCAGAGGTCCACGGCTGCAGCATCCTTTTAGCTGGGCAGATCCCTCCACTATGTGCAGTATGGAGGAGAGGTGATGGAGTGGGCAGTGAAGTGGGGGAGGGGGGGATGCCAGAGATACAGAAAGCCCCATAGAGCTCCGGAGAAGCAGGGGAAGTATTTCACACTTCTAAAAAGCTGTCTGACATTGCTGATTACTGCTTGGTTAGGTGCAATAAGAGGACATATGTGAAGTCAGGTATGAACTACAGGAGGTTAGTGTAGGCCTTGCTCAAGATCAGTCCATGCATTTGAGTACCATGTTGGGACATGTTAAATTCAATGGTGTTAATTGGGAAAAAAGTAAGTTTTTGTGTTTTCTTTTAATCAGGACTGATTGGCAAAATTTGAACTGAACACAGTCCCTTGTTTTTAAGTATGAGTATTTTTATGGGGCCCTCTCATATTATATTTGTTGTTTTTTTCTATGTTGTTTGTTTTGTGTGAAATGTTATATTGGAGTAAGAAACTACTGTGTGAAATGTTATATGGGGGTATGCATTATCCAGTGCTTAATGTGGTCCTATAGAAGTGGTGGAACTCACCCCCCCGGCGCTTATTTAATAAAGGGACAGCGCGCACATAGTACCCCTGATTCACATTACACCACATAGTAGTGTCCCTTATTCATGTTATGACACATAGTAGTGCCCCTTTTACACAATTCCTACATTAGTGCCTCTATATACAAATGCCCACAGTATTAGTGCCCATAATACACATAATGCCTACAGTAGAAGTGCCCCTTATACAGAGCTTACAGTAGTGGTGTCCCTTATGCAGTTCTCACAGTAGTAATGCCCCTTATGCAGTGCCCTCAGGAATGGTGCCCTTTATGCAGTGCCCCATTAGTAGTGTCTCCTGTAGTAATGCCCCCAGTGGTAATGCCCCTGGTAGTAGTGCCCCAAGTAGTAATGCTCCCAGTGGTAATGCCCCATTAGTAATGCCCCCTGTAGTAGTGCCTCCAGATGTAGTGCACCCAGTGGTAATGCCCCCAGTAACATAAAACATAGAAACATAGAATTTGATGGCAGGTAAGAACCACTTGGCCCATCTAGTCTGCCCTTTTTTACCTTTTGGTAACCTCAACCCTACTGTATGTGATCATTAGTTAATTGTAAGGATATTCCTATGCCTATCCCAAGCATGTTTAAATTGTTCTACTGTCTTAGCCTCTACCACCTCTGATGGGAGGCTATTCCACTTATCTACTACCCTTTCTGTGAAGTAATTTTTCTCAAAATTCCTTTGAATCTACCTCCCTCCTGTCTCAGTTTGTCCTCTTGTTTCTCAAAATTCCTTTGAATCTACCTCCCTCCTATCTCAGTTTGTCCTCTTGTTTTAGTACTTCTCTTCTTTTGAAGAATATCTCCCTCCTGCACCTTGTTAAAACTAGAGACGAGCGGGTTCGGATTTCAGAGATCCGAACCCACCCAAACTTAGGTAATCCGAGTGAGATCCGAGTCAGCCCGGATTTTCCCGACTGACTCAGATCTGAAAACAAGGCAAAACGTCATCATCCTGCTGTCGAATTCTCGCGGGTTTTGGTTTCTATAAAAGGTCCCACGCTCGCCGCCATTTTTCATTCTGGCTGTGGAGATTGAAGAGGGAGGGAGCTGGGAGCTGTTCTGAGGGATCTGTAAGCTGTGCTGTTCTGCTGTGCATAAGGGCTGGCTACTGTTGTGTCAGGGGCTGGCTGCTTATTATGCCCATATGTGCATAGGGGCTGGCTAGGCTACTGTTGTGTCAGGGGCTGGCTGCTTATGTCCATAGGGGGTGGGGCTGGCTGTTGTCAATATACTGGGGCTGCCTTGCTGTTGTCCTATCCACTCCAAAGGGGCTGGCTGTTGTCCATAATATCCAATCCATATAAAGTAAGTTATATATTGGGGCTGGCTCTCTGTTGTCCTGTCCACTCGATAGGGACTGGCTGTTGTCCATAATATCCATATATGTTATATATTGGGGCTGGCTGTTGTCCACTTCCACTTCCATAGGGGCTGGCTGTGCTGTTGTGTTGCCCAGGGGGTGCTCTGTCCATCAGGGGTGCTAATAACCCCCAGTGTGAAAAAAATAAAGTATTGTTATTTTTATTTCTGTTTCTGTGTGTGCACGCCTGTTAGCCACACTTATCAGAAACGTAGGTGCGCAGGGGTGTTGTGCAGCCTGTGTCTCATTTATCAAATGGCTGCTGCCTCACTCAGAGGTGCTCTTCACCCCCAGTGTGAAAAAAATAAAATCAATTTTTGTGTGTGTGCGTGGTAGCCTGCCATACCACCAGTGTTCAAATAAAAACTATTTTTTGTGTGTGTGTGTTAGCCTGCCACACGCTACCAGTGTTCAAATAAAAACATTTTTTTGTGTGTGCATAATTGCGTGTTAGCCACACCACCAGTGAGAAAATAAAAACAATTTTTTTGTGTGTGCGCTTTAGCCACATTTATCAGCAACATAGGTGCACAGGGGTGCTGTGCTGCCTGTGTCATTTATCAAGAGGCTGCTGCCTCGTTCAGGTGCTCTCCCTCCCAAGTGCCAAAAAAAATTAATTCAATCAATCAGTCAATCAATCAATCTTTTTTTTCTGTGTGTCAGGGGTGCTGCCTGTGTCATTTATCAAGAGGCTGCTGCCTCCTTTGGGTGCTTTCCCTCCCAAGTGCCAAAAAAAATAACTTCAATCAGTGAATCAATCAATCTTTTGTGTGTGTGTCAGGGGTGCTGCCTGTGTTATTTATCAAGAGGCTGCTGCCTCGTTTGGGTGCTCTCCTTCCCAAGTGCCAAACAAAAATTAATTAATCAATCAATGTGTTTTTTTTTCTGTGTGTGTGTGCGCGTTAGCCATGGCATCACAAATGCCTTTGCTGAGATTTGTATAAATATTTTCAAAGGTGAAAATAGAGGTTATGGTTTAAAAAAATTGAATAAAGCAGCTAAAACTGTGTTCTCTGATTATAGTGTCCCTACTCCCTCTGACTTTCAGTGAGTCAGAGAGGCAACTCCATGCAACCGTATTACAGAGTGCATCTGTTTCTCCTGTAGCCCAGGTCTGAAGATGTGTAGGGGGTGTGGTGATGATATGGACTAATATGGAGCTCACATCCACTAAAGTGGACAATGAATACCCAATGTAACAGGGAGTGCAGTTGTAATTTATATACAACACAGGATGGGATGACGATATAGGCTTGGGTGATGGTATAATCTGGGGTGATGTATACATCATTTTCACAAAATATTAATTTGTTCCCGCTGGAATCCACCATTACAGGCGCCTCTGTAATTTTTGTATGTAATTGACAGTAAAGGTCTTTCTCGTTGAATTTGTATTTCATTTTGATGGACATTATCTTTTCCACATTTAGTCTCAGGTTGATCACTGACAAGGTTTACGACTGTGCTGAAGACTCTTTCTGGAAGGTGAGCAGCTCAAGTAAAGCAAAGGCAGTTCTTTTGTGTAAGGGCCTCCAAGGGGTATATTTATTTACTAAAGTTTCTAAATATGAAAAGTGTTAATGTTGCCAATAGTAACCAATCAGATCCTGTCTATCATTTTCTAGAATGCAATAGAGAAATGATAACTACAATCGTATTGGTTGCTATGAGCAACATGAACACTTTTCATTTTTAGAAACTTTAGTAAAACTAAAATTACCCCCAAATTGGCTCTTTTTCCTGCCAGTAGTTATTTACATGTATCTCTTTCTCTTTAGATCTGTGTCCATTGGGAACAAAAAACAATGTCTTCATCCATTCTGGGATGAAAATCCACTCCCAGCAAGCAGGCATGCCGCTCAGGAACTCCCAAGAAAGACACAACGTAAGACTTAAACTAAACCTTAAATCTGAAATGTTGCATTTAATGCTCTGTTCCGATTGTTCACATATCTGATATGGTTAAGTGGACTGTGGGAACAATGGCAGTTTGAAGGCCACTAACTAACTCTATTTTTTTTAATTGTTCCTGTACAGGCTAGGAAATGCCTTTACAGAAGGTTTGCAAAGGATTATTTAAGTCAATTGTTTTTGGAAAGCACTCTTCCTGGTCCCCTTCTGGGATGAAAATCCACTCATAGCCACAGCAGAAGGTGCAGGATTCTCAAGAAAGACACAACATAAGGTCTTAAATCATGGGGTAGCCAACCTAAGTCCTCGAGAGCTACTAACATTTCATGTTTTCCAAACCACCTAGCTGGTGCACAGGTGTATTCATTACTTACCAAAAAATTTAATTATGTATTACACTTGTGATTCTGTGAGAAGACCTGGAAAACATGCACTGTTGGTAGCTCTCGAGGACCAGGGGTGGCTAACCCTGCATTAAATCATAGATCCACATATCTGTGCTGGTTAAGTGGCAGTTTGGAGGCCACTAACTAACTATGGCTCTCATTCAGAGCCGCTCGTTAGCGGCAGTACGCTCGTTCCGAGCGATGTTTGCACATCTGCGCATGCGTACGGTTTTTAGTACGCATGCGCGAACCAGTCAGTGCGGCCAAAAATCGTTTGTACGCTATATAGCGAGTGCCTGCTATTTTGAGTGACAGGAGGAGGTGTATGTGGGTGGTAACAGGGGAAGGTGCTTGAAAACGGGGAGTGGAGATCCGAACGCAGGCGTGCTTAAAGGTCAAAACGGGCGTATTATGGGTGTGCATAATTAATACAGCAGCGTCATTGACCACGTCACTGGGTTATTTTATAGCCAGAACTGCTCGCAAATTTGTGGTAGCAAACACCAACCACAAGAATAGCGAGCAGTTCATACACTGGTCGATGTACTCGATTAATCTAATAAATAGCGGACATGACGTAGGATGCGAGCGGCCAGGGGGCGTTTTTAACAAATAAACGAGCGTATGTTTTGCTCGCTCGTTCAGACTTAGAGGCGTGAACAGACTACAATTTGCGAACGGATCATTTGAATAGCCACCCCTTGTTTTTGAACGAACGACCGCAAATAGCGAACGGCTCTGAATCAGGCCCTATGTTTTTTAATCTCCCTGAACAGGTTGGGAAATGCTTTTTCATGTGGAAGTCTTCCTGGTCCACTTCTAGGATGAGAAAATCCACTCCCAGCAGCAGGCATGGTGCTCAAGGATTCTTCTGGGACAAGGACTGATGTGAAGGAGTAAAATATTTTTTTGTAAATGCAACCTCCCCTCCCCTCCTTCCTCATAAATTTACTTCAGAATAAAAAAAAAAAAATTAAATTTACTACCAAACCCTTTTTTCCCTGCCTTCAAATCCATATAAACTCCAACTCCCTCAGGCCTTTCTTGAATAATAAAAACATTTGTTTCCAGATGTGCCAAGTTGGCAGTTGAACTGCCACGTATTTGTGCCGCCCACTGCTGCCACATAGCTTAATCAGCCAGCTAGCTTGGTGCAAATTTTGGGCCTAAACTGGATGAAAACAATATAGTGAGCTGTGAGGTGGTCAAAACTGACTGGAAACGAGTGGAAATAAATGTTATTAAATCCAGATCCAAAACCAAAGCTGAAAAACAAAACAAGGAGGTGAGGTTTTGGCAACACCAATCCAGATCCAAAATCAGGAGAAATTCAGATCCAAAACCAAAACACAAGGGTCGGCACACATCTCTAGTCGGTGCACATCCCTAGAAATCAGTGATTTCTCCATATTTTTGTCAGGATCTGCAGCTTCCAGCCAGAGGCACTGCATTATTTACTGCCTGTCTGTGCGCAGTGTCAGGTGCATGCTAATTAATTCCCCTGTCTGTGCACAGCTGCACACTGGTCTATCATTAAGGGAGACTTGCTCTTTTGGGGTTTTGCACCTGTTAAATTCCAGCCAGTCCATCACTCCATGCCGGTGATAGAAGTTTTTTCGTACTTCCGGTTCCTGTCTCCTGCTTGTCAGCTGAGTTCCTGAGTCAGTCTTGCTGTGTTTCGTGTGTGCCGTTTACTCCATCCAGGCGGCTCCAACTGCATCCCATCCTCACATGCTGCTTGTACCATCTGGGCAGCATGGAGTGCTTCCTATCCCAGAATCGTCTGTTACCATCTGGTGGCCAGTGTCATCCTGGTGGCACTGGTAGAAGCTCTGCGTTCCAGGTGCGCAACCTCGCACACCATCGCCAGTGTCATCCTGGCGGCATTGGTAGCAGCTCTGCGTTCCAGATGCACAACTTAGCACACTGTCACCAGTGTCATCCCAGCGGCATTGGTAGCAACTCTGCATTCCAGGTGCACAATCTAGCACACCATCGCTAGTGTCATCCTGCCAACACTGGTAGCCACTCTGCATTCCAGGTGCGCAAATTAGCACACCATCACCAGTGTCATCCCAGTGGCACTGGTAGCAACTCTGCATTCCAGGTGTGCTATTAAGCACACCATCGCCAGTGTCATCCTGGCAGCACTGGTAACAGCCCCACGTTCTGTTGCATACCTCACATCAGTGTCATCAGCCCAAAGGCTGCAAAGGTCCTGGGGCCTCAGGTCACAATCAGCCCTCAAGGCTGCTGCAACAGCCCAAAGGCTGCTTCACACCATTAGTCCCTTGGCTATGACAATAAAGGCCACAATTAGCCCCCAAGGCTGCTCCAAGAGCCCAAAGATTGCTTTACACCATCAGTCCCTTGGCTATGACTATAAAGGCCACAATCAGCCTCCAAGCCTGCTCCTAGAGCACCAAGGCTGCTTCACATCACCAGTCCCTTGGCCATGACTATAAAGGCCATAACCAGCCCCCAAGGCTGCTCCTACAGCCCGCAGGCTGCGTCACACCTCTTGCCCTTGGCACAACTAGTACTATACATTCCAGCCCTCAAGGCTGTCATCAGTTGGCTCTACATTTATACCATCAACTCCCTCCAGGAATCATAATATTATCACTGGCCATAAAAATTTGGTTGAAGAGACATGGGCAGCTCCCCCCTCAGTTTCTGTTTCTGCCTCAGCTCGGCCCCTCGAACCTAAACTCAATCTGCCAGATTATTTTTCAGGCAACTGTAAGGACTTCCTTAACTTCCAAGAAAGCTGCAAACTATACTTCAGGCTTCAACCCACTTCTTCTGGATCAGAGACTCAACAGGTAAGAATTATTATTTCCTTGCTCCAAGGTGAACCTCAGTGCTGGGCCTTTGGCCTGCCTCCAGTTCATAGTGCTCTGCAAATGGTCGATGCTTTCTTCGCAGCTCTAGGCCTCCTCTATGATGACCCAAACAAGGCAGCTTTATCAGAGTTGAAACTCTGGTCCCTGTCACAAAATAAAAGATCTGCAGAGGATTACTGCACAGTGTTTCGTAAGTGGGTGAATATCTCCAGTTGGAAGGACCCTGCGCTATGAAGTCAATTCTGCCTTGGTCTCTTGGACCAGATTAAAGATATCCTTGTCCAGCATACAGTTCCGGAGACATTGGATGACTTCATGCATCTAGTCATTCGTATTGATCGTCGCATCAGAGAACGTAGAATGATGAAGGAGCTTCCTACACCTGCTCCTCGGTCTCCAGTTTGGGTAACTCAGCCCGATCCTGGAGAGCCTATACAGTTAGGTGCCTATTGGCTCTCGGCCAAAGAGAAACCAAGAAGACGCTCTCAGGGCCTCTGTCTATACTGTGGAGGAAAAGGGCATACAGCCTTGAATTGTCCTGTTAAATCTGGAAAATGCAGGGTCTAGGTGTCGTAGGAGAGCTACACCTAGGCCTTGCATCTGTCTCTCCCACAAATTCAGTCCTAATCCCCACCGTTATTCAAGGTAAATATGAGATATGGTAAGAACTTACCCTTGTTATCTCTATTTCTATGAGTCCATAGGGTTCCACAGGATACCTTGGGGTATAGGTGATGGCGGCAGACATCCAGGCACCACAGAGTTAAATTTTCAGCCTCCCAGGATGCACTGGGGTCCCTCTCCTATACCCCGCCCCCGAGCCTCAGGCCACTCAGTTTCGTAACAAGCCATAGGCCGGAGCAGGAGCAAAAAAGAGAGATAAGACAGTCTGGAACACACAAGAATCACATTCTCCCCAGAAGGAGACGGAGAAACCGGTGACCAGATCAAAGCCCATCTGCAGTACAGGTGCGACAGGGCGAGAGTCCTGTGGACCCTATGGACTTCGTAGAAATAGAGATAACAAGGGTAAGTTCTTACCATATCTCATATTTTCTACTTCAGGGTCCATAGGGTATCCACAGGATACCTTGGGGATGTCCCAAAGCAGTATCCTTTAAGGGTGGGGACGCTCCTGTGCTGTAAGGAGAATCCGCCGCCCGAAGGAAGCATCCTGAGAGGCGAAGGTATCAAAAGCATAATACCTTACAAAAATATGGACAGATGACCACGTGGCTGCCAATCACTGCTGAGGCACCACGTCGAGCTGCCCACGAAGGACCCACAGACCTAGTGGAAGAGCTTTAATAGAGGATGGAACAGGAAGACCTGTGAATCCATCCTGCCAAAGTTAGCGTAGTGGCAGGCCAACCCTTTTTTATGGAAACCAGAAAGGACAAATCCGAGAGTCTGATTTCATAAATGGACTGGTACGGTCCACTTAAATTCTTAGCGCCTGTACCACAGCCAAATAGGCCTCGCCAGCAGACAGGACTGGGGAAGTAAAGGCCGGTAGTATAATTTCCTCATTGATGTGGAAACTAGACACCCCCGTAGGTAAAAAACCAGGGCAAGTGCGGAGCACTGCCCTGTTCTTAGGAAAGATGAGAAAGAGGGAGGTCTACATGACAGAGCCTCCCATTCTGAGATCCTACTGGCCCAATTAAGAGCCAGAAGGAATACAGTCCTAGCCGTAAGCCATTTGAAATCCACTGAGCCCAGTGGATCAAATGGCGGTCCTCAGAGAGCCCTAAGGACCACAGCCAAATCCCAAGGAGCCACAGGTGGAACAAAGGGATGCTGAATATAACGTACACCCTGCACAAAGGTGCGGACATCAGGAAGAGTAGCAATCCTACACTGAAACCATACTAACAGGGCAGAAACCTGCACCTTCAGGTAAGCAAGGCGAAGACCGTTATCTAAGCCCACCTGTAGGAAAGCCAACCTCTGGATATCCGGAATACCCGAGGAGCCTAGCCTCTAGGGCGACACAACTGAAAGAAAGTATCCCATACCTAATGGTAAATTCTTGCAGATAAAGCTTCCGAGCTCTTAGCATGGATGGAGCCCCTGTTAACTATAGAGCTGGAAAAACTCCTAGACTTTAAGAGGGCAGTCTCCACCGCCACACCGTCAAGGACAGACAACCCAGGTCTGGGTATCAGCCAGGATCCTGAGACAACATGTCCGGGTGTAGAGGCAAAAGGTTTCGGAGTGTTAACTGAGAGGCTCCGAAGATCTGAGTAATAGTGCCATCTGGCCTACGCTGGAGCTATCAGCAGGAGCGTGCCTCCTTCTTGCTATTACTGGAGGAAGAAGGGATAATGGAGGGATGAGGTACACAACTTGGAAGGTCCACTGGACCTACCTATGTCTATCAGAAGAGTCTCATCTCTGAAAGGCTCCACTTGTTCACCAGAAGATTGAACACCTCCTGATAAAGAGGACATTTCCCTGAATGCACGTCTTGATGCTGAGAAAGCCTGCTTTCCATCTGAGGATTCCTAAATGAACACTGCCAATGACAGCAGGGATTAAGCCTTCCACCCAAGCCAGAATTCGGGACACCACTGTTAGTGTCGCCTGACTTCGGGAACCTCCTAGGTGGTTTACATAAGCCATCATGATGGTGTTGTCAGACTGTACCTGCACGGTATTTCCGTGGAGGACCTGTCCTGCATGCTGGAGAACCTTGAATACTGCTCAGAGTTCTCAGATGTTTATGGGAAGCGCAAAAACTACTGGTGTCCACCTGCCCTGGAACAAGTGTGGACCCATCACTGCTTCCCAGCCACGGATACTGGCATCCGTCGTCAGAAGGACCCTGTCCGCAATCCCAAAGGGGGTGCCCCTTGTTTAGGTGAGCTTTCCACAGCCACCAGGCCAGAGAGAGACAAACCTCCGGGGAAAGCCTATTGACTTTATCCTATGGGGCAACCCATCCCATCCGGAGAGGATCAAGTTTTTCAGAGGTTTAGAGTGAAGCTGGGTACTCTCCACCATATCGAACAGCGACACCCTGGAACCCAGGAACCACATTGCCAAGTGAATAGACACTCGGCGACTCAGCAGGCAACTGCGTACCTTTGCCTGTAATGCAGAGATATTTTCCTCAATCACAAAGATCCTCAGATGTTGGGATATGGAGCATCCTCTGTGAAGAATTAGAGAGGACCATTTCCAGTTTATCAGTCAGCCCTAACGTTGCAACACAGATATTGTTCATTGCATATGGCACTGAAGTATCTCTGGAGACCATGGTAACAACAGGAGGTCACCCGGATAGGGTAACAAGCTGACCCCCTGCATCCGCAGGTGGGCTGCCATAACTGCCATGACCCTGGTAAACCGTGAGGCGCGGAGGCCAGACCAAGGGGCAATGCCAGAAACTGGAAATGCTTATCGACCACTGCAAACCTGAGGAAAACACTGGTGTGCTAAGAAAAGAGGGATATTTAGGTAGTCACCCTGAATATATCCAACGACACCACAAAATTCCCAGGCTCCATTGAATGATGGAATGCAGGGTCCCCCTCCCGAACCGAGGAACCCTTAAGAATTTGTTGAAGGATTCGAGATTGAGAATGTCCTGGTAAGACCCATTGGGTGTCTGTACCAGAAAGAGGATGGGGTAATACCTCGTTCCCCTTTGGGGCAACGGAATAGGTACTATAACTCCTGCCTGGAGCATAGAGTGTAACACCCTCAAAAATTACAGGGCCTTGTCCTAAATTGACAGAAGACCTGTAACGAAACACCGTCTGGGAGGCTTTTACCGGGAGAAGAGGACATACCTTCAAGAAAATACTTCTCTTACCCCAGTGTCTGTGGTGGTCAGACACCAGCACTGGGCGAACTGGAGATGCCGGCCTCCAACTTTGGGGGCTCCCGAGAGGAGGCCCGTCCCGTGAGGCTGAAGGCTTATAGTCCAACTTGGGAGTACGATGTCTTGTACTCCAAGCCTGTTCTTATGGCTGAGCAGATTTCCTCTACTGACTGTCTTGGAAAGCTGTATTTTAGACTTACCCTGGCCTCACAGGGCCGAAAAGACAAAGCCCCAGACCCTGATGGGACTGTAGCCGATGGCAGACACACAGACGTAGCTGCTGCCTGCAGGGCCACAATTGCGTCCAGACGAGGGCCAAACAGGACTTGTCCCGTAAAAGGCAAAGCATTCCAAATGGAACCTGCATCCGCTTTCCAAGAGCGCAACCACAGGGAGTGGCAAGCCGCTACTGCTGCCGAGGAGATTCTGGAAAGGAGTAGGCTATATGTAAGACCATCTCATTATGAACGTGGCAAAGTCTCTGAGAATTTGCCACTATCCACCTGCTCTGCTGGAGAGTCAGTGTGCAGAGATCCAGTTACCTACTCAGCGTTCCATGGCTCTGGCCCCCCAGCACACGGCCATAGCCGGCCTGGAAGCCCCTCCAGCACGGGAATATTGGATTTTAGATATATTTGCACCTTGCAATCTGGAACCTCCTTCAAAGAGGACCTGGAGGGCATGGGCAACGTAGCACTCCTCACTAGGCATGTAACATGAGAATCTACCCGTAAAGGTAACTCCCATTCGGAAATGTAATTATCCACAAAAGAGGTATGCAAAAGGTCAACCGTTTTCGAGGCTGGAACCGCTTACCCGGATTTTCCACGCCTCCTCTAAATGATCCACCTGACCAGATAGAGGAATTACAGTGGCAACACTCTTATCCTTAAAGAAGGCATATTTGGATTTAGCCACGGGGATATGTAATAACAAAAGCCGCATGGACTGCCCGTATAAGGCCAGGTATATAGACTTTAGACCCAGACTACGCCTCCTTTGCACTAAGGGGCTCGTGTCTAAAAAAGTCAATAATATCACCATCATCAGACGTCATGTCTTTACCCGTCTGAGACCCGAAAGGCCATTTAGAAGGCCGAAATGGTGACTCCCCCTGTAAAACGTCCATCAGGTGCTATACCATTTGGACAATAAATTCACCCACACAGGCTCCTGTGAGACCTGGGGGGGGCGAAAAACAGGATATACTGGGGTACCATCAACTGTCCAGGGACCCCAGCATGTGATGAGACCACCCCAGGCTGTGATAACCCCTATGGGGAAATGCAGGGGGCGTTGCCCACAAGGGCTGTAAGCATCTTAGCCAGCCGAGGGCGGTCCCCTTTTTTGTGCAGGCACAGTGACAGAAATGGGGCGTGATATATAATACAACATGCCCTCCATAAACCCTCAGCGTCTACATATCCCTCCGCTAACTGCACATGATATCAGTACATTATAGCTGGAAGAGGATATCCTCATTCACCTTCAGACATGAGGAGTGTGAACGGAGCGTATGTGACCTCCCACACAGAAAAACCACGTTTACTGTGAGGTAATAAACACCCTGCAACACCGCACCGCAAGGGCTGTAGCAGAAGAACAGGGATAGGAAAAAGGCTGACAATCAGAAATGAAAGTTCAGGCAAACAGCGCTAGCATTTAAGTCACATACAATGCACAGATAATATCCTGCATTACAAGCACTGCAATCAACTACACAGACCAGAGCTTGGTAGGAAACAGTGCTGCATACACTGACCTTAATTGAAGGAGAGGTATGCGGGGGACCCCGACCGCAATGGCATCTGTATCAGCTTCCAGCAGCGTTTGCCATCCCCAGCATATGTAGTGAGAAAATGGCCACCGAGGAGCAGAGAGAAGGCAGGGCCCGGGGGAGGAGCGCTGACACAGCCTGCTCAGACCGCTGTGGAATGGCACTGTGCAGCGGGGGAGATGCCGGCTGTGAGACAGGGAAGGCGTTCTCCCCTGGCCTGCTATTAACCCCTGGGATGCCGCGCTGTACCGCACATGCTGCAGTTCGCTGTCCCTGGTGGTCTAGTGGAAGGCGCAGGATCTGTACCTGGCCCCACGCGCAGCCGGTCCCCAGGGAGCCCCCTGCCTGGGAACCAAACAGGACTGTGTTACCGGCGGGTGCCCACCGCGGGACCCCGCCGCTTACCTTGTTCCCCGTGCTTCTGGCCACAGTCCAGGTAGCCGGGATCACCGCTAGCTGTGACCCTAGCTACCTACCAGCTTCCCCGGATCGGTACCGGCGTTCTGGTACCGGCGGGGTGTAGGAGTGACAGCATGGACATCAATACTGACTGTCCTATGCTGGAGCACTCTAGTTGTGCAGCCACAGCTGCGAAGAAATATTCAAGGGCCTTAAAAAGACCCCTCTCTGTACGGTGCGACTGGTCCGGCCAGGCACTGACGAAAACTGAGTGGCCTGAGGCTCGGGGGCGGGGTATAGGAGAGGGATCCCAGTGCATCCTGGGAGGCTGAAAATTTAACTCTGTGGTGCCTGGATGTCCGCCGCCATTGCCTATACCCCAAGGTATCCTGTGGATACCCTATGGACCCTGAAGTAGAAAAGGCATTTCCGTTCCAGCATTCTTAGCTAGCGGTGCAGCAGGGAATTTTATGACATCTCCTTCTTCGAATCATTTGGACTAGCATCTGACCCTTTAACACAACCTCTCTCGGTGGTTGGTCTCAATGGAGAAGAACATGCCAGAGTTGTCGTGGTCTCTCAAACATCTCCCATCCAGTTGTCCATCGGGGCCCTACATTCTGAGGAGATCAGTGATTCCTGTGCCTCTACCTGCCTTACTCTCCCTGTCTGCCTAGCTGCTACTGTCCAATCCGAATCAGCTTCCAGGATTCTGACTCCGTATCAGGACTTGGCAGAAGTCTTTTCTAAGAAGAAGGCAGACACCTTTCCACCTCACCACTCCTACGATTGTGCGATTGATCTCCTTCCCGATGCTAAGCTTCCCAAAGGCAGACTATGCTCTTTCCCTTCCTGAAAGCAAGGCTATGGAAGAATATATCTAGGACGCTTTGGAGAAGGGATTCATTTGGCCTTCCAAATAGCCAGTCAGAGCAGGCTTCTTTTTTGTGCAAAAGAAGGATGGCTCTCTTCGACTGTGCATTGACTTTCGAGGTTTGAATAATATCACGGTGAAGAATTCTTATCCATTGCCCTTGATTTCTGTGTTATTCGAAAAGCTCCGGGGGACCTCCATCTTCTCCAAGATAGATCTCAGAGGCACATATAATCTGGTCCGCATTAGAGAAGTTGACGAGTGGAAAATGGCCTTTAACACACATTCCGGCCATTATGAATATTTGGTTATGCCATTCGGACTGTCAAACGCCCCAGCTGTATTCCTGGACTTCATTAATGATGTGTTGAGGGAGTATCTCAGGGTATTTGCAGTGGTCTACCTCGATGATATCCTAATTTATTCCAGCTCCCTTGAGGAACACCAGTTATATGCGAAAATTGAGAAGTGCGACTTTGAAGTTCTAGGCGGGTACATTATCTCCTCTCAAGGATTTTCAATGGATCCGAGCAAAGTCAAGGCCATCTTAGATTGGGTTCATCCCACCAATCTAAAAGAAGTACAATGCTTCCTTGGCTTTGCCAATTATTATAGGAGATTTATTGATTCCTTCTCATCCATAATCATGCCTATTGTGGAGCTTACCAGGAAAGGAGCGGATGTAGCAAACTGTCCAGCCACAGCTCTTCAAGCTTTTGACTCCATAAAGATTGCCTTTACCTCTGCTCCAGTTCTTTGGCATCCTAATACTGACCTCCCATTTGTTGTCGAAGTAGACACCTCTGAGATCGGCATGGGGGCTGTACTGTCTCAGAAGGATCCTGAAGATGGCAAACTCCTGTGCTTATTTTTCTCGGAAATTCGCCACAGCAGAGAGGAATTACGATGTAGGGAATCATGAGTTATTGGCTATCAAGTGGGCATTTGAGGATTGGAGGCACTGGCTGGAAGGAGCAAATCATGTCATCACAATCTTTCTTATATTGAGACCGCCAAAAGGTTGAATGCCAGACAGGCTTGGTGGGCATTATTTTTTACTCGTTTTAATTATGTCATCTCGTTTCGGCCTGGCTCCAAGAATGTTAAGGCAGATGTGCTGTCTCGCAGTTTTCAACCAGTTCAATCATTCACCAGACTAGAAGAAACCATCATCCCTACATCTAATATCCATTTCACCGTGAGCAGGGATCTTGAGGATCTTATTTTTACCTGTCAGACGGAAGCTCCAGCAGAAACCCCACTGGGGGTCTTGTTCATTCTGGAAGATTTCCGAAAGCAGTGCTATTGGACTTCCATTCTTCCAAGCCATCACGGCACTCAGGAATTGCAAAAACTACTGAATTGCTGTCCCGCTTGGTCTGGTTGCAATCTATGGGTTAATATATTTGGGAATTTGTTTTTGCTTGTGATGTCTGTGCTCGCAACAAGTCTCCTCGCATGGCTCCATCCAGGCTCCTGCTTCCTCTTCCTACTCCTTTCACGCCATGGACCCATATTGCCATGGACCTACCATCTTCCTCCCACTGCTCTGTCCTCTGGACAATTGTCGATAGTTTTAGCACAATAGTTCACTTTGTTCCACTCACCAAACTGTGTTCTGCTAAAGAATTGTCTTCACCATTTGTACTCCACATATTCAGACTTCATGGCTTACTGATGGATATCGTTTCTGGCCGAGGGACTCAGTTTGTGGTGTAGTTTTGGAAGAATTTCTGCTCAACCCTGGGTGTCAACATCAGCCTATCTTCCGGGTACCATTGACAGTCAAATGGGCAGACAGAACGGATGAACCAGTCATTGGAGTAGTATCTCCCATTCTTCATTTACAAGTACCAGAATGACTGGGTGTCTCTTCTTCCCATTGCAGAATTTGCATTTAATAATTCTTGTTACTCCTCTTCATCGGTTTCACCTTTTTTATGCAACTCTGGGCTGCACCGTAGAGCAAACTCCTTTGAGGCAGTTTCAGCTGGTATGCCATCCTCCACATTGGAGGTGAGGCTATGGTCTGCTTGGAAAAAAGTTTGCCAGTGTCTGATGAAAGCATCCGGTTATGCCAAGATGTGGGTGAATAAACATTGACGACCGTGCAATTTAAAAGTGGGTGATTTACTGTGGTTGTCTTCCAAGAATATTAATATCCATCAACAATCGCAGAAATTAGGTCCCAGATTCATTGGACCATTTAGGATTATCTCTCGTATCAATCCTGTGGCCTTCCATCTGAAGCTGCCTGCTAACCTGAGGATTAACAATATGTTTCACTGCTCCTTACTCAAGCCAGTGTCCTTTCAGGTACAGCTCTAGATGGCTAGCAAGACCTCCGCCCATACTTGTCCAAAAACGTCAAGAGTTTGTGGTGGAGAAAATTCTGGACTCCAGACTCTCATGAGGGGCCCTTCAGTTCCTGGTCCATTGTAAAGGGTATGGGCCAGAAGAACGCTCCTGGGTGCCTATGAGATCATTGAATGCTCCTGTCTTAGTAAGAAAATATATTCAAGATTTTCTGGAAAAACCTGGAGCTAGGGGTTCCTTAACCCCTAGTCAAGGGGGGGGTACTGTCAGGATCTGCAGCTTCCAGCCTAAGGCACTGTATTAATTACTGCCTGTCTGTGCGCAGTGTCAGGTGCATGCTAATTAATTCCCCTGTCTGTGCACAGCTGCACACTGGTCTATCGTTAAGGGAGACTTGCTCTTTTTGGGCTTTGTACCTGTTAAATTCCAGCCAGTCCATCACTCCATGCCGGTGATAGAAGTTTTTCGTACTTCCGGTTCCTGTCTCCTGCTTGTCAGCTGAGTTCCTGAGTCAGTCTTGCTCCGTGTGTGCCGTTTACTCCATCCAGGCAGCTCCACCTGAATCCCATCCTCACGTGCTGCTTGTACCATCTGGGCAGCAAGGAGTGCTTCGTATACCAGAAGTGTCTGTCACCATCCGGTTGTGAGTGTCATCCCGGTGGCACTGGTAACAGCTCTGCGTTCCAGGTGTACAACATAACACATCGTTGCCAGTGTCATCCTGGCGACACTGGTAGCCACTCTGCGTTCCAGGTGCGCTATTAAGCACACCATCACCAGTGTCATCCCGGCGGCACTGGTAGCAGCCCCACGATCTGTTGCATACCTGACATGAGTGTCATCAGCCCAAAGGCTGCAACGGTCCTGGGGCCCCAGGTCACAATCAGCCCTCAAGGCTGCTGCAACAGCCCACAGGCTGCTTCAAACCATCAGTCCCTTGGCCATGACTATAAAGGCCACAATCAGCCTCCAAGCCTGCTCCAACAGCCCCAAGGTTGCTTCACATCACCTGTCCCTTGGCCACGACTATAAAGGCCACAATCAGCCCCCTAGGCTGCTCTTACAGCCCACAGGCTGCGTCACACCTCTTGGCCTCAGCACAACTAGTACTATACATTCCAGCCCTCAAGGCTGTCATCAGTTGGCTCTACATTTATACCATCGATTCCCTCCAGGAATCATAACAATTTTCACTGCACTTAAATATGGAGAAAACATAAATATCATATTTACAGCTATTATGCTGGAAAAATTAGATAATTTTATTTATTAAATAGCCCCCATAATATGGTGTCCAATCCCCCATTGGCAAAAACCTCTCATACAGCAATACATTTTAACCAGTCAGTTCAATGTGCTTAGTCAATTTTACCATTTAACTGATTACAGTCTTAGGAGAGGGGTTGCCTGAGCAAGGTAGAGAAGACCTCTGTGGAGTTTGACAGGACTCCAAAATTGCCAAAAGACTTGAAAATCACAGCTGCGGCTCAAGAACTGATAGTGCATGTGAGGGGGAGGAGCCATTAGACGGGTTTGCTCCCACACACTGCCCGATTATCATTCCAACCAGCCAACTATCGTTCTAGTATATAGCTACCTTGAGAAGATAAAACCAGTATCAGCTAATTCTCTTCATCCGGCAGTCAAGGTCCTATCACCTGCACTATGTTAGACTTTGCACCTCCACAGTAAGTAGACTATAATGACTGAATTGGATCCATTACGGCCTTTGAACTCTTGTTAGCATGGAAGCATTGGCCCTGATTCTGAGATTTATGCTAATGCTATTGCAACTCTAAGCTCTTACGGATCACAGTTGATAAAATATGCTAATGCCTTCCAAAGCTCGGCCACACTCACTGCATCTCTCCTGAAACACATAGAACTCTAATGCTGCAAAGGAGATCACAATGGCTAATTTATGCCCGCCCATGAAACATAGTTTAAATGGTCCTGACACGTCTGTGTTTGCCTAGCCACCCCCGTTACCTCCCCCAAATGCTGACTACCTGTCACTCACTTTGCAAGTGAATCCTCCGTGTGAACCTGATTGCAATTCAATCACTGCACATGCACAGTGCGGCTTACATGCAATGGCTAACAATCGCTTGATCTGCGTAAACATTGGCATTGTGTAAATCTTAGTATCAGTATTGTCCCTAATGAAGGAATGATTAATTGAGAAAAATTCAGTGATAGTTCAGCAAGACCATCCCCCTGTCCAGGGGCTGGCTGGCAACTTTTAGCCTGGGGGGCATACACAAGTAAGTGGCCTGGTTTTTCCACCAGCACATTGCAATGGGGAAAGACACATGATAATAGTGGGTTGGGTATGGGTTGCTGGTGCTCGGGATCCCAACGCTGGCATCCTGAAAATCCTTCCACCTCTCCCTAGCCCTAACCCTCTCTCCCCGGTGCCTAACCCTAACTTCCCCCTTCCCGATGCCTAAACCTAACCCTCCCCCCTTAGTGCCTAACCCTCCCCCTTGTGACTAACTCTAATCCTAAACCTCCCCTAGCTTCCTGATACTTACCTTGCAGTCGGTATTCTGGAGCTGGGATCCCGATCATCGGCATCTCGTGTGATGGAATGCTGACTACATCTCGATAATAGCCTCTGTAGGTAAGGTTTGTCTAATGTGGGTGTGCTTTAAATAGCCATTGAAATATAGGAAAAATTGTTATGTCAAAGAGCTATAAACAAATACAGCGACCAGCTCCATCCCAAACCAGAAACCATTCTAGTGACCCTTATATAATGCACACAGCACTGTAGAGACAGATATACAATGCAGGAACCATTCTACTTACCATTATACAATACAGGAACCATTCCTGTGACCATTATACAATACAGGGATAATTCTCGTGACCAATATACAATACAGGGACAATTCTTGTGACTGATATATAATACAGGCACAATTTTATTAACAGGTATATAATATAGGGACTATTGCAGTGACTGGTAATTATGATAATTTATTAAAAGTATGGTTAATAAATTCCCATTCTATAAGTAAAATTTAAATAAAAACATTACAAATGTGGCTTAATAATAATGTATTCTACTACTTGTTAGTGAACAATAAGCAAACATCCCAGTTAGATTATCTGCATTATGCTCATAGGCTATGAAGCTGCAGTACATGTACTGGTTTTATTGATAAGTTCAAAGGTAGTGGAACGGTAAATATCAATTAATTAAAAACCTCATATGAGAACTTATAGGCCACAGTCAAGCAAGAGTTCAGCACAGCTTACAATGGCAGCAGCAGTGAATGTGTGAAATACATGTTTTTACTCATTCACTGACTTAAAATAGTTTATCAAAAATTTTTAAATATGGGCAGCCTTCCCAAGATTCTAGAATTGGGTCTGGCTCTTTAGCAGAGCTATGGACCTCATTCAGACCCGCTTGCAAGTGCTATGCTCTTGCAAGCGAGTTGATGGTGGAGCACAGCGCACGTGCCGCTTGTGCCGTGCACGTTCGCAAGCCCCATAGCAAGTGAGAAATTCACTCGCTCCGGGGCTCGCTACAAATGGGGCAGCTGTCGATGTTGATCGACAGCTCACCCCGTTTTGTAGGCGGGGAGGGAGGGTGGCTGGTCAAACGGAGGCATTCCTGAAGGAACGCCTGCCATTTGTGGGTGGCCCTACTGACATCACTCGTGATGTCAGTAGTGAGCTTCCTGCTCTATTTGAGCAGGAAGCTCACTGGGGCTTGCGGCAGATGAGACCCTACCACAAGGGTCTCGTCGCAAGCCCGATGGTTGCGATAATCACGACCATCACCTGGCTACTCGCAAAAGCTGTGGGTGGTCACCTACAGCTTAGCTAGTGGCCAGGAGGCCGGGTTAAAAAAAAAAAGTGGCCGCCCTAATTCAGAGTGAGCGCTCGCTTTTTGCGAGTGCCTCTGAATGAGGTCAGTCCTATGTCTTTTGTCTAGTCGAACTGTCGCACAAATAGCCATACCTAGACATTTTTGCACACTGGGAACCGTGTACTTAAGAATTCTTCTTTAATTTCACGTAACATATTTATTTTTCTAGTATAAGGCAGGAGAGGCTTTAGATGATTCAAACAGTGGCCAGTAACTGGTATATAATAGACAGAGAGTGTTGCAGTGACCACTATTGTAATACAGAGAATATAACTGCGACCCCCACATAAAGCACTGTCACTGTGATCACAGTGACAGCTATATAATGCAGAGAATATTACGGTGACCACCATATAAAGCAATGAACATCACAGTGACCGCCGAGTAATGCAAAGAGGTTCGCAATGATAGCCACATCAGGGAGCATCACAGTGACTGTCATATAAAGCAGAGAGGTTGGTAGTGACCTCCAGATCATCGAGCATCACAGTGACTGCCATATAATGCAGAGAGGTTCGCAGTGACCGCCAGATCAGGGAACATTGCAGTGACTGCCATATAATGCAGAGAGGTTTGCAGTGACCACCAGATCAGGGAGCATCAAAGTGATGTGCCATATAATGCAGAGAGGTTCACAGTGACCACCAGATTAGGGAGCATCGCAGTGACTGCTGATAATGCAGAGAGGTTCGCAGTGACAGCCAGATTAGGGAGCATCACAGTGATGTGCCATATAATGCAGAGAGGTTCTCAGTGACAGCCAGATCAGGGAGCATCACAGTGACTTCCATATAAAGCAGAAAGGTTTGCAGTAACAGCCAGATCAGGGAGCATCACAGTGATGTGCATATAATGCAGATAGGTTCGCAGTGACCGCCAGATCAGGGAACATCACAGTGACTACCATATAATGCAGAGAGGTTCGCAGTGACCGCCAGATCAGGAAACATCGCAGTGATGTGCCATATAATGCAGAGAGGTTCACAGTGACAGCCACATCAGGGAGCATCACGGTGATGTGCCATATAATGCAGAGAGGTTTCGCAGTGACCGCCAGATCAGGGAGCATCACAGTGACTGCCATATAAAGCAGAGAGGTTAGCAGTGACCGCCAGATCAGGGAGCATCTCAGTGACTGTCATATAAAGCAGAGAGGTTTGCAGTGACAGCCAGATCAGGGAGCATCACACCCTGCACCCATAATATACTTACCTCTCCAGAGTCCCACGTTGCCATCAGGAAAATGGCTGCGGTGGCCATTTTCCTGTCATTTGCACATGTGCAGTCAGGGAAAATGGCTGCCGCTGCCATTTTCCAAGTGCCCTGCGCATGCGCTATAGACTCTGGGCACACTCTAGTGCCCAGAGTCTATAACTCCGGTGCTGGCCATGCACAGCTCAGAGCGCTGCTGGCTGTTGAACACACAATAATACAAATCCACATACACACACATTATTACACCATCCCCAGTGCCAACAGTATTAAAACAACCCCTTCCCCCAAGATAAAAACAGCTACACCCCTCCCCATTTCATAAGTATTCCACCCCCATCCCCCCTCAAATATCATTTTAAATATGTTCACACCTCCACTGGCACTTACCTGTCTGTCAGGGGGATCTATCTCTGGTCCCTGTGGAGCTTCATGGTACAGGAAAATATAATAGACAGGATAGACTAGAGAAGGGGCACAGAATCAGGGTGAGGGGGTGGGGTCTTTGGCAGAGAGAGGAGAATGTAGATTAAAATAGGCAGACACGGTAAGAGAGGGGGCGGGGCCTCCTGGTGAGAGGGCAGGGTCTTAGCCAGGGACAGGAAGATTTGAACAGTCAGGGAGGGTAGAGGAGGCGGTGGGGTCCTGAACAGGGACAGATGGGAGTAGATCCAGTAGTAGAATGAAGCATCTAGAGTACTTTAGTGACAGCATAGGTGGATACTCAGAGGTCTCAGGGAGGGCCTGAGGGGAGGGACAGACTCAGACAGGAAGCTACCACAGTGCACACTGACTGCACACAGCCCCTGCTGCGGAGTGGACTTGGAAGGAGTGCTTAGTCACAAGCAGCATGGATGTGACAGACAGCCCAGTAACAGGAATGCTGCCCAGTCGCTCTGATGCTGCTATAGTTGGAACGACTGCAGGGCACTTTCTGCCTGTCACCCAGCCATCAGTCATGCATGTGCAGTATGTGACTGCGGCCCTCACTGAAGGAAAAGTGGACCGGCCCGGGGGGCATATGGCACCCTGCCCACCGGCCCAGTCCGCTAATGCCATACTTGGAGATAAGTAAAAATGTTATGGAAGAACTTAAAATGAACATGCTTCTGTGGCTCCGGAACCACCCTAGTGTAAACCACATTGAGTTCTTATGGGGTATAGCAAATTGAAAGTTTTAAATGTAATGGTTATATTTTAACATGTAATGGTTATATCCTTACATAATGAATGTATGGTTTTAAGATGATGAAAGAAGAAATATTTTTGAAAAACTTGTTATAGTGATGAAATATCATGCAAAACAAATTATTGTAGCTGAAGGTGTTCATATTAATTATTAATAATATGTAAATGATTCTACGCATTTTTTAATAAATAAAAATCAAAACAAAGCAAAAAAAACTTTACCCATATTCATTTGCACTGCACTCTAGTCTCTTCAACATTTCTAGAAAACATTATTATATACCTGGGACTTATTTTCTTCGTTTTTACACAAAGTCGGAAGGTAATTGTTTATCTGTGGTATTTTTATATATTGCAACTTTGGTTTGTAAAATATACATTAAGAATAAGGACATAGCTAGAACATTATATCAACTGCACTATGAAATTCCAACCTTATGAGTTGGGCTGGAATGTATATAAAATAAAACAATGGTTGAAATCTTAGATTCTGGTGAGGAAGGAACGTATCTCGACATCCAGTCATTTGAGATTCAAAGCTCATTTTAAAGAGAAAAGAATGATGCACAATACTGGATTCATTTGTGACTGTGATGCTGCCCCTTTTAACCATGTATTGGAAGGATATACTTCTGTAATAGTGTACCAGTGGGAAAATCACAAAAAGTGAAAATGATATAAGCCCTTTATGTACCACAATGATATGCACTCTACACAAGATTCAGTAAACATTTTCAGGTCATTTTGGTTCTCCTTAGAAATGGTTCCATTCGGGAAGTTTCATAAATAAAATAATATACAGAATATTATATGGTATATAAAGAAGCAATGCACAATAGCGGAATCGTGGCTGGTGGTTCGATTCCCGGCAGCGCCTGGCCGAAAATAGCAGAGTTCCCGGCAGCGGAAGCCCGACAGTGCTGGAAATCCCAATCGTGGATAGGTAAGTACTAACTAACCTAACCCCCTAACCCTAACCCTCTTTAGGGGTGCCTAACCCTAATCCCCCCTCTAAGTGCCTAACCCTAACCCTCCCTCCCCCTAGCCTGACCCTAACCCTCTCGGGGGGGCCTAACTTTAAGTCCCCCTGGGTTCCCTAAACCTAACCCTCCCCCCCCACGGCTGTCCGCTCGCAGCGCCCAGCATCCCTTCGATCGGGATGCCGGGCGCCTGTCTTCCGTTGTCAGGGAAATGTCAGGCGTCTACATCTAGACGCCCGGCATTTCATCCCTCACCGGGATATGACAGTCGGGAAGCCGTCTGCCAGTATTAAGGCAGCCGGCTTCTCGATTGTATACCCACAATAGCAGACATAAAATACAAAACACTACATCAATCAGGAATGTAATAGCAATTTGCAATTAAAAAATATATATATTTAGCATAATAGCAAGGATCACAATTGCAAAGCGGTCTGTGTGCAGCTCTTCAATTGCAATTCTGGCTGAATCAGGCCAAGTATTCACAATCAGTCACCTCTGCCTTGCATGCTTATATATGTTTTTTTGTTCTGTTTTATGAGAGAATATTGATGAAGAATACTATAGACAAACAATTTTCATTAAAACTTATGGTACAATCTAAAATACAGCAGAATCTACATATATGGGAACAAAATCCATATCCTAGATATCACTAATTTACAAAATCATTGGGGTAAATGTAATAGAGTTGAGTTGTTGCTCGAGTCCAAACTCGCACCTTCTCACACATTTTAAAGGTGCGAGTTTGGTCAGCAACTCGCTAATGTAATAGATTGTGAGTTTTCAGTCACAAACATAACACGCATGCAACTTCTCGCGAGACTACACACCATGAAGCATGCAAGTTTCTGACCAACCGGAATACGAGTTTCAAAAAGAGAGTTACACAGTTTAAAACAAACTCACCCATTGACACTCAAAAGTCCCCTAAAATAAAACATCACAAACCCTATATAATCCCCTGACCCACCATTTTCACCTTTGATAGGTTGGGAGGAGTTTTGAGAAGGAGAGTAGAGTGATTACCAGACACAGACAGAGAGAATAGTGTTATTCCAACAGCATGGCTTTCAGAGAAGAGGTGGGGTTCAGCAGAGGATTGAGGAGGATGAGGAGGTGTTTGAGCAGGGTGAAAGTGAGCAGGAGGAGGAGCTAGTGAAGAGCAGGACACAGAGGAGGAGGAGCAGGAGACAGGTGAATGAAGAAGAGAAGGAAGGGTATGATTGTGACACCCCTGAAAGATTCCCCCAGGGAAAGCAGGGATTACCTCCCTGACAACTTTTCACATGAATAGCACAGCACTGCAGTGTGCTTGGAGGAAGAGGAGGACTTTAGGACCCAGAGCTGGCTGTAGGGAGCAAGTGTAAGCAGATTGTGCCCTGACTGAGAGAGAGAGATCCCTGGAAGTGTGAGGAGGGGGGAAAGCACATGGTGACCAGAGGCAAGCAGGAGTGCTGTGTGTTTGGAGCCCCTGTAGTTACAGTAAGTGGGGCAGCAGTATGAGAAGCGCAAGACCCCTGGAGACAGGCAGAGTGCTAGGAGAGCTGCATTATCCTAACAGCAATCACACCAGGGTGCAGACAGCAGAGTGGATGACACTTCTACAAGCTATCTACAGTAGTCATAGCTGTGAGCCTTTCCCCTATCTTTGCAACTATTGTACCACAGCAGTGAATGAAGGCTGCAGCTCCTAATTAAAATAGTCAGCCAGCTCCACCAGAGACAGACTACAAAGAGATACAGGCAGCACTGTGGTGAGTTTTGAATGTTGTGACATTAAGCACAGTCACATATGCCTTGGACACTATTAATGCCATAGTACATTGGGACAGCCTGTTTTTGGAGTGAAGCTACAGCAACTTTCCTGGTATAATAGCTATTATACACTATCCCACTATGATATTGTCACCTGGTAGTAATAACCGGAATTATCAAGGACATATATGTCACATAAGGAGAATAAAGTACTTCTCATACTTACCTTGGGCCTCAACGTGCTGATCAGCCTAGAGTATTGACATTATTCTCGTGTGCACTAGTCAAGGGTTGTGGGATTGTTTATCAGAGTTTTGCAATCTAAGTTATTGGTTATGTGAAGTAACAATGAAAATGGTAACTATGCAGTATTACCGTTAACTGTGAGATCACTTGAATTGTATTTTGCACACCATATTTGCCATCAATGTGATGTCATTTTATGACCAGCTGTTTGTTTGTGAAAAGTAAGATTTGCCAAGTGAACGTATTGTGAAGAATTCTATGTTACATGATTATTTCCGTAATCTTTGAGAGTTACAGTCTGTTTACTAATAACACTGTGCTCTACAGAAAGAAACTGTTTATCCGTACCTTTGTGTGACTCCCATCCTCCTTGCCTCTCCGAATTCATCCGAAGAACTTGCTACGAGCATATAGGCCACAAGGTGAACTATTTAGTATTTACCTGCCGGGTGAAACATGATGATGAGGCACCTGCTACTTTGCCCGCGAAGATGCACACTGGGCGCAATGTGTGCTTTA